>OX451217.1:101337703-101752646 GCA_949628195.1 Phasia obesa | reverse complement strand
AGTTTTTTGTAAATTGTTTGCAATAAGTGATAGTTGCATAAAACCAATGTGAACAGATGAGCAAGCTTGAATTGGTACAATTCTTCATTGCGTGATTCTTCGTTTTTCACTAGTTCATTTATGGTTGATTGAAGACTGTCAAATTTGAACTTTGCTGCAGTAAGACCTTGTTTAACGATGTTCAAAGTTGAGTTTACAACTGAAGTTTGTTCTTTTATGAGGTTTAGCATGAATGAGTCGTCTTCTTGTAGTTTCGTGATAGTTGATGACATTTTCTCTGCATATTCAGAATCAAGTACACCAAAGAGTGAATGTGCAACATTTCCTACAAGATCAATAGCACCTCTTTTTTGTCGAGATTTGTATAGCAGTCTGTTATCTAAACTTAAATCGATTTCAATATGCTGCAAATGTTCTATTATATTGATACAAGATGCATTGGACTCCATTTTCTTACAAATCTGTTTAAGTGATTTGGTGCCATCCGCTAAAAATGATGTGTCAGTCCAGTATGCTGATAGGTCATAATACACCATGAGATTCCATTGACTTGTAGATATATAAGTCGATCCTATTTCTTCAAAATGAATTCCTAGCTGAGACCCAAATAGCTTGTTATTGATTGGCGTTCCCAAAATCATTGACAAAATAAGTAGCAAAGACAGCAAGGTAATGCATACATTATTGGATGGTAGTGTTATTCTCTTGCTTTTGGGTTCGCTATTTTGATATTCTTCTATCTTATTTTCATTTGTTACATTTGTGTCCAGTTTTGTTGGGTTTGGCTGTGAATTCTCTTCAACAGGAAGCAATACGAGACGATGTATAGGCCTTTTACATATTCCAGATGCGGTCTTGACATCAGCAACCCGAATGGATCCATCATTAGCAGGATAAACCTTCAATATTCTTCCCAGCGGCCATTTCACCGGTAATGTGTTATATTCCTTAATGATAACCATTTTATTTTTATTTTTGAGACTAGTTCCCATCGCGATAAAAGTGATATTTTTCTTGAGCTGGCTGCGGTGTCCACGTGAGATGTATGAGCTTCACCGATCAACAGATGTCCTGGAGTTAATGCAGACATATCAGAGGGGTCGTTAGACATAGGTGTTAATGGACGAGAATTCAAGATGGCTTCAATTTCTATGATAACCGTTTCTAATTCTTCATAAGTTAATGAAGTTGTACTTAAGCTCCGTACAAGAAGATTTTTGGCTGATTTTACTGCTGCTTCCCAAAGTCCTCCAAAATGGGGAGATCTCGGTGGAATAAAATGGAATTGTATTCCTTTTGAGCTACATGTTGAAGCTATTAATTCTTTCCCATTATCAGAGAATATTGATTCTGAGAGCTCAGTAAGTTTATTGTTGGCTCCCACAAAATTTGTTGCGTTATCACTATAGATATTTTGCAACGTCCTCTTCTACAAATAAAACGTTTCAAGGCACCGATATAAGCATCAGTTGATAATTCGCTAACCAGTTCAAAATGAACTGCCTTTGTTGCAAAGCAACAAAATACAGCCACATATGCCTTTGTAGGTTTTTCCCTCTTATTTTGTAGAGGATCCATATCGGTACAAAGTAATCAACGCCTGCATTAATGAATGGCCGTGCAGGAGTAACTCTGTCCCGTGGAAGGTTTCCCATTAATTGTTGACATAGCTTTGGACGGGCCCTGCAACATTGTATGCATTTTTGTACAGTTAATCTGGCAATGGATTTTCCCTTGATCGGCCAAAACCGTTGTCTCACGATTCCTAATAAAGCTTGCGGACTGCAGTGCTTATTTTCTTCGTGCATTGATTTAAATAAAAGTTTCACTAGTGCATCATTGTATGGATGAATAATTGGATGTTTTGCATCGTAGGATAAGGCTGATTCTTTCAATCGTCCCCCACTCGCAAAATGCCTTCCTTATCAATAAATGGAGTTAAGCTGAGTATTGGACTTGTTTTTGCGACTTCTTGTTGTTTGTTTAATTGCTTGATTTCATTGGAGAAATCATAACTTTGAATAGCACGTACAATTATTTCTAGTGATGTCTCAAGTTCTATTGTACTTAAGGCATTCAGTTGTGACCTCGGTGAATATTTTCCAGAGGCGTTTTTAACGAAACGGTGGACATATGATATTATTCGCTGTAACTTCTTAAATGAACCCTTATGATCAATATTGTATACAAAACTGTAGTTGTTTACAGTTGATAAAACAATCGTTGAATCTTTTTTTCTTTCTAGATCAGATGTCATTTGTAACTATGGCCGAAACTCTGCAGGCCAGCATTCTTGCCTTCCGTGTAAAAATAATGGTCCTAAAAACCATAAATGACAATCTGAAAGTGCCTTTGCTGTCATACCTCTTGAAAGGATGTCTGCTGGATTATCCTTTGATGGAACGTGTCGCCATTGTTCTGGAAGAGTCAAAGTTTGAATTTTTTATATCCTATCTTAAGTCTAAAAATAAAAATATACATGATAAGTCCATCCAGTGCTGGACAAAAAAAATGTATGTTTCACGGTTACTGTAATTTGCGGGTTATCCCTCTGATGTACGGATGAGAGAAGCAGTGTCCCTCCTTCTTAGTCGAATGTAACCAGGTTCATTTAGTATGTTACGGGCCAGTGGATTAGGATGAGTTTCAAGCTTCTTTACATAACTTATGGCAAGTTTCGCTATTTCCGCTTTAACTGTTGGCACGTTTAGATCTTTATGGATGTTCGAGTTTTTTATATACCAAGGAGCAGATGTAATTATACGAAGAATCTTGTTTTGGCGCCTTTGAATTTTTTCAACGTTGGTAGCTGAGGCAGTGCCCCATAATTGAATTCCATAACACCTTATTGGTTTTAGAATTGACTTGTATAATAAAAGTTTGCAATCTAAAGCTAGAGTAGAATTTCTGCCAATAAGCCAGTTTAGTTGGACTGCTTTTAACTTCATTTGTGTTAACTTTGTTTCTATGTGCCGTTTCCATGTAAGGCGCCGGTCAAGATGTATGCCGAGATATTTGACGTCTGAAAGCTGGGGTATCGTTTGGTTATTTATCCGAATAGGGGGGCAAGATTCTCTACGCAGTGTGAAAGTTATGTGAGTACATTTTTGTTCATTCACTTTTATTCTCCATTTCTTCAACCATTTTTCTAAATTGGATATGTGGTCTTGTAAATATCGTGATGCTACTTCGGGTCTTTCGTGAATGCTCAAAAAAGCTGTGTCGTCAGCAAATGTCAATGTGTGAACTCGGTTACTAGTTGGCATGTCTGAAGTATACAATAAGTATAAAAAGGGCCCCAATATACTACCTTGGGGAACTCCGGCTTCGATTGGCTGGGGTGAGCTCAAAAAATCTCCTTCTTTCACAATAAATTTTCGTTCGGTTAAATAACTATCTAGCAGCTTATATAGGTTTACGGGCAAATTCAGTTTTAGCTTGTATATTAAGCCTTCATGCCATACCTTATCGAATGCTTGAGAAACGTCGATAAAAAGCGCAGAGCAGTATTTTCTCTCTTCAAATGTCTTCTTAACAACATTGACTAACCTGTGAGTTTGTTCGATCGTACTATGTTTTTTCCTGAAACCAAATTGATGGTTTGGAATACATCCTTTGTCGCTTAGAATAGGGTTAAGCTTAGTTATTAACAGCCTCTCAAACAGCTTTGACATATTTGACAAAAGGCTTATAGGTCTGTATTATTCAATTCTTGTGTGGTCTTTTCCTGGTTTAGGAATCATGGTAACCAAGGACACCTTCCACTCTGTGGGAAAGTACTCAAGACGTAAAATGTCATTAAAAATAAAAAGAACGATTCTGCGAGCTATACGGGGCAATTCAAATAACATCTTGTTACTGGTTTTGTCAACGCCAGGGGCTTTTTTGGTGTTTAAATCCGTTATTGCCTTTTCAATATCATCAAATTCAAATCTTATCGGTACTAGCACTAGCACTAGCCTCGACAATTGGCAACTCAACTATATCAGTCGATATATTCGGGGTAAAAACCCTTTTCAAATGTCCAATAAATAAATTGCCCTTTTCGGAATCACTCCTTGCCCAGCCTCCAGATGTAGTTCGCAGGGGAGGCTTACGTAAGAATGGCATTTTAAGAGTTCTACAAGCACGCCATAATGAATAATCTGATTGAGGAGTTGCGTCTAGGTCTCCCAAATAGTTTTTCAGGGATGCTACTCTTCTAGATTCCAGCATGTCTCTTAGCCGGTTCGTGCATTCCTTAAGTCTGCTTTTGAGTTGAGGAAATCTCTGTAATTGCCATTCTCTACGAATTTTTCTTTTTTCAGCCAAGAGTCGTTCGATATCTGCAGAATAAATTAGATTGTATCTAGCTAATTGTCGGGTTATTGTTGAATGTTGGGCAGCTGATTTGAGGTTTTGGTCAAAATCAATAAGACTCCGCTCTACGTCTTTAGGTGTTCTTAGCGGGATGTTTTCCGAACAATGAGTACTAAGATACTTTCTATATTTCGACCAATTAATGCTTGTGCTAGTCGTTGGTGATATGATGTTTTGTTTGTCCCATATATAGACGATAGTGGGTGAATGATCTGAGGATATTTGTTGCTTGAAGGTAATTCTCACAAAAATCACGCAGTAAATAATGTTTGATTCGGGCGTTAATAAGTATTGCCGAGCCTCCACATGCTCTTCCACGGGGGTCCTTAGTGTCATATAAAATATAGCCATTGATTTTAAAAAGGCTATTTGTTGTTAAGTGTGTCTCGGAAATCAGCATGACATCAATTTGTTGGTTCTTGAGGAAGTATTCAAGTTCATTTTTATGTTGGCGTAAGCCGTTTGCGTTCCAGAAACATATTTTTAAACAGTTCATGGTTTGTTTAGTACCGCCTGCAACATCATAGATTGCATGCGTACCATTTCTTGCATCATGCTGCTCATAGAGCTCATAAAACTGTTTAACGAATGCACTAATGTCTCGATGCTTGCTTCGAGACGATTACAGTTATCAGATGATGGTTGTTCTTTAGGTTCTGGGTGCAAATGTGGTGTAGAATTATTTTTCGGTGTCGCTTTATGTGCTGAAACATGATTAGTTTTTAACATATCCGCGTATGAAACTTGTTGGGTTGTTGGTTGGGCTAACTGAGGGTAATGAGCATTTGCTCGATATTGTGGGTGCTTAGCAGGAGTATTTGATTTTTGAGTGGTTTTCCTTACCATGGAAAAAACTGGACAGCCTCTGTAGTTAGCAGTGTGGTTTCCACCGCAATTGCTACATTTTTTAACTTTCGAGTCATCCCTTGCTTTGTCGCATTGGGCGGAACAATGTAGCTCTCCACACACAACGCAAACCGGAGGAAATTTGCAGTAAGCCCTAGTATGACCATATTCTTGGCAATTTAGACACTGTACGGGTCCTGATCGCTTATGCGGTTCCTCTACGCTTATTTTGCGGTGCAACAGATATCTTAAATTATAGATAGGGTGCGTTTCGTTCTTTTTCAATCGCATATCTCCAGGTTCCAGCTCAACGCGAAATAGAGGTTGTGGGACACGTTCTCGATTTCTGAGGTTGTCTACACTTTTTACTTTAAATCCCGCTTTTTGGAGGCCATCTCTAATTTCGACAGGATCAACGTATGAGTCTACACCTTTTATAACTACCTGTAGACCTTTACTACTCTTCAGCTGATTTGTATAAAAGTTCTTTTTGCAGCTTTCAAACTCGTTTACTACTTTACGATAACTGTTTTCATCAATAAATTGTATTTTTGTTTCATCAATGTTGCCACGCTTGATTGGAATTACATAAAATGTGTTCTCACCAATAATTGAAATTAACTTCTTTATTAAGTCGCTGGAGTTTTTTTCCCTTAAATAAATTGGAGGTGGTTTGAACGACCTGGGTGCCGTTTTTTTTCACTTGCTTCGCTATCTAAAATAGCAAAACGATTATGGGAATTTATTCCGTTAGAGTCCTTGTCTTTTTGTACTTTAGCCAGTGGTGCAATCTGCGAAGATTTAGGGCTTCGACCTCTTTTCAATACAGTTATGTATGTGTCCATTCCTACTTGCGTCTTAAGTTTTTCTACACTATCCATATTAGTTTTGGTAATACTATGTTCAGAAGGCGACTTGTTGGTAGTTATTTTATTGTCATCGCTTATAAGCAGCGAGGAACAAGATTGAGCACGTAATACTGGCATGGCATTTATACACAAATTGTCACTAGTTTTTTTGTTTTTATTTATTTCAATATTGTCAACATTTTTGTTGCTTAAATTAAAGAGGCTCATTAGCCTTTATTGTTTTTGTCTTATTTTTAAAGTAGCAATTCAATATGCCGTTGTATAAAAAAAAGACGAAAGAAAAAGAAAAAAAAATATTTTACAAACAACTTGTTGTTGTATTAAAACAGGTTTGTTTTTTGTTTTTGTTTTAAATTATTCACACAATGTATGTTTTGTTTTTTGTTAATGCGAGCTTAAAAAAAATCGCGACCGCACTATCAACGCACAAACTGATACACCTGGAAGTTGAGTAACTATATTCTAATTGATGTGGACGGAAATTGTTTTGTCCATTTTGTTTTGCTATCTTTTCCTATGAAAAGGCCGCTAGAGGTAGGAAAAATTTCTTGTTCACAATCTGAATCATTTTCCTGTTCTGTATCACTGTTTTCTTCATCCACAGAACCCTCATCCTCATAATCACTCTCGTTTATTTCATAATCAGATAAATCATCCTCCAATATTAGTCTTATTTTCTCTTCATCCATTCTGTATATGATTTGCAAATATATACTATGAAACTCTTTAAAATTAATAAAAATAATTCAAAATTATAATATATGTTCAAAATATTATTTACGCAAAACTGTAGCACTAATACTCAAGCCGGTCTCACAGACCAATTATTGACGCACGCGCACACGTCTACCTTTCACAAACTTTAGAACCACACTAAATTGAACCTTATTGAGAATGATGAAGCTAACAAAACTTCAAGGCGAATTCATACCAGGGGAAGTTGATAGCCCAGCTGATTGTTTTTTGCTCTCTTTTTTTGCTAATGTCTTGTCAAAAATACATTGTATCATATCTGCTAATCTAATATCAAAGTTGTTGTTTTGTTGTAGTTGTTGCTCTACTGCTCACACCTTGTATGAATTCGCCTTGCAAAACTTATAACACGATCGCGCTTTTCGCTCTTAAGAAAAAAAACAAAAATATAAAAAGTCTGTCTCATAGACCGTATGCGCGAGTATAGGAAGGTTAATGCGATGGTTACTTTTCCAATGTTATGATTAATTTTATAATCATATTGTTTATTAAAACTTTATTTTAAGAATTCTAGTGTTCGGAAATTTTCTTTTTTTCCAACAGAAACATAATAGCATAATAGGAAGAGACTTTTTAAGATAATACATATCTTTGCAAGATAGATTATGAAACATTTACAATTTTCTTATTCACAAATAATATTACAATAACACTTCCAATGCAAACGAAAGAATTTTATACGTCACAAATAACAATACCACCAAGAACAGATGTTATTCATGCAATAAAACTAAACCTGATAGAATATTGCGTCATATTTAACACTGAATTAAAACCAGGGCACAAACATAGAAAAAAACAACATTCAGACGAATTGATAACCTCCTTCTTTTTTTGAAGTCGGTTAAAAAAGCTCCGGCTTCCTCCGATCTGTGGAAGATCACTTTTTAAATTAGACGTGTTAAAGTAAAAAAACAGGACAAAATATAATGTTAAAAACTCCTTGGAGCTTAAATTCAAATTAAATAATTTATGCCTCGACGAAAATGAAATTCTAATTTCTCTAGACGTGGTACCGCTATTTACCAACATGCCGATCCACTTGGCAATCACAAACATTATGAGACAATGGATCACATTACAAGCGCATACAGAAATACCAAGACGACAATGTATTAAACTTCTTCAATTTTGCCTTGAAGACAACAATTATATCATTTACGATAATACATACTATAAACAAACCTATGGCATGCCTATGGGAAACCCTTTATCACCCACAATCGCTGATATAGTATTAGATACTCTACTTAAGCACACACTGGAGGAATTAAATACACAAAACATTAAAATTAAATTTTTGACGAAGTATGTTGATGATTTATTCGCGATTATTAAAAAATATGACGAGGACACGATTATTAAAACCTTTAACAAATACCACAAAAAACTACAATTCACAATGGAGAAGGAAATTGACAAGTCGTTTCCATTTTTTGGATATGAAATTACACAGAGATGGAAACAAAAGCATTACTGATTATGCAAAATCAATAGCATCTGGACGATTGATAAACTACAACTCAACGCAACCAACACAACAGAAAATGAATACAGCACTTAGTTTCATTACGAGAGTTCGTAAACTAAGTGACAACAAATTTATTAACAAGAACATGGACAAAGTGAGGAAAATATTAACAATTATCCAATAAAAATAATAAGCAATTTAATAAAAAAGACAAGACATATAGAAAATAGGAATGACATAAACAACACATTCGCGAACACCAAGAAATATTACAGCATATCTTGCATACCTTAACTAACAGAAAACAAAAAAATGCAACACATAATAAATGACAAACAAATAATTTTGGCGCATAAAGCAAACAAAACAATCAATACATTATTTACAAAATCAAAAATAGAAAAGCAAGAACAAAGTAATGTTGTTTGTAAAATAACATGTAAGGGGAACACACAGGAGAAATGTGGAAAAGTATACGTAGGAACAACAAATATAAGTTTAATGAAGAGAATCAATGAACATGAAGCCGACGAACATGAAGTAGTGCATTAGCGCAATATTGCACAGAAATGAGGCATAATGCAGATCTTATAAATGTAAAAATTCTGGACAAAGAAGTAAAAGAGAACCAGCGATATACTCTGAAAAGTTTAAGAATTCAGCAAAAAACAACAAGTGCAATAAATAGAAAAGAAGACAAAGACAACATTAGCGCCAATTATATGATTCAAATAATTTAGTTTAGTAGTTTTGCTCCAACTGTGATACTAGTTAACATATTTCAACTGTGATATATTTTTAAGTTTATTTTTGCGTTTTTTGAATAATTTGTGTTTTATGTCGTGGTGTATAAAACTAATATTGTTTAAACTAAATATTAAAATTGACGAGAAAACTATATGTACATAAGTAAAAATAAGTTAAACTAAGTAATCATGCTGTTGTTGTCTGAACTACAATTTTGTGTTTACATTTTCTATATCGTTGCCAGATTTAATAAAATTATCCCTGATGAAGCTGGAAAATACCAGCGAAACGTTGGATAAAAAAATGAAATAATAGTTTTTTATTTACATGTTTTAAACATTTAAGACCTTAAAACCACGAAATAGATGAAATTTTAACTTTAATAAATAAAACATTTAAAAGGTCAATGACAAATATTTAATTTTTTTCTGTTTAAACACCAGTTTTTTTGTAAAATGTAAATAAAAAAAATTGGAATAGAAAAAACAATCGTCCTCGGATTCTGTAAATAAAAAACACTGATATTCAAAGCAAATGTAGGATATATTTTATTTTTAAGTTAAATGATACAATTTCCTAAAAAGACTAATGCAAAAAAATATAGCAATATCATTTCTATTGTTTCGGGACAAAAACTTTTTGATATAGATGTCTTTTTGGGCCTCAGATTGCTTATCAGTGGATCCGAACTCAATAGTAATCTGTGATATACATCTAGATTACAATGTTCTCTAGAAAACTTCTAACGATATACGAGGAAATATTTTTTACGAGTCTCTGCAGCCTCCTCCGACAATTAACCTATTGGTAGCAAAGCTTTTTCAATAATAGTTCCTCCATGTATTAAAATTTTATGCACAGTCGGTGTCATAGGGTGCCATCCATATAAGTTTATATACATACATTTGTGCTGTTTCTTCGGCGTATTTTTTAGTCTTAATTCTATGGCCACTTGCAATAGTTTCTAATATAACTTTTAATCTGTAAATTAACTCGTAGTTTAGACCGGTTATGTCTGCGCCAATTGGGTATTTGCGAAAAATCTTTTACTGGTATTGCCATCATTGGTATATCCAAAATTTGTTTTAGGCATGTCCACCAGAAATCCAGTTTCAACCCGAAACCTCTCTTGGATGTGCAATTTTGTTTGTGCTTCCAGTTTCTTCTCTTTGTCAGGTAATTTATATGCCAACTGTAAAACACTTTCAAACAGTCTAATGCTGGCGTGCTATACAGAGAGCCCAAAATTAAATCCAGTTAAATTTAATTTTTTTTATCAATATTGTTAAAGTCTATTGATGTTGTCGTATTGAAACTACCTAGTAGATAGATACGAAGAGTGCTGATGACGGACGTAGCTGTCTGGAAAATGCATTTCACTCTGCTGGTGTCTAATTTTTTCTTTATATCTTTATAATTAAGAACTTAAGCCCAAATAATTAATTTATTCATTTAAAAATAGTTCAAATAAAATTAAAATTCATATAAATTTTATAAATAAAGAGAGCCAAACGGGGAAAGTTTTTGGGGTTCCCTTAAATATATTATTTGAGTAAAGGTGAATAAAATGTTGGTGAGGGCAGGTAAACGTATCATCATGATTACTAGGGAACAAACGATAATATTCTTTAGGTTAGTTTCTACATTCTAAATTCACAAGTTTTTTGTCTGTCTGCCTATAGTTTAATTTGTTTTATACTTTGGAACGTTTGATAACTTTCTGTTATAGGTAAATAATTTCTAGACGACTTGGGTGGCAAGAACCCATTCTATCCGATATGACCTAGTTTTATAGAACGTGCAACCTCCTAAACCGCTAGTTTTCACCTCAAACCTAATTAAATTTTGAAAAAAAACCCTTACAATTTTTTCTCGTATTCCTTTATTGGAGATTGTTTGGTTTATTAGTATGTTCTTTCTGGTCTTGAACTTATTTTGTCCACCTTTTGACATTTTCTTCATTGAAAAATATGCTTTGCAAGAAATTGAAAACATAGTCACCTTAATGTTATTATTTACACTACTACTACCCCAATGCAAAAGTGTGAAAACAAAATCTTGTTTCTTCGTAGAAATGTTTCCATCAACATGTTTGTACATAAAAAAGAATAAGCATATTAACTTATGGACAAGAAAATAATTCAAAAAAGGCAAATTAGAACAAAAATTACAAATATGAGTAAATTAAAAATACATTACAATAAGCAAACAGAACATGAACCTGAATGCAAATATACGTAAACATTCAGAAGATTAAATAAAATAAAAAGAACAATCAAAAAGAAATATCAAAACAAAAAAAAAAAAATACTAAACAAAAAACTCAACAAAAGGAAAAATACAAATGCTATGTATGGTTTCATTGGATTCCCTAGCCATACTCAACAAAACTCTGCAGTTTACAATATAATGCAGAAACAGCAGCGTGACGGGTGGTATTCCTCACAAAACAAACATCATCCAGCGTAAAAGCAAATGTTACGCATTAGAGTTTTCCTACCATCCCATGCGCTCAACGTAGGCTACTCCGACGTCCATTTCTAAATCCAAACGATAATATTCTTTAGGTTAGTTTCTACATTCTAAATTCACAAGTTTTTTGTCTGTCTGCCTATAGTTTAATTTGTTTTATACTTTGGAACGTTTGATAACTTTCTGTTATAGGTAAATAATTTCTAGACGACTTGGTGGCAAGAACCCATTCTATCCGATATGACCTAGTTTTATAGAACGTGCAACCTCCTAAACCGCTAGTTTTCACCTCAAACCTAATTAAATTTTGAAAAAAAACCCTTACAATTTTTTCTCGTATTCCTTTATTGGAGATTGTTTGGTTTATTAGTATGTTCTTTCTGGTCTTGAACTTATTTTGTCCACCTTTTGACATTTTCTTCATTGAAAAATATGCTTTGCAAGAAATTGAAAACATAGTCACCTTAATGTTATTATTTACACTACTACTACCCCAATGCAAAAGTGTGAAAACAAAATCTTGTTTCTTCGTAGAAATGTTTCCATCAACATGTTTGTACATAAAAAAGAATAAGCATATTAACTTATGGACAAGAAAATAATTCAAAAAAGGCAAATTAGAACAAAAATTACAAATATGAGTAAATTAAAAATACATTACAATAAGCAAACAGAACATGAACCTGAATGCAAATATACGTAAACATTCAGAAGATTAAATAAAATAAAAAGAACAATCAAAAAGAAATATCAAAACAAAAAAAAAAAATACTAAACAAAAAACTCAACAAAAGGAAAAATACAAATGCTATGTATGGTTTCATTGGATTCCCTAGCCATACTCAACAAAACTCTGCAGTTTACAATATAATGCAGAAACAGCAGCGTGACGGGTGGTATTCCTCACAAAACAAACATCATCCAGCGTAAAAGCAAATGTTACGCATTAGAGTTTTCCTACCATCCCATGCGCTCAACGTAGGCTACTCCGACGTCCATTTCTAAATCCTTAGAGTTAGCCGGGCATTAAATACATATGTAAGAATAAACCTATTTCTAGAAAAAAAAAAAAATCTATCACAGAAAAGTATTAATCAGACAAAAGGCTAGGTGTATAAATATAAAACATTTAACAATAAAAACACATAAACGGACACAGAGTAAATTTAACTACCTAGTTGTAAATATTGTACTGGTAACTAAAGCTATATCCTATGACTATATTGCTTATTCCCCATTCTTACACCTATATTGTACTGACTCTTGAAGCTATTACTTATTAATGCCCTTTGCGTGTTAGACCATTTATATAGCATTTATATTTTTGGCGAAATCACTTAACACAAAATTTCTCTTATATAACTTACAACTAATCACCACCCAATGTAGTTAGACGCATTCTTCGCGTCTGACGACGACGGATAAAGCGATACAGAAATGCATTACATTCTGCTAGTGTCTAAAAATAAAACTTTCCCATTTTTCTTTAAAATTTATATGTAATTAAAAAATATTATTTTTACTTGGAGAATAAAACGAACTAAACCCTGACTTCTAAAATTCATTTGTATGTGAATAAAATAGTTCGAAGCTCGTTCTCCCTTTTGGATTGTGATAAAATCGGCTGTGCAGGAGGATTGAGATCTTATAAGTAAGTATTATCTCAAATTGTGTTTATTTAACTAACGGTAAATAAAAATTTTATTACAGTTCGTGGGACGTTAAGTTCGATAGTTGAATTGCCGTTACCCCAGGTGTGGTGGTGACTCTTTTTCTGCCAAAGATGAGTCCGTCGTTAGAGGCGTCGGAGGGTAGAGGTTTATTTTTAAACTGTTCGACAGTTTCTTTTGTTCTTTTACTTTAGATTTAGATAGACATTTTGGTTTTGCTAGCGCACAAAAATAACTTTTAACTTCTATTTTTAAGGTACCCATACATGCGCAATATTATTGTCCAATAACTGATAATGTACAATAAAGTTGCCTATGTGTATATTATATTAGTAGGTAAGAGTGGACAAAAAAATCAACAAAAAATTATATATATTGCGCAAAATGAAAACATTGGCAATGATGATTTCCTTCTTCACTAATGTCACTAAACAATAACTTTATATTTATTTAAATTATTTATTGTTTAATTTTCATTTTTTTTTTCTCAAAAATAATTTTACTATTTGGTACACATGCATATGTAGGCTTTGTTCACTTTTACAGACATATGTAAATACCAATGCCTGAATGTGATATCGAGTGGACAATCCACCTATTGGCCTACTGAACGGCAAAAAATACCGGATGTTATTGATTTTTTCGTGATTAAGGGTATTCCGAGAGAAATGATGAAAGTGGAAGCGTCATTTGAATTATCCTCAGATCATTACTATTGTCCTAAGGCCTAATATATCCGGAACTCGGGTGGTTAAATTTTAAGGGCCGATGTTGAATGTGAACCATACTTAAAAGTCAATTTTTCTTCTGCACTTAATTTGACATTTCTCAATTTCAGACTAACTCAATTTGAACCATGGAAAGATACACAATCGAGCAACGCAACATATTAAAATTTTTTTTCCGCAATGTTTTATTTATTGTATCTTCAATAAATTTGAAGATACAATAATTACTCATATCTTAAGTCTAAAAATATACTTGTTAAGTCCAACCATTGTTGGGCAAAATACATGTATGTTTCACGGTTACTGTAATTTGCGGATTATCCCTCTGATGTACTGATGAGAGAAACAGTGTCCCTCCTTCTTAGTCGAATGAAACCAGGTTCATTTAGTATGTTACGGGCCAGTGGATAGAGCTGGCAAACTATCGATAGTCTCGCCATTCGATATTTTCGATAGTTTAATAGAAAACTACCGATACTATTGATAGTATCGAATTTTTTGGGAATGTTAGGTTCCATATTTTTTATTATTAACTCCATCAACTTAATTAATCAAGTTTTGAAATTATTTGAGTTAGTTTAATAAAAGAAAACTAATATATTAAACAATCTTAAGTAAAGGTCTGACTTTTTTTATTAAAAAAAAGATAATACCACAAAAAAAAAACAATAATATGAAGCATATAAAACTTAGCATAAAAATAAAAATCCATTTATAATTCATTTTTTACAACGCATTTTGAGATCAATTTTCTAAAAAAAATTGTACATTCACTATAAAAACTATGTACTCGTATATTACATATATTGTGCATATGTAGGCTGCCCAAGAAATTATTTTACAATCGTAATTTTTTATAATTCTTGAGTAATCCAAAAATTTTTGTTTAAAAAGAGCAGCATATCAATATTTTTTGGCTTTAAACTAGATCTTCTATCTGAAACAATGGCTCCGGCTTTACTAAACATTCTTTCAGATTCTGTCGAAGTTGCTGGTATGCATAAGTAACGTAAAGCACATGACTTTGTGAGTGACTCCTGATCAGAATTGTTCTGTGAAGAGATACAACACTGTATAAATTGCGTAATTAACTATATAATTTACCTTCCAGTACTGTAATGGGTCTATTTCTAATGGTGAATTTTAATTTTCAACTAACTAATTGCAAATTTATTAATTTATTTTTTCAACGATAGTATCGCTATCGAGAAAAAAACCATCGATAGTCTAATGAAAACAAAACTATCGATACTATCGATAGTACTATCGATAGTTTGCCAGCTTTACCAGTGGATTCGGATGAGTTTCAAGCTTCTTTAAATACCTTATGACAAGTTTCGCTATTTCTGCTTTAACTGATTGCACGTTTAGATCTTTATGGATGTTCGAGTTTTTTATATACCAAGGAGCAGATGTAATTATACGAAGAATTGAATGCCATAACACCATATTGGTTTTAGAAATGACTTGTATAATAAAAGTTTGCAATCGAAAGCTAGAGTAGTATTTCTGCCAATAAGCCAGTTTAGTTGGACTGATTTCAACTTCATTTGTGGTAACTTTGTTTCTATGTGTCATTTCCATGTAAGGCGCCGGTCAAGATGTATGCGATATTTGACGTCTGAAAGCTGAGGTATCGTTTGTTTATTTATCCGAATAGGGGGGCAAGATTCTCTACGCAAAGTGAGTGAAAGTTATGTGAGTACATTTTTTTCATTCACTTTTACTCTCCATTTCTTTAACCAATTTTCTAAATTGGATATGTGGTCTTGTAAATATCGCGATGCTACTTCGGGTCTTTCGTGACTGCTCAAAAAAGCTGTGTCGTCAGCAAATGTCGATGTGTAAACTTGACTACTAGTTGGCATGTCTGATGTATACAATAAGTATAATCGCTTCGATTGGCTGGGGTGAGTTCAAAAAATCTCCTTCTTTTACAATAAATTTTCGTTCGGTTAAATAACTATCTAGCAGCTTATATAGGTTTACGGGAAAATTCAGTTTTAGCTTAGGCCTTCATGCCATACCTTATCGAATGCTTGAGAAACGTCGATAAAACGCGCAGATCAGTATTTTCTCTCTTCAAAAGTCTTCTTAACAACATTGACTAACCTGTGAGATTGTTCGATCGTACTATGTTTTTTCCTGAAGCCGAGTTGATGGTTTGGAATATATCCTTTGTCGCTTAGAATAGGGTTAAGCTTAGTTATTAACATCCTCTTAAACAGCTTTGACATATTTGATAAAAGGCTTATAGGTCTTCTATGATTTGATTGTTGTGTGGTCTTTTCCTGGTTTAGGAATCATGGTAACCAAGGACACCTTCCACTGGGGAAGTACTCAAGACGTAAAATGGCATTAAAAATTAATTAACGATTCAGAGAGCTATACGGGGCAACTCAAATAAGATCTTGTTACTGGTTTTACCAACGCCGGGGGCTTTTTTGGTGTTTTAATCCGTTATTGCGTTTTCAATATCATCAAATTCAATTCTTATCGGTACTGCAGCACTAGGCTCGACAATTGGCAACTCAACTATATTAGTCGATATATTTGGGGTAAAAACCCTTTTCAAGTGTCCAGCAAATAAATTGCCTTTTTCGGTATCACTCCTTGCCCAGCCTCCAAATGTAGTTCGCAAGGGAGACTTACGTAAGACTGGCCTGTTAAGGTTTCTACAAGCACGCCATAATGAATAATCTGATTGATAAGTTGGGTCTATGTCTCCCAAATAGTTTTTCAGGGATGCTAGTCCTCGAGATTCCAGCATGTCTCTTAGCCGGTTAGTGCATTCTTTAACTCTGCTTTTGAGTTGAGGAAATCTCTGTGATAGCCATTCTCTACGAATTTTTCGTTTTTCAGCCAAGAGCCGTTCGACATCTGCAGAAAAATTTTATTGTATCTAGCTAGTTGTCGGATTATTGCTGAATGTTGGGCAGTGTTACGGTCCACGTTTAGTCGCCTGACGAGCTTCTCGGCCTGGTCATTAAACCTCAGGAGGTCCCAACCCTTCTCGTCAGGTTTAATGAGCAGGCCGAGAAGCTCGTCAGGCGACTAAACGTGGACCGTAACATAAATGGCGCCCAAACGAATGCAACGACTTAAGATATTTTCTTAGTTGACAAGAAACTATCTTAAGCCGTAGAAATTGATGCATGTAGAAACATCTGCACATGTGGCAATAGTCCATTAATTTTTAAAATAGTCCAGTTAGGTGGTCATTTGCCAAAAGAGATTTCTCGTAGCCTCAGTAATATGAAGATTTTTAATTAGCTGAGTTGTATGAAAATATCAATTGGTAAAATGATTATTTAAAAGAATACTCACGGAAGTGATCAACTATAGCTTTGAAGCAACCATTGCTGACGTAAATGTATAGTGATTGTTCCAATGTTTTTGAAATTTAAAGTAATATTCGTTTATATATGATAAATATAGGTCTTTGTGAAGGTGACAATGTGAAGTAGCCTCTTGTGATCGTGATCAGAAGGAATGTTGTATTTAATATTGTTCATTATATGTCGTAATCTCATATGTTTTCTTTGTTGTTAGTAAACTAAATGATGTACGACAGATTCCAGACCTAAAACATAAAAATTTGATTTTAGTAAATTTGATTTCACACCACACAACGAATTTTTTTTAAATAGTGAAACCGCTGCGACCTCCGCGTCCGTCTATTAATGTCCAGCTAAAATCAGAAAATACAGTTTATTAAAACATATAAAAAATTAAATCCATAAACTAAATTTTATATTATATTTATATTTACTAATTTATTTAATAATTAAATGTTTAGATAGCGATAACGTTTCGGGAAATATTCAATTAGCTCAAGGAGAGGAAATAGCTCCTGAAGTTCGAGAATTAGTTTCTGATGAAGCTATGGTGGTACAAAGATCCTTAGAGGACAAAGTTAAAGAAATGGTTCAAGTAGAAATGTCGGACGTAAGAAAAAGTATTGCCGAATTAACGAAATGTGTAGTAGAATTGTCAAGAGTAACAGCTCAAAATCGAAATTCTGTGATCGCAAATCAACCAGTGGTAAATCAAAATAGTAGTGAGAATTCATCTCATGGTGGTATGCTTAATGTGAGAGCAGGGTCTAGCAATAGCTCTGGAGGAAGTACCTTAAACAGTGGTAATATTAATTTACCTCTCCAAAGTGTGCATGTACCCACTACAAATTCACAAAATTTAGACATTGCCAGGATTCGAGTTGATAAGTTAGGTATTACGTTTGATGGTCAGTCAGTTCATCTTAGCATCGATGATTTTATATTCCGTCTCGAACATCTTCAGTCACATTACCAAATACCATGGACAGAAGTATTGCGAGATTTTCATTTATTAGTGTCTGGACCAGCCAAAGAGTGGTACTGGCTATACATTAAGACCCATGGAGTAATAGATTGGCCAGGATTACGGTATGCTTTACTAGCTCAATATCAGGTAACGCGATCTAATTTTGAGATAATGAGAGACCTGGTTGAACGCAAGCAACAAAGTGGCGAATCGGTTGACCAGTACTTTCACGCAATGTGTCAAATTAGAGCACGTTTAATACAGCCAATACCTGAATATGACCTAATAAAAATCATTAAAAGAAACGTAAAAGAAAGTATAGGTAGGATCGTCTATCCTATAGCTGTTTCATCTGTCGAACAATTGAGGGTCGAGTGTAATGAAGCTGAAAAGAATTTTCCAAAAAAGGATTTCCGAAATATACAGCCTGTAATGCGACCTGTCAGATACGTAAACGAAGTCTACATGGAAAAAGATGTTGAGAATGAATGCGCAAGTCTGTCGGAAGATTTTGAAGAAGTGTCTGCGTTAAATGTAAATATGCAACAAAGAAAGCAGCCAATAATTTGTTGGAACTGCAAACAACAGGGACATGTGTTTATGGAGTGTATGTCATCGGAAAGGTCACTCTTTTGCTACAAATGTGGTAGACCTAGTGTAATAACGCCTAAATGTCCGAACTGCCAATCGGGAAACCAGTCCCGGAGCTTGAGCATGAAGGGGGACTCACGCTCAACCGGAAATCAATCCCCACGAAAAAATTAAATAATATAAACATGCAAGAGCTACCTGAAAACTTGAAGCAATTGAGACATTTTATACCTTTTGAATTGAGACAAGAAAATTATGAAAGAGTTAGAACTAGAATATTTGGGGAAGACAGGCCTAAACGCATTTCGAATCGAATTCTCAAAGTGAGAAAAAAATTCTTAGAAAGAAAAAAATTGAGGAAACTAATATTGGAATCAATAAGTAGGGTACATAGAGAAAATAAGGACAATAGAATTTTTGCTGATGTATTAGTAGAAGGAAAAGTAGTTAAAGGCTTATTAGATACGGGAGCGTCCGTTAGTATTCTAGGAAAAGGATGTAGGGAGTTAGTACAAGATTTAGACCTGAGTGTTAAACCTATATTGACCAATGTGAAAACAGCCAGTGGTCAATATTTTTGAGTACTAGGTAAAGTAAACCTATCCATAAGGTATAAAGATCAGGAGGAAATTATGCCTCTATATCTTTGTCCTGACTTGGAACAGTCTCTATATCTAGGAATAGATTTTTGGAGACTATTTAAGTTAGCACCAGATGTAATAGGACTTGAGGAAATAGATTTAGAAAAAATTAAAAAGGATTTTGCAATAGGAAACAAAGAATACAAATTGAAGCCACATGATTTAGATAAGGAACAAACACAAGCATTAGACAAGGTGATTAAAGAGTTTAATTGTTTTGAAGAAAAGGGTCTAGGACTGACACACTTGGAAAAACACAGCATTAAATTAATTGATGGTGCAGAGCCTGTTAAAGACCGCTATTATCCGATTTCACCTGCTGTTCAGGAAATTACCTATAAGGAAATTGATACGATGCTTGACTTGAAAGTTATAGAACTGAGTGAAAGCCCGCGGTCTAATCGGACGACTATTGTCAGAAAACCTGGCAAAAATCGCTTCTGTTTAGATGCACGAAAACTTAATAAATTAACAATTAAAGATGCATATCCACTTCAAAATATCGAGGGAATTTTAAGTCGGATAGATGAAACACATTTTATAAGTAGTGTTGATCTAAAATATGCCTTTTGGCAGATCGAACTGGAAGAAGACAGCAAGCCCTATACAGCTTTCACCGTGGCAGGCAGACCTCTTTACCAATTTAGGGTAATGCCGTTTGGCCTTTGCAATGCGGCGCAAAGACTCTGTCGGCTTATGGATAAAGTCATTCCAAATCGGTTGAAGGAAAATGTGTTTACCTATCTCGATGACTTATTAGTAATCTCTAGTACTTTTGAGGAACACTTAAGTTTATTAAAAGAAGTGGCAACATGTCTTAAGGAAGCAAACTTAACCATAGGGCTGAAAAGTCTAAGTTTTGTTTCCAGGAATTGAAATATATAGGGTTTATTATAGGTGGTGGTACACTCAAAACAGATCCTGATAAAGTCCAGGCTATCAGAAATATAAAATTGCCTAAGTCAGTAAGAGAGGTTAGAAGTTTTATGGGTACTGCAGGATAGTATAGGCGTTTTATTAAAGACTTCGCTACCATTTCCGCACCATTGACAGATACATTAAAAAAAAGTCTGATAAATTTGTGATGACACCTGCAGCGATAGATGCTTTCGAAAAGCTTAAAAAGGCCTTGACTACAGCTCCTGTTTTACGACATGCTGATTTTTCAAAGCGTTTTTATATTCAGTGCGACGCTTCGGATTATGGTATTGGTGCAGTATTGTACCAATTAAATGATAAAAAAGAAGAACACCCCATCGCGTTTTATTCACAAAAGCTTAATTCGTGTCAAAGGAATTACACAGTCACCGAAAAGGAATGTTTGGCAGCAGTAATGGCAGTAAAAAAGTTCAGGCGATATGTTGAAATGATGCCTTTTACCATCATTACGGATCACGCCAGTCTGAAATGGTTGATGACCCTAAAGGACCTGAGCGGAAGACTAGCCAGATGGTCTCTTCAACTCCAAGCCTTCAATTTTGAAATAGAGCATCGTAAAGGCTCAGATAATGTTGTTGCTGACATGCTATCGCGTATACCACAACATTATATTGCCGAAGTTCAAGCCGAAGATCTGTTAGACTTTGAGACTACCGAATTCGAATCCGAAGATTACATCGATGTTATAAACACCATACAAAATAATAGCGACAAACTGCCAGATTTGAAAGTCGTCGTTTTTAAGAAAACTTGTTCCGGATCAAGTCTTGATCAATTTCAGTGAAAGCTATGGATACCACCGAATCTAACACAAACCATAATTGAAAAATGTCACTCAACCAATACTTCTGCACATGGTGGAACTGCAAAAACTATTGAAAAAGTAAAACGATTCTTTTACTGGCCTAAAATGACCATACAAATAAAAGAATTTGTAAAGAATTGTCAGGTTTGTAAAGAAACCAAACCAGCAAATAGAAAGTTAATGTCAGAAATAGGTCAGGAAGTAGTCACTGAAAGACCATTTCAAAAATTATATGTTGACTTTTTAGGGAAATACCCCAGATCAAAGAGTGGCAATAGTTATATTTTTGTAGTAATGGATCATTTTACAAAATTCATTTTTCAATTTCTAACCCAGGAAATATTTTATAAATTTGGCGTACCTGAGGTTATTCATAGTGACAATGGTTCCCAATTTGTGTCAAAAAGTTTTCAGGAATTGTTAGAAACATTTGGTATAAAGCACATGAAGACTGCAGTTTATTCTCCCCAATCGAACGCGTCAGAAAGGGTAAACCAGGCAGTCTTAGCGGCGATCAGAGCTTACTTGAATGAAGACCATAGGGACTGGGATTTGTATTTACCCGAAATAGAATGCGCCCTGAGATCTTCTATTCATTCTGCTACTGGTTTTACACCCTTCTTTGCTCTGTTTGGAGTGCATATGTTTACTAATGGGGCAGATTATAGACTTGCACGAAAGCTAATGTCTCTTACAGACCATGAAATTCAAAACCTCAATTCCCATGAAAAGCTAGAGTTAATTAGGAAAAAAATTAAAAGTAACATGCATGAGGCCTATGAGAAAAGTGCAATAAGGTATAACAAGAGAGCTCGTAATGTTAAAATTAGTACCAGGACAAGAAGTCTTCAGAAGAAATACAGTTCTGAGTGATTTCGGTAAAAATAGAAATGCCAAATTTTGTCGTAAGTTTTTAAAGTGTAGGATAGTTAAACCCGTTGGAAACAACATTTATGAATTGGAGGACTTACAGGGAAAATCAATAGGCATATTTCATGTCAAGGATATCAAATCGTAAAAACCAACTAAAATTATTAATCTGTGATAAAAAACTATACTAAGTGCAATATTAGGATAAGAGATACAATTAAGATTATATTTTTAATTTTATGTTGTTTTGTCCTAATATGCCACCAAGTACCTGTTATTTATTTTTAAGATTATAATTTATCTGTGATAAACCTAAGAACTCGTGCAATATTAGGATATATAATTGACGATATTAAAATATTATATGTAAATAGGTATGCTGTGTTATAAATCGTCTCTATTGTCCTGATGTAATGCGGTGATCTTAAGTTAATATTAAAGTTTATATTTATATGTACACTTGTGCGAAATATGTTTACATACGGTTTCTCTTATTCCTGTTTCATCCCTCGTTGTCTGTATGTAAAAATTAAAACTGCTTGTAGAAAAATCCTCTTCTGTTTAGGATTAGTACGGTCCTATAAAATAGACAAAACATATTAACAAGCCATATTTGATGCCCGGCTAGCTGCACATTGAGACTCGTTTCAGGGTGTGGGAGTTCCCCACGTTGGAGTTATTAACAAATTACCCGCACACCGTTCCCTCTGTCCAAGTCCAGTGAGCCCGGAGTTTTGTTGCGGGTAAAATAATTTTGTATGCCAGCCCACCACGCTTACAGACTGTCTCCGGCGACAGAAAAAAATTTTTCGTGGCGGAACCTTAGGGGCTGATGTTCGGGAGGAGGCAAAAAAATCTTCCTGTGGCCTCGAGTCCCTCATCAAAATTTTAAAATGTTAGGGAGGGGCGTATTGGTTATGGAGACACTTACTCCTGCCCTCGTCCCAATGTTTTTCTATATTTTGTTTTTTTTTTTGTTCGTTGTATTTCATTTTTGTTAGTTTTTGTTTGTTTGTTTGTTAGTATTGGTACCTGAAAGAAATAAGAAAGATTTAATTAGTTATGTTAAAAAAGATATGTATCAAAACGATACATAATTACCAAAATAATTTTAACCCTGATTCGCCTGCCAAGAATTCCTGAAAATAAATAAAAAAAGAAAGAAAATCAATTTTACCAAAGATACTTACCTTCCATGTGCGTCTGCCATTAAAAAAATGTGTAATATAAATGAATTAAGCACAGCTGATCGCATACATGTATTAAGTTTAGTAATAAGTAGTATCAGTGTTACCAGACCTCATTGCTAATTTATCTTGGAAGTAAACATAAATTGTTGTTTTTTTTTTTTAACTTTTATTTTAAATTAATGAATGAATAAAAACTGCTTGCTACTATTCTGATCGCCTGGTGTTGTAAAGCCACTTTATATGGGAAATTGTTGGATATATATCTATCTATTGATCTGTTGATATTGATAATTTGGTAATAATAAAAAAAATAACGTTAATAAATAAATAGTTAACCACCATGCCGTACTTAAACCGCCAACATTTATTAATTATTTATATAAACAAAAAAAAATATCTTTTGAATATAATTTTGTTGTTATAAATAAACTTTACCGCGGGAACATAACACACTAGGTGCTTTTTTTATAAAGATGAGCGGGAAGATTAGTTTTTACATATGTATCTCATAGTAAATAATATTCAAAAAGAAAACATTCTAGTGTTTTCTTTAATCGCGGGAAATTCTTTAGGTAGAACATAGACTGCCGATGGTATTTAAGAGGGAGTAAGAACGAAATTAAGCCAGAATCAAAAATAAGTTAGAGGTGAACGTTTTGAAAATTAGTGAAGTGAACAAACAAATAATTGCGACAAAGATTTGTGGAAAGTTGAATAAACTTAAAAGTTCCATAAGATAAAGATAATAGTTTTTCTTGCCTTTCGACAAAAAAATAAAAAAACGTAAGTTTATTTAAACAAAATATTAAAATAAAGTAGTGTATAAAAAAATAGGAAGATATTGAATGTGCTGAGTGTTTGTTGTGTTTCTTCCTTCTAGCTATTGTCTCGATACAGAGAGGGATTCCAAAACTTTGTTCAAGGCACATCCCCAGGAAGAAATAGCCAGGTAACGAATTTTATTTAATTTTAAATCCCGAATCTTGTTGAGGATTGAAAGTTTTCACCCACATAAAAAGGAAACAAAGAAGTAAATTTTACGTGTTAGTGTAAAGTTAAGGCGTTTTTTTAACAAAGCAATTTTTGTATGCATTTCTAATTAAATAATCCCTCTGTTGGTTCATATTAACATCTGAAATTCAAAGAAAAATACCTAAAAAAGGAGAAAAAAGCTGGAATTTAAAAATAGTAAAAAAAACATATTATAAAAACAAAATTTTTAATTAAGTGTAGTGTAGTATTGTGTTACTGTGAAAATTTGTGTGAATTCGACAGTGTTTTATGTTTAGTGTTAAGTTTAAAATTAAACAGAAAAGTTAGGTTTTGATTTGTAAATATATCTACATATATCTTCGCGAGTGTAAAAAAAAATATAATAACGTTAAAAAAATTAGATATTCTGTTTAGTATTCAAATTAGGCGTGTGAGAGTATAAAAAAATAGAAATTGGTTTTTAAGTAAAATTACATGCTTAGGGAGCTCCTTCAGGTGTAGCAAAAATATAATATAGTTCGTTTATCCGTTTTAGAGGAAAATTTTGAAATTTGAATGCTAAAAGCTGATTTTTGCAAGAAAGAAGAAGAGTTAATTTAATCGTGAGATATATTTATATATGTAACAGTGTAGGGCAAAATTATTGTAAAAGAATTAGAAATTAGAATTAGAAAAAAATATAAGTTTTGTTAATATTTAATATATGTAATCATAAGAGTAGTCTATGTAATTTACAATTCGTTTTTGTTTGTTTAAATAAAGCTAATAATGTTTGTGTATTAAAGAAAGTAAAAGAAAAATAATATGAAGGCTTAATAACGAATAGTTGGGACAATAATAGATAGGTAAGTGGAAGGAACGGTCGAGTGGCGTTTGGGTCATGGATTAAAAAGTGATTGTGGAATTCTACCATGACAAGGTTGGGAGGGCTAGATATGAGACCAACATCCGTCTCAATATTCGTGTGTGTGGTGTGTGTTTTGTTAGAAGTTCGTTTTTTTTTTGTTGTGAATACCTTTTTGTTTTGTGTTGCAGTCGCGAACCTGACGAGAAGGGTTGGGACCTCCTGAGGTTTAATGAGCAGGCCGAGAAGCTCGTCAGGCGACTAAACGTGGACCGTAACTGCAGCTAAGTTGAGGTTTTGGTCAAAATAGATGACTCCGCTCTACGTCTTCAGGTTTTCTTAGAGGGATGTTTTCCGAACTATGAGTACTAAGATACTTTCTATATTTCAACCAATTAATGCTTGTGCTAGTCGTTGGTGATATGATGTTTTATTTTTCCCATATATACACGGCAGTGGGTGAATAATCTGAGGATAATTCAAGTGTCGCTTCAACTTTAATCATTTCTCTCGGAATACCCTTAATCACGCCAAAATCAATAACATCAGGTATTTTTTGTCGATCAGTAGGCCAATAGGTCGGTTGCCCACTTGATATCACATTCGAACGCATTTTTGAAATTGTGTCAAATAAACCACGACCCTTTTGAGTTATTAGGCGTGATCCCCAAAACGTATGTTTAGTGTTGTAGTCGCCTGATGCTATGAAACAGGGACCTAGTGATTTGTAGAAGTCGCTATACTGACTTTCCGATATTTGAAATCTAGGAGGTGAATAAATCGAAGAAATAACTAAGTTTTGATGAAATTCTTCACGACAGATATTTGTTGCTTGAAGGTAGTCCTCACAAAAATCACACAGTAAATATTGTTTGATTCGGGCCTTAATAAGTATTGCCGTGCCTCCACATGCTCTTCCATGGGCGTCCTTAGTATCATATAAAATATAGCCATTGATAGCTATTTGTTGTTAAGTGGGTCTCAGAAATCAGCATGACATCAATTTGTAGGTTCTTGAGGAAGTATTAGAGTTCATTTTCATGTTCGCGTAAGACGTTTGCGTTCCAGAAACATATTTTTAAACAGTTCATGGTTTGGTTAGTACCGTCTGCAACATCATAGATTGCATGCGTACCATTTCTTGCATCATGCTTTGATAAAACTGTTAACGAATGCACTAATGTTTCGATGCATGCTTCAAGACGATTATAGTTACTAGATGGTGGTTGTTCTTTAGGTTCTGGGTGCAAATTTGGAGTAGAATTATTTGTCGGTGTTTTATGTACTGAAGTATGATTGGTTTTTACCATATCTGCGTATCAAACATGTTGTGTTGTTGGTTGGGCTAACTGAGGATACTGAGCATTTGCTCGATATTGTGGGTGCTTAGCAGGAGTATTTAATTTTTGAGTGGTTTTCCTTACCATGGAAAAAACTGGGCAGCCTCTATAGTTGCTACATTTTTTAACTTTCGAGTCATCTCTTGCTTTGTAGCATTGGGCGGAACAATGTAGCTCTCCACACACAACGCAAACCGGAGGCAACTTTCAGTAAGCCCTAGTATGACCATATTCTTGGCAATTTAGACACTGTACAGGTCCTGATCGCTTATGCGTTTCCTCTACGCTTATTTTGGGGTGCAACAGATATCTCAAATTAAATATAGGGTGCGTTTCGTTCTTTTTCAATCTCATATCTCCAGGTTCCAGTTCAACGCGAAATAGAAGTTGAGGGACACGTTCTCGATTTCTGATATTGTCTACACTTTTTACCGTAAATCCAGCTTTTTGGACGCCATCTCTAATGTGGCGTGCATACGTAGTCACTAATACCGGCACAGAGTAGTGTGATTTTATCGTTGCATTTGCTTATACAATTATTCTACAATTATTTCATAAATTGTTTACGTGGCATCATATGTCACCTTAAAATATTTCTGACTAGCAACGACCACTAGTAATATATTTAGCTTTGTTACAATGTACTTTTATGTTAACCAACCAAACATATACAAAGTGTTACATCTCAAGTGTGGATGTAAACAAACAAACAAATTATTAAAATAGGAATGTGCACAAGCATACAAACCTAAATATGTATAACAATTTGGTTATGAGTACGCGCAAGCTAATAAATACATTGCACACAAACACACATATGTTTACTATGTTTGCCACGCTTCTTATTTTTATGGGAAAATAATTTACCAAAATATTGTATAATTCTTTTCCCACATATAGTTTAAGAACATTTTATAAGAATAATTTTATGACTATTTTGTAAACAAATTAGAAGTAAGAATTAGTATAAAAGGAGGAATAATTCCCCAAACAAAATCAGATTTTTACAAACATCTAAGCGAGCTGGACTACTGGCTCGGCAATAAATAAAATCTTAAAGCCGGAATTCTGGCAAACATAAAACATACAAAACATTCATTTTTATTCAACCTTTACATGGCGATCCTGCCAAACACCAACTATTAAGAAGGAAGCTAAAATTTTTTTGGATGGATAAGCCATATCCACCGAAGGGTCCGCCTAGCCTAAAGGCACCCCAACATAGGAAGAAAAACAAAAAAAAACCACCACATGAAGTAAACAGCAGCAGCAACAACACGACTAAAATAAGAAAATCTTTTAATTAATAATGCTATTAAATTTGCATTATAGCTTCCGTAAGCGTTAACCGATCGGGAAAACAATTTTTTTTCCTTTTCCTCATAATAATTAAAAAAAAAATATTAAATGAGCAAAGTAGGGCCAAAACCTCTAACTATAGAGGAAAATAGAAATAGGCAACAACGCCCACAAGAACTACATATTAAGATTCCAAAAATATTTAAACCCAAAAGAAGAGGTGGTGTAACCACTAGGTATAAAAGAGAGAAATCAGCTTTACTCAGAGAAGTAAACCGTGATCCTCCACCAACTTGGGAACAATCGGGAAAAATCTGGGAAAGAATTGACCAGATTGAAAAAATTTTCCTAAGTTTAAAAAATGCTAGAAATATAAAAACAAAACAATAAATAAACAAATTCTTAAATAAATAATTAAGTTTTTTTTTTTTTTGATAAGAATAAGGAACAAGAAAAACTAAAAGAATTAAAAGAAGCAAACATATTGTACAAACTTATAGGTTCCACAAGAATAATAACAATAGAAAATGTTAACAATGGTCATTACATTGACGATTTGTTAGCTGGACTAGTAGCATGGTCCAATAAAATAGATAAGCAGAAATATGAAAATTCATTTAAATAAATTGTAAACTAAATAACTAAGAAAATATTTTTAAATATAAGCTCACTATATGTTAAGTAAATAAGTAACCATTGAATAAAAATGGGAAAGAAACAATCCAAAATAACTAACCCAAATGCTAACGTTATTAATGACATAGAAATTCAGGAACAGACAAACTTGACATCAATAGAAATCTGTTTATACATTATAGCATTAACAGCACTTTTACATTTTTTGTTGCGCATTTATTCAATGCATAATAGAATCCTAAAAAAGAAATTATATCTAGGGCAAATGATTTAGACAAAGTCTAAGAACCAATGGAATGGCAAAAAAGTTTGCAAGAAATTAGAATAATAAAAGAAGATTTCGATAAATCTTACAAAAGTCTAAACTTTGACAGACCTATTAAAGAAGAAACTTTAGAAAAACATTTACAAATACTTTTGAACAGTCTTGAAGAGATAAGAATTATATTAAACGTCAACTATAATAGATTAACATCAGCACACAAAGTAGCAGCTGACGCATTTTTCTTAGACATAAGGGAACAATTAATTAGGATAGCTCCTAGGAAAGGTAAAGAAATAAATTTACCAAATTCTTTACACGAATCAATCTCATTCACAAAACAACAAAATTTAAACATGCCTCAAACAGCCATAGAATTCTTGGCAACAGCCTCAAAAATAGTATGTGATTTTGATGGCAAAGCTGAAAATATTCGTTCCTTCATTGACTCACTCCACTTATTAGATACAATAAAAGATTCTCATGAGCAGTTAGTAATAACCCTAATTAAGACCAAACTAAAGGGAACTGCACGAAATCTCATTGGATATGAGATCGGAAGAAGTTTTATCAGCAAAAATTTTAAACATTAAACAAAATAATAAAACTGCTAATGCCTATCGCACTGAAATTGAAAACTTGGCCAAATCATTAGAAAGTGCCTACATTTCAGATGGGCTCTCGTTTCATTTGGCAACAAAATATTCAACTCAAACAGCAGTAAAGGCGCTCACTAAAAACTGCACAATTGATAAGGTAAAACTTATCATGGAAGCAGGTAAGTTCAATACAATGAACGACGCCATTAGCAAATTTTTAACAGTTGTACGGAGGCAACAGGCCACCAAAACGCCATACTTTACTATGGCCAAAAAGGGAATTACAATAAATTTCGTAATCTTAATAATCAATTTAGAAATAGAAATTCGCCTTAAAGAAACACATACCAGAGAAACTCTTCCCAAAGAGCTCCTTTCGAGAGAAACTCTTTTAGAGGAAATAATTTCAATAACAACAATCCGAACAATTATAGAAGTTCCACTAGATTTAACAACAAAAGACAAACCGGACAAAACATCAGAGCAACTCATGCACAAGTTGACACTCCGGAAAACTAACAAGTTCCCCTAAGATCGATGAAGAACACAACTTATATAACCTAAACCTCAACTTAAGTACTTTCATTAACATCCAAATTAATAACAATACTAACATAATTATACTATTAGTAGATACTGGCGCAGATATTTCAGTCATAAAACTAACACATTTAAATTATAACCAAATTAATACTAACAAAACAACAACCTTAAGTGGAATAGGTAAAATTAAATCAATAGGAAGTACAAATATAGATTTAAAGTTGAAAAATTTTATAATACAACACAATTTTCCAGTAGTACACAATAATTTTCCAATACCATGCGATGGAATAATTGGAATGGATTTTATTAAAAAATATAATTGTGTTTTAGATTTCAATGAAGCTTATAATCACCTCATCCTACGCCCTTATTATTTACCACAACCAATTAAAATACCAATACCAATAACTGTTCTGATATAAGCTTGCAAACACATTAGTAAAAGCAAACAGAGCATTTATTCGTATTTTAAATACTAACAACACTATAATTACAATAAAACAAAATAATATCAAAACCGAAAACATCTCTGATTACAATATATTTAAATACAACAATAAAAATATTCATAACAGTAATAGAAAAACAGAAATAATACAAATTTTACGCAAAAATTTTCCCACACAATTTCATGATACATTAACTAAATTATGTTCGAATTACACAGATATTTTTGGTTTAGAAACTAATAATTTCTATAAACAAAAGTTGAGAGTTAGTGATAAAAACCCTGTATATATTAAAAACTACAGAATCCCACACACACATAAAGGCGAATAAAAGATGGAGGCTAGTAATTGATTATAGACAACTAAATAAAAAATTGATAGCAGATAAATTTCCATTACCCAGAATAGATGATATTCTAGATCAACTTGGCAGAGCCAAATATTTCTCATTCCTTGATTTGATGTCCGGATTTCACCAAATTGGTTTGGAAAAGGACTCAAGAGATTTGACTTCGTTTTCAACAAACAATGGCTCATATAGGTTTACCAGATTGACTTACGGTTTAAAAATAGCCCCGAATTCTTTTCAAAGAATGATGACACTTGCGTTTACCGGTCTAAAACCAAACCAAGCATTCCTGTACATGGACGACTTGGTTGTATTGGGATGCTCAGAAAAGCATATGATTTCAAACTTAAAGGATGTTTTCGATTTGTGTCGAAAATATAATCTAAAACTTCATCCCGAAAAGTGTTCATCTTTCGGAACAGAGGTCACATATCTTGGCCATAAGTGTACAGACAAAGGAATATTACCAGACGACCGTAAATATTCGGTTATTGAGAACTACCCAGTACCAAAAGACGCGGATGGTGCGAAAAGATTCGTTGCATTTTGCAACTATTACCGAAGATTTATTAAAAATTTCACGGAATATTCCAGACATCTCACGAGGTTATCAAGAAAAAAAGTCCCATTTGAATGGACCAAAGATTGTGACAATTCCTTTAAATATTTGAAAAAGGCACTAATGAAACCAACATTGCTTCAGTATCCAGACTTCACAAGAGAGTTTTGCATAACAACAGATGCAAGTAAACAAGCCTGTGGAGCAGTATTAACGCAAGAATATGAAGGTAAACAACTACCAATTGCCTATGCTTCAAAATTGTTCACCAAGGGTGAAAGTAACAAGTCTACTATCGAACAACAGTTAACAGCAATACACTGGGCAATAACACACTTCAGGCCATACATATATGGAAAACATTTCCTTGTTCGTACTGATCATAGACCACTTTCTTATCTGTTTTCAATGAAAAATCCTAGCTCCAAATTAACAAGAATGAGACTTGACTTAGAAGAAAACGATTTTACAGTAGAATATCTTAGGGGAAAAGACAACTATGTCGCGGACGCGTTATCGCGGATAACGATAGAAGATTTGAAGAGTATTAACACAGGGACTAATACGATTCTTAAAATGACAACCAAGTAGGAGTAATGATAAAAGTAATACGAAATTAAATCAGCATACAAAGTATAATAATGAAAAGCCCAATATATACATGCCAATAAATAATACTGACGTCAAAAAAATATCACAAACTAAAAATTAATCCAATACGTTGCTACATCAAACGTAGAAAATCAATAATGGCAAATATTAATATAAATGATATGTTTATTAATGGGAACTTTAATCTATCACAGTTTTTCCCAAGGCTCGAAGAAGTAGCCTGTAAACAAAATATCACAAATTTACAAGTATCACCCACTGAGAAAATTTTCGAATTTATCTCTATTAATGATTTTAAAAATATGAGCAATAAGAAATTAAATAAAATTAAAGTAGCGCTACTAAATGAGGTGACCCAAATTAATAACAAGAATGCCAAGGCAATTCTTGAAATAATGCTGAAATATCACAATGATCCTAAGAAGGACATTGTGGAATTTATAGAACAATTCAGAAAATAAAAAAGTATTACTATTGGAAAAATATGACAAAGGACATAACGAAACACGTTAAATCATGTCAAAACTGTCAAAAATCAAAAATATTAAAACATACTAAAGTCCCAATGACAATTACTCCTACACCATGTAAAGCATTCGACACAATTGGACCATTTCCAATGTCTCTTACTGAAAACGAATACGCTGTTACAATTATATGCGACTTAACTAAGTACTTGGTCGCCTTACCAATTAAGGACAAAAGCGCTAAAACAGTCGCTAAAACTATATTCGAGAATTTCATTCTTACCTATGGCCCAATGAAGACGTTCATTTCGGATATGGGAACAGAATACAAAAATTCTGTATTGGAGGAACTGTGTAAACTCCTAAAAATTGAAAAACTAACTTCGACGGCACACCATCATCAAACACTAGGAACAACAGAACGAAGTCATAGAACTTTCAATGAATATGTGCGTTCCTATATATCAATAGATAGAACAGACTGGGATGAGTGGTTGAAATATTTTACATATTGTTTAAATACCACTCCATCAACAGTACATAACTATTGCCCCTATGAATTAGTTTTTTCAAAAAACCCAAACACATTTTCGGATTTCACAGAATTAGATCAAATAGCTCCACTATATAATGTAGATAACTATGCTAAAGAAGCAAAATATAGATTAGAAATAGCATTTAAAAGAACTAGAATATTATTGGATAGAAATAAGTAACAACAAAAACAGAATTATGATAAGAATGTATTAGATTATAAATTTAAAATAGGAGACTTAGTTTTACTTAGGAATGAAGCAGGAAATAAGCTGGACACACAATATAAAGGTTCATATAGAATTAAGAAATTACTTACTAACAATAATATTAAGATAATAGATATTACAACAAAAAAAGAACAAATAGTTCATAAAAATAGACTTAAGATATACCACAAATAATGTTAAGTTTAAGCATAAAATTAAGAACAATATATAAACAAATAAAAATTAATTATAGCATATATACATACATATATTTAATCAAAATTGTAAAAGAATGTCCATAAAAACTTCCGTTATTATGAACATTCTTGTGAAAATGGAGGTGTGGCGTGGCATCATATGTCACCTTAAAATATTTCTGACTAGCAACGACCACTAGTAATATATTTAGCTTTGTTACAATGTACTTTTATGTTAATCAACCAACATATACAAAGTGTTACATCTCAAGTGTGGATGTAAACAAACAAACAAATTATTAAAATAGGAATGTGCACAAGCATACAAACCTAAATATGTATAACAATTTGGTTATTATGGCTCGCCAATAAATAAAATCTTAAATTTTACGCGTAGTTTTTGTTTATTATTGTTACTGCACAAGTATCCAATGGCCTAACGGTACTAAATTCCACAAGTGCTTTCTTCAATAGTTTTTGAACAAACGCAGAAACATTTACAAAGCATATCATTTAACTGCTCTAAGAAGGTGATCATTGAAAGGCTATACGTAAAATTTACGTGGTGTTAGTGGTAAGCGTATAATTTCCGTAAGTCAATTAATTATACGTGGCGTTAGTAATAAGAGTATAAATTTGTAGAAGTATTTTATGTAATGAATAACAAAGGCAAGGAAAAACCGAAAAATTCCATGCGTGGACTCCACTGCGAAGAATGTTGCGGCATTACCAACTTCCAGCGAACTTAGAGACATCAGCTACATTAGTTTTAAAGAGGAGAAGAAGGATTTTGAGAGCCACGACAGTTTTGCTGATAGGAATTGGTGTCCCTGCAACAGATAAAAAGAAAGTATGAACAATATGTTATGTTATATGTCAAATAACAAGATGTTATTTTAGTTGCCCCCGTATAGGTCGCAGAATTATTTTTTTTGTTTTTAATGTCATCTTACATCTTGAGTACTTTCCCACAGAGTGGAAGGTGTCCTTGATTACCATGATTCCTAAATAAGGAAAAGAGCACACAAAAGTAGAATCATACAGACCTATAAGCCATTTATCAAACATGTCAAAGCTGTTTGAGAGAACATTAATGACTAAGCTGTATCCACTTCTTAACGAGAAAGGATGTATTCCGAACCATCAATTCGGCCTTCAACATAGTACGATCCAACAAACACACAGATTAGTAAATGTAATTAAAAAAGACTTTTGAAGAAAGAAAAAGCTGTTCTGCGCTTTTTTTATCAACCAATCAGGAGAGAGCAGTTGCCATCCATTTTCTGTGTTAGCCAATCAAAAGAGAGAGATACGAACTGAGCGAAAGACTCTAGACCTCTGTCTACTTTTTTATGAGAGATCATGATTAAGATTTTTATAGTCCCGACCACTTAGAAGAAGGTTTGTTTAAATTGATTAGTTTGTGGTGTGTTTCTTCAAACGTCATTGATATTATGGTGATATGTGTTTTTTAGTTTTAGGGGGCGGATTTAGTGTTTGTTATTTGTCTACTGTTAAAGATAAGATGAAGTTTTTCTTTTGTCTTTTCTTAAAGGTGAATGATTGGTGATAAGTAGTAGATAGAAAAAAATTTGTCATAGATTTTATATTTGTATATTAATATTTAAATTTTTTCCGTAGATAATAAGAATTTATGAATGTAACAATATTATGTGTATGTAAAGAATATAGGTCATTTGATAGGAAAAACATAATCTATATTTCTAATAACACACTGCAGAAATAGACTGAGACGTGGACGGACAGTGTATAGATTTATTGTGTTTTTTAAGCAGGAGTTCATGATCAAGAATATTGATAAGAAATATTTGTGAATGGGGGAGATAATTGAGTAAATAGTAATAATTTATGAGTGTAATCGATGTTATGTGTGTGGAAGGAATGTAGGTCATTTGGTGGGAAAAGCGTAATCTCTATAATCTAATAATAAATACACTGTGTAGATAGAGACTAAGAAGTGGACGGACAGAAATGAAATTGCATTTTCGAGTGTGGAGATTGGTTGTGTTTTTGAAAGTGTGGTAATGTTCTGAATTATGAAAATTTTAAAAAATTCTTAAATTTAAGGGAAAACAAATTAAGGAAGTTCTTATGTGGGATAAGGAAAATTTTTTAAGAGTAATAAATTCTTGCAGCTAACTGCTTAAATGTTATTATGATTATTATTTATTGAGTAGTATTTGAAATACTTTTACAAAACATTTAAATTACATTTTACATGTTTGAGCTCGGCTCATTATTATTTCTTACAAAATTTACCATATTTTTTCTAAAGGCATTAATATTTTTTCAGTCTTTAAATAGTTTAGCATTTTATTGTATACATTCAGGCCCTTATAGAACAATGATTTTTGCATGGCACTAGTATTTGCTCGCTGTAGTCTAAAATCCATGGTATTCCTCAATCTAAACGGCTGCATTTCTCCAACATATATTAGCTGTACAGTTAAATATTCGGTTGCTTCTCCCATTTTCATTTTTTGAATGAAATTTAAAGTATTAAATTCTAATCTTTGGTGCACATTTAGCCATCTTAGTGTATCTAGCATAAAGTTAACTGGGGTAAATCTGCTGCATTTTAGTATAGCAGGCATCGCTATATTCTGTAATTTTTGCAGTCTTGATATTTGTTGTTCAGAACAGCACGTGTATAATATAGTTGATTCATATTCAAAATGCGGTTTTATGGTAGTGTTGTATAAGGTTATTGATGTTATAATTTTTTTCTTAACCCTTTGTAGAATCCTAGTTTTTTATCGATTTTTTTACAAATGTGTTCTATGAGTTCTTTTAATTTTAGTTCTTTGTCAATTAAGAAACCTAAATATTTGATACTGTTAACTTTTTCTATAATTACATTATTAATTGCAAATGTTCTATTAGTATTCATATTTATTTCCATTAATTTTGTTTTATTTTCATTAAGCTTAAGCTTTTTCATTTTTAACCATTATTAATATTTTCCATATCTGAATTTAGGTTTTCATAACATTCTTCACACGTTTTTTCTTCAGTAAAAATAAGAGTATCGTCTGCATATAGTACAATTTCACATTTTTTTATTATATTTTCAATATATGTATATTAAAAACAACAATGCTCCTAAAATTGAGCTTTGTGGCACACCAAAGTCATGCACTTTTACACTTGATTCAACTTTATTTACTTTTGTTATCTGTCTACGTTTTGTGAGATATGTTTGAAACCATTTTAGTTCATTATTTTGTATACCGTACTTTAAAAGCTTTTGTAACATAATATCTCTGTCGATAGTCTCAAATGCTTTTTTGAAATCTGGAAAAATTGCCAGCACCTTGCAGTCATTTTTTATAAATTTCCACCTATTTATCACATAATTAATTGTTGTTTCACACGAGTAGTTGTTTCTAAATCCCGATTGGTATTTCGATATTAGATTGTGTTGCTCTAAATATTCTTCAATAATTTTTTCACATGTTTTAAGAATATTGATCGGACGGTGTTCTTTACATTTGTTGTTTTTTTTAATTTTTTCAACAGGTGTAATCATCGATTCTTTCCAGCTCTCTGGGAAAATTCCTGTTTCCAACGATTTATTTATAAGCAAAATATTACCAGCTGTGTCCCAATTATCTAATATAATGTTATTTGATATTCTTTTGTAGTCCTGCCTTTTTTCATATTTTTACATATATTTTTTAATTCTAGTAAAGATATTGCACGGAAACTGAACTTATAGTTTATAAAAGGTACTTTGTTTTCATATTTCTCAGTGACAATGGAGTTACGTATTGCTTTAATACTTTCAATGAAATTGTTGAGTTCGCACAGCGTAATACAAACTTTTAAGAGCTACACAATATTAAATATTAAAACACTTTACTTTTGCTTAAATATGCACGTTTTGTACATTAAGTATTAATTTGCGTATATCGCGCTTTAAAACAACTTGTTTCCACCGTATCACAATAAGAACTACTTTTTTTACTTTAAAAAATGATCTTTTGATTTTAAATATTTTACAAAACAACAGACTACCGTTATTAAGCGGAACATTCACAAATTTAGTACAATTTAAATAAATATTTTAATAGAGTAAATAAGGAAGGAAGGTGGAATGAGAAAATATGTAAACTAAGGAATTTGTGTTTGTATACATATATGTTTGTTTATATGTAAGTAAATTACAATAAAATACAAAATACAGTGGCGGCGGTAACATTCCCCCCATTGTAAGCGAATTAGGTGTCCATGAGCTTGCCATCCTTCTTACCGACGTCTTTGAAATTAGTGCCATTGTCTGTATATATTTCTCTTGGAGTGCCACGCCGACTTATGAAATTTTGTATTCACATAATACACGAACTTGTGTCGAGACTATGTGCCACTTCAATATTTAGTGCTCGCACTGTCAGGCAAGTAAACAGTACACCCCAACTTTTTTCCTTACGTCTGCCAACGGTTACATCTAAAGGGCCAAAAAAGTCAACACCAACGTAAGTAAATGGACGTTCAAAACTTGCTAGTCGAGCTAGCGTTAAACAGGGTATTTGTGGTAGTTGGGGCGCAGCTGCTTCGTTTTTACAAAATTGACACTTCCGTCGAACAACTTTATAGAGAGCTCTTAATTTAGGGATATAGAAATATGACTTTATTCTACAGATCACTACTTCGTGCATACAATGATGGTAATTTTCATGATATCGGACTACGAGAAAAGTTACATAGTGGCCATGAGGTAAAACTATCGCTTAATTGCAGCTTAACATGTTTGCTCTGCCACAAGTCCGAATTACACCATCTTCGTCCAGAAATACGTTGAATTGCTTTAATTGACTGCTTCTCTCGATCTCTTTGCAGTTCTGCAGACTCCATATCTCATCAGAAAATTCGCTGAGTTGCGCGCATTTAAATAAGATATTTTTTGATTTTCTGATACGTTCAAATAGATTGTCGTCTTGTATTTTGAAGCCGTGGACTACAGACTTTACTTTTTCTATATAAAACAGAAACAGGGCTAAGGCTCTATAGAGTCGTCTCCAACATGAGAAATATTCGAAATTTATAGAGAAACTTTTAAGCATATCGATATGCAAAAAACGATTACGTACCTCTTCATTATTGGGGTTACCTAAATCGGCGGATTTTGGCCATTCACTTTTATTGAGCTTCAGAAACTCGGGTCCTGTAGTCCACATATCGTTATCTGTCAGGATTTAAATTTGTTGGAACCCAATTCCACTGGGTTCTGTCAGTTGATTACAAAATTTCACCGACTCTATACATTACCTTGAAGTTTTTCGGATCCATAGACAACCATTTTAAAACCGCCTTGGAATCGGACCAAGAGAGGCGTTCTGAAAACTGAACGCTGAACGGGCGCCTAATAGAGCTGCTTGCAATTCTAATCGGGGTATTGACATAGGCTTTAGAGGGGCAACTTTGACTTAGCTGCAACAATAGTAGTATAGATGTGGGCGTACAAACCCAAGGTATTTTTATGGGATACTGTCCCAAGGTATTTTGTATGGGATACTAACCCAATATATTTTTTTGTCATATAATTTTTAAAAATTGTAGTATAAGCGGCATTAAAGAGCAATAAATTAGTGTGAGTGTAATAAAAGTCAAGAATAAGGGTCATTAAAAAGCGATAAAATTTGTAAATCGTTTAAAAGAAGAAAGTGTAAAAAAGGGATTGACAAGTTGAGTAAGAATTTATGAGTGTAATGACCTTATGTGTGTGGAAAGAATGTAGGTCATTTGGTGTTAAAAGCATAATCACTATTTCTAATAATGCACTGTGTAGATAGAGACTAAGAAGTGGACGGATATATGTGTGTGAGATAAGGAAATTTTTTTAAGGGTAATAAATTCTTGGCGTGTGGAGATTGGTTGTGTTTTTAAGCATGTGGTAATGTTCTTAATTATGAAAATTAAAAAAAAATTCTTAAATTTAGTGGAAAACAAACTAAAAAAGTATTTGTGTGAGATAAGGAATTTTTTTAAGGGTAATAAATTCTTGCAACTAATTGCTTAAATGTGAAGTGTTAGTTGATATAAAGAAAGTATGAACAATATGTTATGTTATATGTCAAATAACAAGATGTTATTTGAGTTGCCCCCGTATAGGTCGCAGAATTATTTTTTTTGTTTTTAATGTCATCTTACATCTTGAGTACTTTCCCACAGAGTGGAAGGTGTCCTTGATTACCATGATTCCTAAATAAGGAAAAGAGCACACAAAAGTAGAATCATACAGACCTATAAGCCATTTATCAAACATGTCAAAGCTGTTTGAGAGAACATTAATGACTAAGCTGTATCCACTTCTTAACGAGAAAGGATGTATTCCGAACCATCAATTCGGCTTCAACATAGTACGATCCAACAAACACACAGATTAGTAAATGTAATTAAAAAGACTTTTGAAGAAAGAAAAAGCTGTTCTGCGCTTTTTTTTATCAACCAATCAGGAGAGAGCAGTTGCCATCCATTTTCTGTGTTAGCCAATCAAAAGAGAGAGATACGGACTGAGCGAAAGACTCTAGACCTCTGTCTACTTTTTATGAGAGATCATGATTAAGATTTTTATAGTCCCGACCACTTAGAAGAAGGTTTGTTTAAATTGATTAGTTTGTGTGTGTTTCTTCAAACGTCATTGATATTATGGTGATATGTGTTTTTAGTTTTAGGGGGCGGATTTAGTGTTTGTTATTTGTCTACTGTTAAAGATAAGATGATGTTTTTCTTTTGTCTTTTCTTAAAGGTGAATGATTGGTGATAAGTAGTAGATAGAAAAAAATTTGTCATAGATTTTATATTTGTATATTAATATTTAAATTTTTTCCGTAGATAATAAGAATTTATGAATGTAACAATATTATGTGTATGTAAAGAATATAGGTCATTTGATAGGCAAAACATAATCTATATTTCTAATAACACACTGCAGAAATAGACTGAGACGTGGACGGACAGTGTATAGATTTGTTGTGTTTTTTAAGCAGGAGTTCATGATCAAGAAATATTGATAAGAAATATTTGTGAATGGGGGAGATATTGAGTAAATAGTAATAATGTAATTATGAGTGTAATGATGTTATGTGTGTGGAAGGAATGTAGGTCATTTGGTGGGAAAAGCGTAATCTCTATATCTAATAATAAATACACTGTGTAGATAGAGACTAAGAAGTGGACGGACAGAAATGAAATTGCATTTTCGAGTGTGGAGATTGGTTGTGTTTTTGAAAGTGTGGTAATGTTCTGAATTATGAAAATTTTAAAAAATTCTTAAATTTAAGGGAAAACAAATTAAGGAAGTTCTTATGTGGGATAAGGAAAATTTTTTAAGAGTAATAAATTCTTGCAGCTAACTGCTTAAATGTTATTATGATTATTATTTATTGAGTAGTATTTGAAATACTTTTACAAAACATTTAAATTACATTTTACATGTTTGAGCTCGGCTCATTATTATTTCTTACAAAATTTACCATATTTTTTCTAAAGGCATTAATATTTTTTCAGTCTTTAAATAGTTTAGCATTTTATTGTATACATTCAGGCCCTTATAGAACAATGATTTTTGCATGGCACTAGTATTTGCTCGCTGTAGTCTAAAATTCATGGTATTCCTCAATCTAAACGGCTGCATTTCTCCAACATATATTAGCTGTACAGTTAAATATTCGGTTGCTATTTAAAGTATTAAATTCTAATCTTTGGTGCACATTTAGCCATCTTAGTGTATCTAGCATAAAGTTAACTGGGGTAAATCTGCTGCATTTTAGTATAGCAGGCATCGCTATATTCTGTAATTTTTGCAGTCTTGATATTTGTTGTTCAGAACAGCACGTGTATAATATAGTTGATTCATATTGAAAATGCGGTTTTATGGTAGTGTTGTATAAGGTTATTGATGTTATCATTGATAATTTTTTTCTTAACCCTTTGTAGAATCCTAGTTTTTTATCGATTTTTTTACAAATGTGTTCTATGAGTTCTTTTAATTTTAGTTCTTTGTCAATTAAGAAACCTAAATATTTGATATTGTTAACTTTTTCTATAATTACATTATTAATTGCAAATGTTCTATTAGTATTCATATTTATTTCCATTAATTTTGTTTTATTTTCATTAAGCTTAAGCTTTTTCATTTTTAACCATTATTAATATTTTCCATATCTGAATTTAGGTTTTCATAACATTCTTCACACGTTTTTTCTTCAGTAAAAATAAGAGTATCGTCTGCATATAGTACAATTTCACATTTTTTTATTATATTTTCAATATATGTATATTAAAAACAACAATGCTCCTAAAATTGAGCTTTGTGGCACACCAAAGTCATGCACTTTTGCACTTGATTCAACTTTATTTACTTTTGTTATCTGTCTACGTTTTGTGAGATATGTTTAAAACCATTTTAGTTCATTATTTTGTATACCGTACTTTAAAAGCTTTTGTAACATAATATCTCTGTCGATAGTCTCAAATGCTTTTTTGAAATCTGAAAAAATTGCCAGCACCTTACAGTCATGTTTTATAAATTTTCACCTATTTATCACATAATTAATTGTTGTTTCACACGAGTAGTTGTTTCTTAATCCCGATTGGTATTTCGATATTAGATTGTGTTGCTCTAAATATTCTTCAAGTTGGTTTTTAACTACCTTTTCAATAATTTTTTCACATGTTTTAAGAGTATTGATCGGACGGTATTCTTTACATTTGTTAGTTTTTTTAATTTTTTCAACAGGTGTAATCATCGATTCTTTCCAGCTCTCTGGGAAAATTCCTGTTTCCAACGATTTATTTATAAGCAAAATATTACCAGCTGTGTCCCAATTATCTAATATAATGTTATTTGATATTCTTTTGTAGTCCTGCCTTTTTTCATATTTTTACATATATTTTTTAATTCTAGTAAAGACATTGCACGGAAACTGAACTTATAGTTTATAAAAGGTACTTTGTTTTCATATTTCTCAGTGACAATGGAGTTACGTATTGCTTTAATGCTTTCAATGAAATTGTTGAGTTCGCACAGCGTAATACAAACTTCTAAGAGCTACACAATATTAAATATTAAAACACTTTACTTTTGGTTAAATATGCACGTTTTGTACATTAAGTATTAATTTGCGTATATCGCGCTTTAAAACAACTTGTTTCCACCGTATCACAATAAGAACTACTTTTTTACTTTAAAAAATGATCTTTTGATTTTAAATATTTTACAAAACAACAGACTACCGTTATTAAGCGGAACATTAACAAATTTAGTACAATTTAAATAAATGTTTTAATAGAGTAAATAAGGAAGGAAAGTGGAATGAGAAAATATGTAAACTAAGGAATTTGTGTTTTTATACATATATGTTTGTTTGTATGTAAGTAAATTACAATAAAATACAAAATACAGTGGCGGCGGTAACATTCCCCCCATCGTAGGCGAATTAGGTGTCCATGAGCTTGTCATCCTTCTTACCGACGTTTTTGAAATTAGTGCTTTGAAATTAGTGCCATTGTCTGTATATATTTCTCTTGGAGTGCCACGCCGACTTATGAAATTTTGTATACACATAATACACGAACTTGTGTCGAGACTATGTGCCACTTCAATATGTAGTGCTCGCACTGTCAGGCAAGTAAACAGTACACCCCATCTTTTTTCCTTACGTCTGCCAACGGTTACATATAAAGGGCCAAAAAAGTCAACACCAACGTAAGTAAATGGACGTTCAAAACTTACTAGTCGAGCTAGCGTTAAACAGGGTATTTGTGGTAGTTGGGGCGCAGCTGCTTCGTTTTTACAAAATTGACACTTCCGTCGAACAACTTTATAGAGAGCTCTTAATTTAGGGATATAGAAATATGACTTTATTCTACAGATCACTGCTTCGTGCATACAATAATGGTAATTTTCATGATATCGGACTACGAGAAAAGTTACATAGTGGCCATGAGGTAAAACTATCGCTTGATTGCAGCTTAACATGTTTGCTCTGCAACAAGTCCGAATTACACCATCTTCGTCCAGAAATACGTTAAATTGCTTTAATTGACTGCTTCTCTCGATCTCTTTGCAGTTCTGCAGACTCCATATCTCATCAGAAAATTCGCTGAGTTGCGCGCATTTAAATAAGATATTTTTGGATTTTCTGATACGTTCAAATAGATTGTCGTCTTGTATTTTGAAGCCGTGGACTACAGACTTTACTTTTTCTATATAAAACAGAAACAGGGCTAAGGCTCTATAGAGTCGTCTCCAACATGAGAAATATTCGAAATTTATAGAGAAACTTTTAAGCATATCGATATGCAAAAAACGATTACGTAACTCTTCATTATTGGGGTTACCTAAATCGGCGGATTTTGGCCATTCACTTTTATTGAGCTTCAGAAACTCGGGTCCTGTAGTCCACATATCGTTATCTGTCAGGATTTAAATTTGTTGGAACCCAATTCCACTGGGTTGTGTCAGTTGATTACAAAATTTCACCGACTCTATACATTACCTTGAAGTTTTTCGGATCCATAGACAACCATTTTAAAACCGCCTTGGAATCGGACCAAAAGAGGCGTTCTGAAAAACGAAGCCTTGTAGCACTCTGGATTTTTGTGGCTGAACGGGCGCCTAATAGAGCTGCTTGCAATTCTAATCGGGGTATTGACATAGGCTTTAGAGGGGCAACTTTGACTTAGCTGCAACAATAGTAGTATAGATGTGGGCGTACTAACCCAAGGTATTTTTATGGGATATTGTCCCAAGGTATTTTGTATGGGATACTAACCCAATATATTTTTTTGTCATATAATTTTTAAAAATTGTAGTATAAGCGGCATTAAAGAGCAATAAATTAGTGTGAGCGTAATAAAAGTCAAGAATAAGGGTCATTAAAAAGCTATAAAATTTGTAAATCGTTTAAAAGAAGAAAGTGTAAAAAGGGATTGACAAGTTGAGTAAGAATTTATGAGTGTAATGACCTTATGTGTGTGGAAAGAATGTAGGTCATTTGGTGTTAAAAGCATAATCACTATTTCTAATAATGCACTGTGTAGATAGAGACTAAGAAGTGGACGGATATATGTGTGTGAGATAAGGAAATTTTTTTAAGGGTAATAAATTCTTGGAGTGTGGAGATTGGTTGTGTTTTTAAGCATGTGGTAATGTTCTTAATTATGAAAATTAAAAAAATTCTTAAATTTAGTGGAAAACGAACTAAAAAAGTATTTGTGTGAGATAAGGAATTTTTTTAAGGGTAATAAATTCTTGCAACTAATTGCTTAAATGTGAAGTGTTAGTTGATATGGGTTGACATATTGGTGAGCGTGATATTCTGATTAAGGTTTAGTGCAATGTACCAGCTCATGTTCATATATGAAAGAAATAGACAAGCTGAACACAGCAAACATTGATAAGTGTATATTGATAAGTGTTAAAACATGCTAACAAGTGGAGTTACAGATAGAAATATAAATATTTTACACAAAAATAAACAATATAGGAGAAAATCATTAAATTTAGATTTTTGGTTTTTGTTAAACAGAAGCGATATGTGATAAGAATGCTAAAGAAGAATTTTGGTTTTTATTTTTATTTAATACTTAAATGTTTTACATTAGAGTGGTTCTCATGCTATAAATACTTTATTGGTATTTTTATTCATTATAATTATTCAATAATTTAGAGTTATCATAAATTTTAAATCAGGAATTTATATTTGTAAAATGTTTTTAAGATTTTTAAGAAGAATAAAGTGCAGTTGCAGTCAAATACTTAAATTTCAAACTTGGTTTGTATATATTTGGGAGCGTTAAGATAATTTTTATGTGAGGCAAATAAATATGTTGATAAGGAGTCTTTAGCATTTGGATTAGTTGGTTTTCTCTTCAAGATTTTAGGTTTGGTTTAAATGATCTTGTGTATTGTAAAAAGAATCATATTGGGTAATACATAGATAGTCTTTATTTTTCTAATTATACGGTGAAGCACACACATACATACATACCCACGGACAGTCCTAAACATTATATAAAGTATGTGCTGTTAAGTAATTTAAATTGGTACATCGTGTTCGCTCCATTGTTTTAAATAAACTTAAAAAAAAATAAATACATATATATAAAAAAATGGAATGCTTATACAATATTTGTGTAGAATGTGGAAAAAAATCAAAAAGATTTACGTGAACATGAAACCTTTCATGCAAGCACATCAAATGTTAAAGTTAATCCTATAATCAATGTAAACATTGAGATTAAAAAAATTAACTCAGCATTCAAAACACGCATCCAAACTATTTCAGTAGAAAATAAGGATGAAGCTTGTTTATTTCCTGAAGAGTTTCTAAATCAAGCTTAGTTAGCATTACGAAATGAAGTCGCCATATGGATTGCTAAATATAATGCAATAAAGTTTAATATTGAGGTTTTTGCATTGTCTGCCAAGCTCAATACTGAAGAATTGGAAAATACTCCTTTAGAGGTGAAGATGTTCCAAACAAAAATGAAAATAATTTTTAATGATGACGACTTCGCTAATGCCTTCCCTCTTAAAGTAAAATCCATAACTAAAAAAATGGAGGAGTTTCAGGAAAGAGACAGTGGTTGGACCCTTATAAATTTATTAAGGCTTAATCTAAATTTAAACAAATATCAGCCGCTAAAGGGTTTAACATATATTCCTACACCAAAAAAGTTGGCGGCAATAAAAGCGTGCATCAATGTAAGAAATAGTGATGAGTTTTGCTTCAAATGGACAGTGGTTTCTGCTATTTCTAATTTGAAAAAAACATTGTGCTCGAAGATCGTCATATCCAATAGAAATAACCTCAACAGAAATAATGATTAATGATAGAATTTTAAAATTTGAAGGCATATGTTTCCCACTTCAAATAAAAGACGTTGCAGTATTTGAGAAACTCAACGAAGGGATTAGCATAAACGTCTTTGGATATGACGAGGAGCAAAACATCGCTATTGGTCCATATTACAAGACCAAAGATGTGAAGGATTGCCACATTAAATTGCTGTTTCTTCAAAAATAAATTCATACCACGACCACTGCTCATTACATATGGATAAAAAATATATCAAGGTAAGACAATTGAAATTTAAAAAAAAAATATTTGAAAATATATATTAAAAAATATTTAATATGTACATATTTTTTTTATTAGACTAATAAGGAGACAAACCAGCAAACATAATGGGAAGAACTATGTTTGTAACTATTGTTTGCTACATTTTACTCGTGAGAACAAACTCAAACATTATATACCAGTATGTAGTAAGAGTGTGACATACATACCAAGTAAGGAAAATAATATTTTAAAATTTATACAAAATGAAAGAGCATTAGATATACCGTTTGTGATTTATGCGGATACAGAATGCATATTTTAAAACATCGATACATGCTATCCCGATCCTAATAAATCATCAACGACTTTGATAAACAAACATATACCTTATGCTTTTTCGTATTATATTAAGTATAGTTTTAATAGTAGTTTAGATAAATTTAAGACGTTTAAGGGGTTAGATTCTCCCAAATTGTTTTTTAGCGAATTGGTAGATGACATATCATATTTTTATAAACATATAAAAGAATTCAAACCAATGATTCCTTTAAATGATGAGGAATATAATCACTTTTATAGAGCTAGTGTGTGACATATTTGTGAAAAACCTATCATTGGTGAAGTTAAGGTAAAAGATCACAATAAATGTAATTTAAATTTTAAAATTCCTCACTTTTTTCCAGTAATATTTCACAACTTTTCCTCGTATGATTGCCATTTGTTTATTAAAGAACTAAATCATATTGGTAATGGTCCCATAAATATTATCCCACTAAATAAAGAGCTCTATATATCCTTATCAAAAATTATTAGAGTGGAGGATGAAAATATAGAAATTAGATTCTTAGACTCCTTTAGATTTATGTCATCAAGTTTAGACTCACTGGTAAATAATTTGTGTAAAAACGATTTCACAACAGTAAAATCAATTTTTAAAAATGAAAAACAATTTTCACTGCTGATGTAAAAAAGGGTCTTTCCATACAATTATTTAGATTCATTTGAAAAGCTTAAGGAATGCCATTTACCCAAGAGAGAGGATTTTTTTAATATACTGACTGAGACTGATTGCTCTGATGATGATTATAATTATGCTAAAGAAGTGTGGAATGCATTCGGATGTAAAACATTAGAAGATTACTTAATGCTTTTTCTTAAATCGGATGTTCTTCTTTTAACTGACGTTTTTGAAAACTTCAAATTACTATGTAAAAATATATATAAGTTAGATCCATGTCATTACTACACTGCCCCAGGGCTTTCATGGGATGCTATGTTAAAGTTAACAAACATTGAATTAGAACTCCTGACGGACATTGATATGATCACGTTTATTCAAAAAGTTATAAGACGAGGAATTGTCCAGTGTTCTAAAAGACATTCAATAGCAAATAACAAACATATGCCGGACTATGATAATCAAATATCATCTAAATATTTAATGTATCTAGATGCAAACAATTTATATGGTTGGGCAATGTCGCAATATCTTCCGGAGAGTGGGTTTGAATGGATGAAGGATATTAATAATTTTTCCCTAAACTCTATTTGTTATAACTCAAGTATTTATTATATTCTTGAGGTTGATTTGATATATCCAGAAGAGATTCATGATCATCACAACGATTTGCCATTTGGTTGTGAAAACAAAGTCCCTCCGAATGCTAAAGATAAAAAACTTATTGTTGATTTAACTAACAAAAGCAAATATATTATTTATTATAAAAATCTACAGCAGTGCATAAAACATGGTTTAAAGCTAACAAAAATTCATAGAATATTGAAATTTAAGCAATCGGATTGGTTAAAAAAATATATTTCTTTAAATAATTCTCATAGGACCAACGCGAAAAACACTTTTGAAAAAAATTTCTTTAAACTGTTAAACAATGCTGTTTATGGCAAAACTATGGAAAATGTAGACAAACGGAAGAATATAAAACTTGCTAACTCTTGGGAAAACATTGATAAAAAATTTGGAGCTCGGGCTCTTATTGCGAAACCAGAATTTAACTCAATAAGCATTTTTGATGAAAATATGATTGCAGTTGAGTTAAATATAACTTATTATTTACAATAAACCTATATATCTTGGACTATGTATTTTAGAACTATCAAAGTGGAAAATGTATGATTTCCATTATGATTACATGCTTCCAAAATATAAATCCAATTTAGAACCTAATTATATGGATACTGATTCTTACATTTATACAATTTACACTGATGATTTTTATAAAGATATATTTAACGACATTGATGATAGGTTTGATACATCTGAATATAAGATTAATAACAAATTTAATATTCCACAAAAAAATAAAAAAATGTTGGGAATGATGCAAGATGAGAATAATGGCATAATAATGAGGGAATTTATTGGTTTGAGGTCTAAGATGTACTCCTTTATTAATGAAAATATGGAAGAAATAAAAAAGCAAAAGGAGTAAAAAATAATATTTGTAGAAAGCTAAGTTTATCTGATTATAAAAATTGTTTATACAATAGAAAAATTTATTATGGTAAAATGTATATGTTTAGATCTAAATTGCATGCTTTATATACAACATTAGCTAATAAAATATCATTAAGTTATCAAGATGAAAAGAGATTTATATGTAAGGACAACGTGAGTACCCTAGCTTGGGGTCATTATAAAGAAAATTTTTGAATATCAATGATAATGATGATTGTTTAATGGATCTTGATGATATTGATAACCTAGAACTTAATTATAAAGAACAATTTATGAAAGATAATGATGATGATGTATTTTTAATGAAAATAGAATGCTAATTTTGTTTTAAGATATTCATAATTTATTTGTTTAAATAAAAAAATTTTATGAAAATTTTAAGTTAAAACAAAACTTTATTATGTCTTTAATTTTATATGAAATTGGAAAAAAATAAAATGTAAGTAATAGAATCGTGCAACAAGTTATTAAATAACTTTCTGAACAATTCCAGTTAATGGAGTATACTTCATCAAACGATCATAGAGAATAAAACAATAAGCATTTGTGTTTGCAGGAACCGGAATCGAAGTCTCAAATTAAATTTTCACATCAATAGGTCCGCTCTTAATCATTTAATTTTGATAGCTTAGATCAATAACCACAATTGGGTTGTCCTTAAACTTTTCACAGGAAAAAAGTGGTTGTGCGGACTTCATATAGTAATATTGTTGAAATTTTGCATACATATCATACAAAATAGCATAGCGGTTCTCTGCAATCTTCAAATTTAAATCATCGTACGGATAAGAATCTGAATTTAAATGTACATTTATGTGTTTTAAGTCAGAATGAATGTATTTCTTATTGTTTTCTAAAGCGAATAATATAAATCTAGGCCTCTCTCTGTTTATTGATAGCTTAACATTCCAAATATGATTTCTTCCACCAGAGAATGTAGGATTAAAATAACAGTCCCAACTCCGAAATGCTATAGGTAAAGTAGTACCATCTTTAATAATCTTCATTACTTGTAGTTTTTTAGAGTCTGATAGCTGTACGTGTGGAATTCTCCATGTTATATTTGTAATCGATAAACTAAGATTTTCATTTTCATCTGTTGAGTAGTACATGTTCTCATCATTTGAACTTCATAAAAGAATGAGTTCATGTTTACTATTTAAAATTATTTTATTGAAGTCTTCGGCAAATCCTAATAATAATTTTAGGGGTAAATAAAAATTAAATATTTGCATAGTTAAATCTCCAGAAACACTCCATCCAGCATTTCTCATCATTTTACTTTCAAATTCATTAAGTGAAACATAATTCTTAATAGTGCTAGACACCCCCAAGTATCGTGTACGATCAATTTCAACGCCATTAATTTCATAACGTATTTCATCAAATAGGTAGGCAACGCAATTATTCCTTAGTCTGGTGTTTCGAGAGCCTATAGTGTTTTTTATATTTATCTCTATATACAAGTAGCTTTCACTAGGAAGAACATATAAGTCTTGATTTTGTATAGTAATTCGTATCTCATCATTATTTTTAAATGATTGAATATATGGTACATAACTGTGGTAATCCTTTTTTATTATATTCTCATCCGAAATAGGAGTCTCCATAACATTTAGTATGTCAGACATTTTATTTTACTTTCAATTCAAGTAATCTTAAAAATGCTTTATTTTCATCTGTTAATTTAGGTCTTTTAGCTTTAACAGTTTCTAAAGGAATGTTTTCGTTAACTTTTTTTGATTCGGTTTTATTATAAATTATCATATTTCCCTTGGTCTCAAATGTAATCTAAGTGTTATTTCTTCACCTCTGAAGTTTATTAAACGATCCTCCTGATCAACAATCCAAACTTTGAGATATGTTATTTCTTTCACATTCACTGGTAAATAGATCAGATAATTAGGGATAACGTCTAATTTATAACCTGGAGGAACGTCCACCGCAAACTCATGAAGTATATGTGCGGGAAAATTGTTCATATATGCTCCCCTTATTATATTACATTTAACTTGTATGGCATTAACTTTTAAAATATTTACTGGTTGATTCGATAAATGTTTTATACTAGGATCTAAAGAACCACCATTAAAACCAAGTAATCTACCAATAGACCTTTTTCGATCAAAGAAAATTGTATCATGCGAGGATGTTATTTCAATTTGTAGAGTGTTATTGTTGGCTTCAATCAAAACTGATTTATTAACATTTTTATCTTTATATTGTGCGATTATATAATCAGCTATGTCTTGCAACTCATAAGAACCTATAGGAATTTTAATTACTTTATCTCCAATATGGAAAAGATTGTTGTCATCATCTACGTTAGGAATGGAATTATATGAATGAAAATCAATTAGAGAACATTCGTAATCAACATCTAATTCTATTGGTGGAAAGAAATTTGCCGTTAAAATTGAAGATTTTCCTCTCAGTGCTAATGTTATTGACATAACGAATGATTGAATGTAAATAAAGTAAAAAACGCAATGTATAGTTTTTTTATTTTAAATATTTATTTTAATTGCTTACTTATTGCTAGTTTTTACAATATTTCAGTGTTACTTATCCAAGAATTATGCTGACTTGGAAATCCTAACCATTTTACATATGCTTTATCATTCTTGGTTTTTAATATTTTTTCAACTAAGAATATATTAGGAAAACGAGTGCGTAGTGTTTATATTTACTAATACGTACATAGTCTCCAACTTTAAACCGTGAAGCTCTAAATAATTTTAAATGATATTATACAGTATTCAGTAATTGTTTTTCGTGTTCATGAGTTACATGGATAGGAGCCATTTTGATAGTTCTATGTATTTTTTTATTATATTGATTAATCAAGCCTTTATAGATGTTAATCCATCTATAAGATCCATTGTTACTAAACTCTTTCCACATCATTTCTTTCAAAGTCCTATTGAAGCGTTCTACAATTGAAGCTTTCATAACGCTATATGTAGAGTAATGATTAATTGAATGTTTTCTCATTAATGCTCTAAACTCCGTATTAAAAAATTCTTTGCCATCATCTGTCTGTAAATTCTTAGGTATACGCCCCCTACGAAATATTTTGTGAATTGCTTTACGAACTTCTGATGCAGTTTTTGACTTAAGTGATTCGGCCCACGCATATTTTGAAAATGTATCAATGACTATTATCATATATTTATATCCATTATTGCTAGTTGAGTAATTGCCCATTTCTACCAAATCAGCTTCCCAGAGATCGTCAATCCCCTTCATTATAACTTGACGCCGTAAAAACTTTTTCCGCGCTCGTGAATAAAGTTCATTTACTATTTCTTTCTTATCCGTATTCATTTCTATATAGATTATATAAGCGTTGTGTTATCCTTAAATATTAATTTTATTACTTATATTATGATAACTTAATTGTAGGTGGTGGTTCCAGCTTTTGTTTTTTTATATTATCCGCTTTAGAGTTTTTATCCATCCACTGGAAAATATAATTCTCAATCCTATTAAATCTCTCTTCGATACTGTTTATAAAAACTTTATTTGTACTATACATCTGATCCTTCACAGCTTTTTCAATAATTTTAATATCTTTATCAACATCCTTTGTAAACGAATCGTGTATTACTTTTATGTTACTTTAAATTATATTCAATTAATAATCATATTCTATTTTAAGTTTTTCTTCTTCAATATTTTTGGAAATATATTGTTCAATTTTATTAATTCTTTCTTCAAACTTTTTTATGAAGTTCCTATTTGACAAGCTTAACTCTTCGCTTATATAATTTTTTAAATCTTCTTGTATATGTTTCATTTCGAAATTCATATAAGTTTTATTAACAGCATCAAATTCGTCCAACGGTGAAGCTATATTTATAATTCTTCTATTCTCTACGTTTATATTGTTTCCATCCAGAATGAAACCAAATTTTTTTAAAAGTGTTTTCGTTTTTAACTCATTACTATGTTTTTTAAAGTAATGACCAAATTTATCAACGGTCATTATTATTACTACTATTCTATTATGTTTGATTCCTTTAGTTCCTCAATAATTGATATTATTTCATTAGTATGGTTTTCGTTACCAGCTTGTTGTGATGCCATCAAGAGCTTTAATCGATATACTATTTCATTAGGATCATCCCAGTATATATAGTTTGTTTCATTAAGATTTACTTTCATTAAACCTTTACCAATGTGAGTAGTAGCAAATATCTTTTTAATTATTTCCTAATATTTATAACCTCTATTTCCTTTTAGTTGATTATTAGGATCGAAGTTTCTTCTGTGTGCATTTGTATCAAGCAAAATTCGTTTAAATATATCTAATTCTGATGAGTCATACTGTTCTGGTCTTTTATGAAAGAGCAATGAGTAAAGACCAGGAGTTAGCGCCCAAGATTTATTTCCTATCATTGTTTTTTCATTACTTAGCTTCAAATCTGAATTTCCAAATTTCCAGTCACCATTTTGATTTTTATGAGGTCCAAATATAGTATCAAGCTTCTTGTTTTCATATAAGTCTGTTAAATCAAGTTGCCAATCATCGGATTGTGAATAAAAGGATTCATTATCTAAATCAACATCTTCTTCTTCTTCTTTAACATCACTTGTTTTTGATAACGAATCCAAATAGTCTTTTTTCATCGGGGTGCTAGCCACAATACTATCTTTGTTTTTAGTTATAGTATCATGTTTAAAATTAGTTTTTACATCTCGAATTTCTATTGGTTTCAATACCCTTTCACTAGATAATTTAACTAGTTTTTGTAGAGGTTCTGTAAGGGGTTTAAATGTATTTTCTAACTTGTTGATTGTGTCTTCTTCCCCGCGTTTAATAGCTTCAAATTTCCAGATTTTAAAATTTTTAATTTAAAATTTTTCTAGATTTTACCAATTCTTTTAATACATTTTCTTCCATGTTTGTGTATAAGAGACTTAATTAATATGAATAAATATTCAAAAATTGTATTAGATCTTTTAACAGCTTCTTCAAACAGCTAAACAGCTTATTTAAACAATTAAACAATCGCTTTGTATAGCTAAACACTTAAACAGATTATTACTAACAGTAAAATAGCTATTTATTTGTGTTAAACAAATAGCATCAATATTAATTTTATAGGTCTGAAGTAGTTTAACGATTAATTATGACTAAGCTTCAATGAAGACATCGAAGCCTTTTCTATAACGTCTATTACATATTTCATCATCTTTGTTTATTACCAAAAATCCATATTTATTCTGCCAACATTCTTTACATATGTTTTGAAACATTTTGAGGCTCATATCACTTCCAACGTGATCTTTTTATATATGCTTAAGATTTAGTTCATCTTGCTTAAACATTATAATTAAGTTTGCATTATCACGTATTAAATGTTTTAGAATGTGTGTATATGTTTGACATAAATAAAATGAATCGATATCTTTGTGTCTCCCCATACAAAAATATGATCTAATATTATTTTGCTTTTCACAAATATCAATATATTTTGCAACATCATCAAATATCATTACTGAATTTACTTTAGCATCATCAGGTGATAAAACATATTCATTTTCCGAAAATGTATATAAGCCCATACCTTTTACCGATGAAATTAGTTTTCTTAGATATTGATATTTAGGTTGATTTAGTGATTTAGAATAAATGTAAATGTTTCTGAATTTTAATCCATTAGGGCTTTCAATCAAACTAAGCATAACGTTAGTTTTTCCGCAACTAGATGGCCCCACTATTAATGCTCTTATAGAGTTTGATAAAAGACAGCTATGTTTAGTTACATTATTTTTTTCTTTAAAATCCAAATTTCTCACTAAAATGTTTGAATGTTGTTTTATCAAACGCATCTTTGCAAATGAGGAGTAAAATAAAATAAACATCTTTATCTTTATAATAACTAGTATTCCCCAACTTTCAGATACAAATTGTTATAATTGAAGGTGTATACAAAGAAAAATGTTATTGGTAAACAGGTAGTTAGTGGAGAAGGACTAGTAAATAAGCTTATTAATTCGCTGCCAATTGAGCTTCACCTACCTGGTTATCAATTTTGTGGACCTGGAACGAAACTGGATAAACGTATCCAACGGGGAGATAAAGGAATCAATCCCTTAGATGCTGCTTGTAAAATTCATGATATTACCTATTCACAAAACACTGATATTAGTAAGCGACATCAAGCGGATAGAGAACTAGCCGAGAGAGCTTCGAAAAGAGTAAAAGCTAAAGATAGCACACTTGGAGAAAAAGTAAATGCTTATTTTGTTACTAACACAAGGAAGTCTAAAGTAAAATTTGGTTTAGGTGTTAAAATGAATAATCTTAAAAAAACTTGTAAGCGAAACCTTTTCCGCAATGCAATTAAATAAGCAACTATGATCTTAAAAAAGGAAAAACCATTAAATGTTAAAAAGGCAATAAAAACTGCAAAAAAAGTTATTGATGAATCATTTCTTGGGAAAAAATCAGAAGTTAAAATTCCAAGAGTTATTATAAAATTTATATAAAATTTGCGTAATAAATCGATATATAGTCGTATGTGTTATAATATTTACATATACATATAGGTAATGCTTTATTATAAAACTATAAAAGAAAAAATTATTATAACCCTAATTTTATTTAACTAAAGTAAGGAAAGACGATTGTTTTATTTTTTATTTTTTTTATTTTATACATATATCAATTCATAAATTATTTTTTATTTTTAAGTATGTACATATAATCTTAAATCTAATTTAAAAATTAATTTCCCTCATTATATTATCGCCTTCTTCATCAAAGTAGTCCGTTACAGATAATATAATATTGTCCCCTTCATCATCATAGAGGAATTCGAAAACTTCGTCATCGAAGTAGTTTTTATGATATCCCAGCTGGTTGTTGGGGATATCAAAATTCGCATCACTGCTTTCACTATTATTTTCTCCTTCCTCTACTTGGAAAGAAAAGGGGCTTATTGATGATCCTTGTTCATCCACATCGTCCGAGAAAATTAAAATGGGATCCGAAATTAATTTTCTTATCATCCTTTTGCATTATTTTTATTTAATACTTTTGTATATTTAATATTCTATATAACTTCTTCCTTTAAGAATAAAAGAACGACTAAACACAAATAAATTTTTTATAAAAAAAGAAAATTTTCGAACACTAGAATTTTACAAAATAAAATTTTAATAAACAATTTGATTATAAAATCAATCATAACATTGGAAATTTTATTGCACTAAACCCATTGCATTACACCCAAATGTTAAAGACTCCTTATCAACATATTTATTTGCCCCACATAAAAATTATCTTAACGCTCCCAAATATATACAAACCAAGTTTGAAATTTAAGTATTTGATTGCAACTGCACTTTATTCTTCTTAAAAATCTTAAAAACATTTTACAAATATAAATTCCTGATTTAAAATTTATGATAACTCTAAATTATTGAATAATTATAATGAATAAAAATACCAATAAAGTATTTATAGTGTGAGAACCATTCTAATGTAAAACGTTTAAGTGTTCTAAAAATATACAAAAGTATTAAATAAAAATAAAAACCAAAATTCTTCTTTAGCATTCTTATCACATATCGCTTCTGTTTAACAAAAACCAAAAATCTAAATTTAATGATCTTCTCCTAGATTGTTTATTTTTCCTAATGTGTAAAATATTTATATTTCTATCTATAACTCCACTTGTTAGCATGTTTTAACACTTATCAATATGTGTGTCTGCTGTGTTCAGGTTGTCTATTTCTTTCATATATTTACATGAGCTGGTACATTGCACTAAACCTTAATCAGAATATCACGCTCATCAATATGTCAACCCATATCAACTAACACTTCACATTTAAGCAATTAGTTGCAAGAATTTATTACCCTTAAAAAAATTCCTTATCTCAAACAAATACTTTTTTAGTTTGTTTTCCACTAAATTTAAGAATTTTTTTAATTTTCATAATTAAGAACATTACCACATGCTTAAAAACACAACCAATCTCCACACTCCAAGAATTTATTACCCTTAAAAAAATTTCCTTATCTCACACACATACATCCGTCCACTTCTTAGTCTCTATCTACACAGTGCATTATTAGAAATAGTGATTATGCTTTTAACACCAAATGACCTACATTCTTTCCACACACATAAGATCATTACACTCATAAATTCTTACTCAACTTGTCAATCCCTTTTTTACACTTTCTTCTTTTAAACGATATACAAATTTTATCGCTTTTTAATGACCCTTATTCTTGACTTTTATTACACTCACACTAATTTTTTGCTCTTTAATGCCGCTTATACTACAATTTTTAAAAATTATATGACAAAAAAATACATTGGGTTAGTATCCCATACAAAATACCTTGGGACAGTATCCCATACAAAATACCTTGGGTTACGACGCCCACATCTATACTACTAACAATCGACACGTCGACGTCATCATTACATTGAACTCAAAAATAGCTTACGGCTGAATATGCATTTTTGCCTGCATCAGCGAACGTATACAGTACATCAACAGTCATTCTGAGAAGTTTAGAGTAGCATATAGGGATAACTATAGATGATATTTTGCTCAAATTCGAGAGCCCAAATGCCATTTTACACACAGCTCCTTATTAAGTTCCCCGTCCCACTTTGTGCTTGAGCGCCAAACATTTGTAAAATGTGAGACAAGTCCGAGTGGATCAAATATAGACATCAGAACCTGAAGGACTTCTCTTTTAGTGGGAACCACATTCGCTTGAAACACATCTCTTTTAAGCCTCGAGAATCTGGAGTTATACCGAAAAACATCATTATTGGATTCCCAATACATACCGAGAGTTTTCTCCACCGCTCCAAACAAATTTCTTGCGGCTGATTCATCGTCGCATAAATGTTGCCTAACTAAAGCAGAGTTTGTAGCCCAATTTCTCATGTGGAAACCTCCAGAAGCGTGGATCATCTTAACGTTTGTCGCCAGTTCAAGGGCCTCTTCTTCTGAGTCGACGCTGTCGATAAAATCGTCCATGTAGTGGTAGCTCGTAATTGATTTAAATACTTAACGCGAAATTCTTCTGCAGTTTTGTTTCGAACAAAATGAGCAAAGCATGGCGCGCAGTTAAGGCCGAAAGTTAATGCCTTCATCACGTACATAGTAGGACGTTCACTTTGATTACTGCTTGCGGGCCACAGAAATCGTTGTGTGTGCATATCTTCAATTAAAATATTAAAGAGCGAGGTGAGCAGGTCAGGACCACTTAATAAAAAATCGTTTAGGGATTCACCGTTCGACTTTTCTGCTGCATCCCACACTAGACTATTTTACCTGGTTTGTTAGGATTAAGTGCTACAAAAATTGGAAGATACCACGTACGACCGGGATATAAATATACTTCTGAGCCCAATACCTTTCTTGCGTAGCCTTTAAGCAGAAGTTTATCAATTTGAGCTTGCATGGTTTGCTGTAGTTGTGGATCCTTTATAAACTTTTTCTGCAGACACTTTAATCGATGAACTGCGACATCGTAACTATCGGGCAACGATACTTGTTTATTTCTCCAAAGCAAATTTAACTCAAATTATTGTTCTTTCTTTACAGCTGTACTCTGAAGAATCTGCATGGCTTTTTCATCTTCGGCTGATAAAATATTTTTCTCCTGAAAGACTTCTAGGGCAAAATACTCTTTTACTTCATCGTGGAGCTCCTTATAACGGTCCTCGCATTTACATGTATGAATGTTTAATGCGGCTGATTTTTCGGAAATTTTTCCACCACCCTGCAACGTCCAACCTAAGCGTGTTTTTGTTACTGTTAGTTGCCCACGGTCACCTTTTCTTATTTTCATCGGGACTGCCACTCTCCAATTGTTGAGGCCAATCAAAATCATTGGTTTGGCATTTGTATATGATTTTACTGGTAGGCCTTTGAGATACGGGTTAGCTTTTAATATTTCAGCAAAATTCAGAGACTGAATGGGCAAATCAAGGTTTTTAACTGAACGGATGTCGTATAAAGAGAATTTGGATTCAGCTTGTACGCTAGAAACTTCCAAGTTAATTTTTATTGAATCATCTTCAGACCGTGTAGTATTGCCTGTCCATCGTAGCTCTAGAGGTTCACTCTTACCTTTTAGTCCCAGTTTGTTAAAAAATGTTTGCTCCATTAGAGTCACTGATAGGCCTTCATCCAAAAACGCGTATGTGTCTTCAAAGCCACCATTAAAGTAAACACGGATTGGTAGTATTCTGAAACACGATCTCTCTTCATCACTATGTGCATTTACTATTTCTCTCCGTTCTGGCACATTAGCATGCTTGTGCAACAATGGGTGATGCTTTGCTGTACAGCCATTAATACCACATTATTTGTTTGAGAAAGATTTACGACGATGAAGATTTAGACACTGACGGCACAATTTATTGTCTTTTACTAAATTCCATTTAGCATCTAAATTTAATAATGTGAACTCACCACAAGTCTCGATTTTATGAGCCTCCATTTTGCATGAAAAACAAATTGGCTTATTTGAGCTACTTTGATGCGTATTCACTGAACCACTTTTCTTACACATTGCTACTTGGCTAACTGCAACAGCTATAGCGTATATCCAATCGCTAAACAATTTCACTATGGGAACCTTATTTTCTTTTGTGTGCATAGCCCAATTGAGCTTATGATTGTTTGGCAATTTTTCGACTAAGGTTTTAACAAGCATTGGGTTATTTAAATGAGCCGTCATATTGCAAGCTTCCATCGTCGAGCAAATGTTTCGAATAGTAAGAGCGAATTCAATAATACTATCTAATTTGTCTTTTAATGGAGGAATTTTTGTTGCCTTTTCTATCATAGAGTCAAGTATATGCTCTGGACGACCGAAACACATTTCAAGAGTTTAAATTATTTCGTCCACCATATATGGAATTAGTAATTTACTTTTTACCAGTTCTTTAGCACGACCACGGAGTCACGACTGAAGGCGCATTAAATTTTGACCATCAGTGTAACCGGCTAATTCTGTGCTATTCCTATAATTGCTGATAAAGAGCGGCCAATCTTCTGGGTTACCATCCAAATTTGGAAGCTCGTTAGGTATTACCTGTCTTGCTGCAATCTGCGTAGCTGTTGGTTGGGGAGGCGAAAATGCATGTGAAAAGGAACACGACGGCTGCATTGAGTCACCTTGAGAAAGTATTTTATATTTCTTTTCCAAATATTGGCGTTGAATCTCTTTTTCTTCCTCCAACATTTGCAGCCGAAGCTGTGTTTGAGAGGACGAGTTCGAAGCACAGGGAGTTTCATAGTGCCATTTACTGTAATCATTATCTTGCACGACGGTTGACTTTGCATTTTGGGAAATAGTCGTGGATTTAGGCACATTATTTGGTTTTCTAGTGCACTCGTAATTTGTAGGTGAGGACGTTCCTTGCGTTCCGTCAGAAAATTCGGCGATTGTATCAACCGGCGGCAATTGTTGAGTAGTTTTGGGCATGTCCATTTGGACCACTGATTTTTCGTGGCACTTTGAACAACTCCAGCTTTCATTAGCAATATTTGAGTCTACCCCTACACACTCAAAATGATACCATTTATCGCAGGAATCACACTGCACCATACGAGCGGTGTCTTTTAATTCGCATTTATTACAATTAAAATCGATATATTGATTTTAAAAGATACACACGAGATTTATGTACAATTAAATTGTTTTTATGTGAAGTTGTTTTAAAGAATGTTGAGTTCGCACGGCGTAATACAAACTTGTAAGAGCTACACAATATTAATATTAAATATTAACACACTTTACTTTTGCTTAAATATGCAGGTTTTGTTTATTAAGTATTAATTTGCGTATATCGCGCTTTAAAACAACTTGTTTCCACCGTGTCACAATAAGAACTACTTTTTTTACTTTAAAAAATGGTCTTTTGATTTTAAATATTTAACAAAACAAGAGACTACCGTTATTAAGTGGAACATTAACAAATTTAGTACAATTTAAATAAATATTTTAATAGAGTAAATAAGGACAACGTTGGAATGACAAAATATGTAAAATAAGTAATTTGTGTTTATGTACATATATGTTTGTTTGTATGTAACTAAATTACAATAAAATACAAAATACAGTGGCGGCGGTAACAGAATATTTATTTAAATTTTCAGCTATTTCTAAATTGTTAATATATTCTATATTTTCAAATATCACATTTTTTTATCACATTTTTGGGTGTTTTTAATACTAATTCTTTAATTTTGCTCCACAATTCCTTTTGATTATTTGATTACATATAATTGTTTTTTGCGTTATTGACTTTAACTTTATATATTTTTTTTACAATTTTGTAATTGTCCCACGCACTATCAGTGTTTTCAATTACCGCTTTTTGATATTTTAGAATTTTATCCTTTTTAAATACTCTTTATTCGTTACTAAACCATTTATTTTTACTTTGTTTGTTTACTCTCGATCTAGTTGGAAAATATTGCACTGTATCATCAAAACAAAAATAAAAATTACATACATACATATTCATTTAAGTCATTTATTTCTTCACATTTTAACATCGATCGCAACTTGCTTTTAAAACTGTTTTTGTTATATTTAAAAATGACACATTCATTATTTGTGTATTCATATTCACACCTTTTATATTCGATAAATATATCTATTGATTCGTGATCAGCTATTTTATTATTTATATTAACTTTTACCGAAATGTTTTTGGTATTTGTAATTATATAGTCTATTAATGTTTTAGAGTTCTGTGCTATTCGAGTAAATTCATTGGTTATTTGTTTCAAACCGTTATCATTTAGCACGCTTACGATTTTATTTTTATAATAGTCCTTAGCCAGTCAATATTTAAATCTCCAGCTATTACGATATCATAATTTCTTTCACATATCTCTTCTAAAAATTCCCTTAATTCTCACAAAATTCTGCCTTCTGGCTCTTTGGTGATCTAAATACTGCTGTTATTATAATTGAAAATTGTTCATATTTTGCCAGAAAAGCAACAATCCAATAATCAGACTCTTTTATGCATTCTTTTATTTTTATAATATTCCAATGCTTTTTAAAATAAATAATTACTCCTCCAGTTCTAGGTGAATTTGATAGTAAATAGTAATGATCATATCTTGCTATTTCAATTTCATTTTCATAGATCATTTCGGTTTGGTGGGTTTCCGATAGTATGAGGTGTTTTTATAGAGGTATAACTTTAAGTGGGCATTACTTTTCAAGATGGCGACCGATTTAACAGCTGTCAAGTGATTTATTCTCAGCTTGGTTTGGCAATTCATCATGAATAGACTTACGCCTGAACAGTAAGGCGTAGATTCGTCGAATGGGCCCAAAACGAGATTACCGTTGTTCCCGATTGGCTACGTCAACAAACAAAGCGGCAGTTTTTTGGAGTGAAGGTAATCATCAAGTGTATGTCGAAACACCGTTACATCCAGAAAATCTGACTGTTTGGTGCGCTTTATGGGCTGGTGGAATAATTGGTCCGTACTTTTTCAAAAACGATAGTGGCCAGAACGTTACAGTCAATGATGATCGGTATAGAGCCATGATAACTAACTTTTTCATTCCTGAATCGAATAACCATGATGTCCAGGAGATGTGGTTTCAACAAGACGGCGCAACATGTCACACAGCTCGTGCCACAATAGATTTATTGAAAGACACGTTTGGTGACCACCTAATTTCACGTTTTGGACCTGTGAATTGGCTTCCAAGATCTTGTGATTTAACACCACTAGACTACTTTCTGTGGGTGTAAAGTTATTGGTCTATGCGGATAAGTCGCCGTTATAAACACAAATACAAATGTTGGAAAAAGTCATATAAAATTTGACGTCTAGATTGGACTACATCCGCACCAGCCGTGGCGGTCATATGCCAGAAATCATATTTAAAATGTAATACCACAAGATTATCTTTCGGATAAATAAAATTCATGTCAATCGAATAATCCATCGTTGTTTTATTACAACTTAAAGTTCTATACCTCTATAAAAAACACCCTTTATTATAAATTCTGGATTAACCGTGTGCACCATTATCTCCAGCTGACTAAAATTATTCGTTAAACCCTGAATATTAGTATATACACCATAAATTCTCCTTGTGTGATATGCGGCTAAGCCTAATCTATTCTTCTTTAAATTAAGCTTATTCTGATATATTTCGAGCTATCATAAATTTTAAATCATGAATTTATGTTTGTAAAATGTTGTTAAGATTTTTAAGATGAATAAAGTGCAGTTGCAATTACTCAAATTTAAAACTTGGTTTGTATATATTTGAGAGCGTTAAGATAATTTTTATGTGGGGCAAATAAATATGTTGATAAATAATCTTTAGCGTTTGGGTTTAACCTTGCTATACTCGCATCAAAAAATGTAACACGTATACTCGAGACCGGTCAGACCGATGTTTTTGCGGAGCCTTGAAAACTTTAATAATTAAAAAATATATATTTATAAAATTACATTTTATTCTTAAAAATACATATATGTTTTTAATAATATAAACAAAAGGTTTATTTATTTAATTTTTTTTATTTATAACTAATAGTTTTTCATTTCAGTATTTGTAAAATAAAGCAAAATTCTTAAAACTTAAAAAGCAATAACAAAAACATATTTCTATTAAAAATAACCAAGCGAAAATGCAACTGCGGATCCTTTAAGCCTTTAGCTTCGCCTTTTACACCTGGAAGTTTCTTTTTTTTTCGTAATTATTTATTTATTGTATCTTCAATATAATTGAACTATCAATAATTACTCGTCTTCTAGCTGCAATGGAGTTAACAGCAATGGGTTGATTTTTCCATGATGGGTGTCAGTTAAAGACTCCAAGATACAGGCTTGAGTTTTTTGTAAATTGTTTGCAATAAGTGATAGTTGCATAAAACCAATGTGAACAGATGAGCAAGCTTGAATTGGTACAATTCTTCATTGCGTGATTCTTCGTTTTTCACTAGTTCATTTATGGTTGATTGAAGACTGTCAAATTTGAACTTTGCTGCAGTAAGACCTTGTTTAACGATGTTCAAAGTTGAGTTTACAACTGAAGTTTGTTCTTTTATGAGGTTTAGCATGAATGAGTCGTCTTCTTGTAGTTTCGTGATAGTTGATGACATTTTCTCTGCATATTCAGAATCAAGTACACCAAAGAGTGAATGTGCAACATTTCCTACAAGATCAATAGCACCTCTTTTTTGTCGAGATTTGTATAGCAGTCTGTTATCTAAACTTAAATCGATTTCAATATGCTGCAAATGTTCTATTATATTGATACAAGATGCATTGGACTCCATTTTCTTACAAATCTGTTTAAGTGATTTGGTGCCATCCGCTAAAAATGATGTGTCAGTCCAGTATGCTGATAGGTCATAATACACCATGAGATTCCATTGACTTGTAGATATATAAGTCGATCCTATTTCTTCAAAATGAATTCCTAGCTGAGACCCAAATAGCTTGTTATTGATTGGCGTTCCCAAAATCATTGACAAAATAAGTAGCAAAGACAGCAAGGTAATGCATACATTATTGGATGGTAGTGTTATTCTCTTGCTTTTGGGTTCGCTATTTTGATATTCTTCTATCTTATTTTCATTTGTTACATTTGTGTCCAGTTTTGTTGGGTTTGGCTGTGAATTCTCTTCAACAGGAAGCAATACGAGACGATGTATAGGCCTTTTACATATTCCAGATGCGGTCTTGACATCAGCAACCCGAATGGATCCATCATTAGCAGGATAAACCTTCAATATTCTTCCCAGCGGCCATTTCACCGGTAATGTGTTATATTCTTTAATGATAACCATTTTATTTTTATTTTTGAGACTAGTTCCCATCGCGATAAAAGTGATATTTTTCTTGAGCTGGCTGCGGTGTCCACGTGAGATGTATGAGCTTCACCGATCAACAGATGTCCTGGAGTTAATGCAGACATATCAGAGGGGTCGTTAGACATAGGTGTTAATGGACGAGAATTCAAGATGGCTTCAATTTCTATGATAACCGTTTCTAATTCTTCATAAGTTAATGAAGTTGTACTTAAGCTCCGTACAAGAAGATTTTTGGCTGATTTTACTGCTGCTTCCCAAAGTCCTCCAAAATGGGGAGATCTCGGTGGAATAAAATGGAATTGTATTCCTTTTGAGCTACATGTTGAAGCTATTAATTCTTTCCCATTATCAGAGAATATTGATTCTGAGAGCTCAGTAAGTTTATTGTTGGCTCCCACAAAATTTGTTGCGTTATCACTATAGATATTTTGCAACGTCCTCTTCTACAAATAAAACGTTTCAAGGCACCGATATAAGCATCAGTTGATAATTCGCTAACCAGTTCAAAATGAACTGCCTTTGTTGCAAAGCAACAAAATACAGCCACATATGCCTTTGTAGGTTTTTCCCTCTTATTTTGTAGAGGATCCATATCGGTACAAAGTAATCAACGCCTGCATTAATGAATGGCCGTGCAGGAGTAACTCTGTCCCGTGGAAGGTTTCCCATTAATTGTTGACATAGCTTTGGACGGGCCCTGCAACATTGTATGCATTTTTGTACAGTTAATCTGGCAATGGATTTTCCCTTGATCGGCCAAAACCGTTGTCTCACGATTCCTAATAAAGCTTGCGGACTGCAGTGCTTATTTTCTTCGTGCATTGATTTAAATAAAAGTTTCACTAGTGCATCATTGTATGGATGAATAATTGGATGTTTTGCATCGTAGGATAAGGCTGATTCTTTCAATCGTCCCCCACTCGCAAAATGCCTTCCTTATCAATAAATGGAGTTAAGCTGAGTATTGGACTTGTTTTTGCGACTTCTTGTTGTTTGTTTAATTGCTTGATTTCATTGGAGAAATCATAACTTTGAATAGCACGTACAATTATTTCTAGTGATGTCTCAAGTTCTATTGTACTTAAGGCATTCAGTTGTGACCTCGGTGAATATTTTCCAGAGGCGTTTTTAACGAAACGGTGGACATATGATATTATTCGCTGTAACTTCTTAAATGAACCCTTATGATCAATATTGTATACAAAACTGTAGTTGTTTACAGTTGATAAAACAATCGTTGAATCTTTTTTTCTTTCTAGATCAGATGTAATTTGTAACTATGGCCGAAACTCTGCAGGCCAGCATTCTTGCCTTCCGTGTAAAAATAATGGTCCTAAAAACCATAAATGACAATCTGAAAGTGCCTTTGCTGTCATACCTCTTGAAAGGATGTCTGCTGGATTATCCTTTGATGGAACGTGTCGCCATTGTTCTGGAAGAGTCAAAGTTTGAATTTTTTATATCCTATCTTAAGTCTAAAAATAAAAATATACATGATAAGTCCATCCAGTGCTGGACAAAAAAAATGTATGTTTCACGGTTACTGTAATTTGCGGGTTATCCCTCTGATGTACGGATGAGAGAAGCAGTGTCCCTCCTTCTTAGTCGAATGTAACCAGGTTCATTTAGTATGTTACGGGCCAGTGGATTAGGATGAGTTTCAAGCTTCTTTACATAACTTATGGCAAGTTTCGCTATTTCCGCTTTAACTGTTGGCACGTTTAGATCTTTATGGATGTTCGAGTTTTTTTATATACCAAGGAGCAGATGTAATTATACGAAGAATCTTGTTTTGGCGCCTTTGAATTTTTTCAACGTTGGTAGCTGAGGCAGTGCCCCATAATTGAATTCCATAACACCTTATTGGTTTTAGAATTGACTTGTATAATAAAAGTTTGCAATCTAAAGCTAGAGTAGAATTTCTGCCAATAAGCCAGTTTAGTTGGACTGCTTTTAACTTCATTTGTGTTAACTTTGTTTCTATGTGCCGTTTCCATGTAAGGCGCCGGTCAAGATGTATGCCGAGATATTTGACGTCTGAAAGCTGGGGTATCGTTTGGTTATTTATCCGAATAGGGGGGCAAGATTCTCTACGCAGTGTGAAAGTTATGTGAGTACATTTTTGTTCATTCACTTTTATTCTCCATTTCTTCAACCATTTTTCTAAATTGGATATGTGGTCTTGTAAATATCGTGATGCTACTTCGGGTCTTTCGTGAATGCTCAAAAAAGCTGTGTCGTCAGCAAATGTCAATGTGTGAACTCGGTTACTAGTTGGCATGTCTGAAGTATACAATAAGTATAAAAAGGGCCCCAATATACTACCTTGGGGAACTCCGGCTTCGATTGGCTGGGGTGAGCTCAAAAAATCTCCTTCTTTCACAATAAATTTTCGTTCGGTTAAATAACTATCTAGCAGCTTATATAGGTTTACGGGCAAATTCAGTTTTAGCTTGTATATTAAGCCTTCATGCCATACCTTATCGAATGCTTGAGAAACGTCGATAAAAAGCGCAGAGCAGTATTTTCTCTCTTCAAATGTCTTCTTAACAACATTGACTAACCTGTGAGTTTGTTCGATCGTACTATGTTTTTTCCTGAAACCAAATTGATGGTTTGGAATACATCCTTTGTCGCTTAGAATAGGGTTAAGCTTAGTTATTAACAGCCTCTCAAACAGCTTTGACATATTTGACAAAAGGCTTATAGGTCTGTATTATTCAATTCTTGTGTGGTCTTTTCCTGGTTTAGGAATCATGGTTACCAAGGATACCTTCCACTCTGTGGGGAAGTACTCAAGACGTAAAATGTCATTAAAAATAAAAAGAACGATTCTGCGAGCTATACGGGGCAATTCAAATAACATCTTGTTACTGGTTTTGTCAACGCCAGGGGCTTTTTTGGTGTTTAAATCCGTTATTGCCATTTCAATATCACCAAATTCAAATCTTATCGGTATTGAAGCACTAGTCTCGACAATTGGCAACTCAACTATATCAGTCGATATATTCGGGGTAAAAACCCTTTTCAAATGTCCAACAAATAAATTGCCCTTTTCGGAATCACTCCTTGCCCAGCCTCCAGATGTAGTTCGCAGGGGAGGCTTACGTAAGACTGGCCTTTTAAGAGTTCTACAAGCACGCCATAATGAGTAATCTGATTGAGGAGTTGCGTCTAGATCTCCCAAATAGTTTTTCAGGGATGCTACTCTTCTGGATTCCAGCATGTCTCTTAGCCGGTTCGTGCATTCCTTAAGTCTGCTTTTGAGTTGAGGAGATCTCTGTAATATCCATTCTCTACGAATTTTTCTTTTTTCAGCCAAGAGTCGTTCGATATCTGCAGAATAAATTAGATTGTATCTAGCTAATTGTCGGGTTATTGTTGAATGTTGGGCAGCTGATTTGAGGTTTTGGTCAAAATCAATAAGACTCCGCTCTACGTCTTTAGGTGTTCTTAGCGGGATGTTTTCCGAACAATGAGTACTAAGATACTTTCTATATTTCGACCAATTAATGCTTGTGCTAGTCGTTGGTGATATGATGTTTTGTTTGTCCCATATATAGACGATAGTGGGTGAATGATTTGAGGATAATTCAAGCGACGCTTCAGCTTTAATCATTTCTCTCGGAATACCCTTAAACGCGCCTAAATCAATAACATCAGGTATTTTTTACCGATCAGTAGGCCAATAGGTGGGTTGTCCAGTCGATATAACATTCAGACGCATTTTTGAAATTGTGTCAAACAAAATACGACCTTTTGGAGTTATTAGGCGTGATCCCCAAAACGTATGTTTAGCGTTGTAGTCGCCTGATGCTATGAAACAGGGACCTAGTGATTTGTAGAAGTCGCTATTCTGACTTTCCGAAATTTGAAATCTAGGAGGTGAATAAATCGAAGAAATAACTAAGCTTTGATGAAATTCTTTAAGACAGATATTTGTTGCTTGAAGGTAATTCTCACAAAAATCACGCAGTAAATAATGTTTGATTCGGGCGTTAATAAGTATTGCCGAGCCTCCACATGCTCTTCCACGGGGGTCCTTAGTGTCATATAAAATATAGCCATTGATTTTAAAAAGGCTATTTGTTGTTAAGTGTGTCTGGAAAATCAGCATGACATCAATTTGTTGGTTCTTGAGGAAGTATTCAAGTTCATTTTTATGTTGGCGTAAGCCGTTTGCGTTCCAGAAACATATTTTTAAACAGTTCATGGTTTGTTTAATACCGCCTGCAACATCATAGATTGCATGCGTACCATTTCTTGCATCATGCTGCTCATAGAACTCATAAAACTGTTTAACGAATGCACTAATGTCTCGATGCTTGCTTCGAGACGATTACAGTTATCAGATGATGGTTGTTCTTTAGGTTCTGGGTGCAAATGTGGTGTAGAATTATTTTTCGGTGTCGCTTTATGTACTGAAACATGATTAGTTTTTAACATATCCGCGTATGAAACATGTTGGGTTGTTGGTTGGGCTAACTGAGGGTAATGAGCATTTCCTCGATATTGTGGGTGCTTAGCAGGAGTATTTGATTTTTGAGTGGTTTTCCTTACCATGGAAAAAACTGGACAGCCTCTGTAGTTAGCAGTGTGGTTTCCACCGCAATTGCTACATTTTTTAACTTTCGAGTCATCCCTTGCTTTGTCGCATTGGGCGGAACAATGTAGCTCTCCACACACAACGCAAACCGGAGGCAATTTGCAGTAAGCCCTAGTATGACCATATTCTTGGCAATTTAGACACTGTACGGGTCCTGATCGCTTATGCGGTTCCTCTACGCTTATTTTGCGGTGCAACAGATATCTTAAATTATAGATAGGGTGCGTTTCGTTCTTTTTCAATCGCATATCTCCAAGTTCCAGCTCAACGCGAAATAGAGGTTGTGGGACACGATTTCTGAGGTTGTCTACACTTTTTAATTTAAATCCCGCTTTTTGGAGGCCATCTCTAATTTCGACAGGATCAACGTATGAGTCAGGTATAACTACCTGTAGACCTTTACTACTCTTCAGCTGATATGTATAAAAGTTCTTTTTGCAGCTTTCAAACTCGTTTACTACTTTACGATAACTGTTTTCATCAATAAATTGTATTTTTGTTTCATCAATGTTGCCACGCTTGATTGGAATTACATAAAATGTGTTCTCACCAATAATTGAAATTAACTTCTTTATTAAGTCGGTGGAGTTTTTTTCCCTTAAATAAATTGGAGGTGGTTTGAACGATCTGGGTGCCGTTTTTTTTCACTTGTTTCGCTATCTAAAGTAGCAAAACGATTATGGGAATTTATTCCGTTAGAGTCCTTGTCTTTTTGTACTTTAGCCAGTGGTGCAATCTGCGAAGATTTAGGGCTTCGACCTCTTTTCAATACAGTTATGTATCTGTCCATTCCTACTTGCGTCTTAGGTTTTTCTACACTATCCATACTAGTTTTGGTAATACTATGTTCAGAAGGCGACTTGTTGGTAGTTATTTTATTGTCATCGTTTATAAGCAGCGAGGAACAAGATTGAGCACGTAATACTGGCATGGCATTTATACACAAATTGTCACTAGTTTTTTTGTTTTTATTTATTTCAATATTGTCAACAATTTTGTTGCTTAAATTAAAGAGGCTCATTAGCCTTTATTGTTTTTGTCTTATTTTTAAAGTAGCAATTCAATATGCCGTTGTATAAAAAAAAGACGAAAGAAAAAGAAAAAAAAATATTTTACAAACAACTTGTTGTTGTATTAAAACAGGTTTGTTTTTTTCTTTTTTTTTGTTTTTGTTTTAAATTATTCACACAATGTAAGTTTTGTTTTTTGTTAATGCGAGCTTAAAAAAAATCGCGACCGCACTTATCAACGCACAAACTGATACACCTGGAAGTTGAGTAACTATATTCTTGGAGCGCGTTCTAATTGATGTGGACGGAAATTGTTTTGTCCATTTTGTTTTGCTATCTTTTCCTATGAAAAGGCCGCTAGAGGTAGGAAAAATTTCTTGTTCACAATCTGAATCATTTTCCTGTTCTGTATCACTGTTTTCTTCATCCACAGAACCTTCATCCTCATAATCACTCTCGTTTATTTCATAATCAGATAAATCATCCTCCAATATTAGTCTTATTTTTTCTTCATCCATTCTGTATATGATTTGCAAATATATACTATGAAACTCTTTAAAATTAATAAAAATAATTCAAAATTATAATATATGTTCAAAATATTACTTACGCAAAACTGTAGCACTAATACTCAAGCCGGTCTCACAGACCAATTATTGACGCACGCGCACACGTCTACCTTTCACAAACTTTAGAACCACACTAAATTGAACCTTATTGAGAATGATGAAGCTAACAAAACTTCAAGGCGAATTCATACCAGGGGAAGTTGATAGCCCAGCTGATTGTTTCTTGCTCTCTTTTTTTTCTAATGTCTTGTCAAAAATACATTGTATCATATCTGCTAATCTAATGTCAAAGTTGTTGTTTTGTTGTAGTTGTTGCTCTACTGCTCACACCTTGTATGAATTCGCCTTGCAAAACTTATAATACGATCGCGCTTTTCGCTCTTAATAAAAAAACAAAAATATAAAAAGTCTGTCTCACAGACCGTATGCGCGAGTATAGGAAGGTTAATGCAATGGTTACTTTTCCAATGTTATGATTAATTTTATAATCATATTGTTTATTAAAACTTTATTTTAAAAATTCTAGTGTTCGGAAATTTTCTTTTTTTCCAACAGAAACATAATAGCATAATAGGAAGAGACTTTTTAAGAAAATACATATCTTTGCAAGATAGATTATAAAACATTTACAATTTTCTTATTCACAAATAATATTACAATAACACTTCCAATGCAAACGAAAAAATTTTATACGTCACAAATAACAATACCACCAAGAACAGATGTTATTCATGCAATAAAACTAAACCTGATAGAATATTGCGTCATATTTAACACTGAATTAAAACCAGGGCACAAACATAGAAAAAAAACAACATTCAGACGAATTGATAACCTCCTTCTTTTTTTGAAGTCGGTTAAAAAAGCTCCGGCTTCCTCCGAGCTGTGGAAGATCACTTGTTAAATGAGACGTGTTAAAGTAAAAAAACAGGATAAAATATAATGTTAAAAACTCCTTGGAGCTTAAATTCAAATTAAATAATGTATGCCTCGACGAAAATGAAATTCTAATTTGCCTAGACGTGGTACCGCTATTTACCAACATGCCGATCCACTTGGCAATCACAAACATTATGAGACAATGGATCACATTACAAGCGCATACAGAAATACCAAGACGACAATGTATTAAACTTCTTCAATTTTGCCTTGAAGACAACAATTATATCATTTACGATAATACATACTATGATAAAGGGGAAACCTTTTATCACCTACAATCGCTGATATAGTATTAGATACTCTACTTAAGCACACACTGGAGGAATTAAATACACAAAACATTAAAATTAAATTTTTGACGAAGTATGTTGATGATTTATTCGCGATTATTAAAAAAGATGACGAGGACACGATTATTAAAACCTTTAACCAATACCACAAAAAAACTACAATTCACAATGGAGAAGGAAATTGACAAGTCGTTTCCATTTTTGGATATGAAATTACACAGGGATGGAAACAAAAGCATTACTGATTATGCAAAGTCAATAGCATCTGGACGATTGATAAACTACAACGCAACCAACACAACAGAAAATGAATACAGCACTTAGTTTCATTACGAGAGTTCGTAAACTAAGTGACAACAAATTTATTAACAAGAACATCGTCCGAGAAAATTAAAATGGGATCCGAAATTAATTTTCTTATCATCCTTTTAATATTTAATACTTTTGTATATTTAATATTCTATATAACTTCTTCCTTTAAGAATAAAAGAACGACTAAACACAAATAAATTTTTTATAAAAAAAGAAAATTTTCGAACACTAGAATTTTACAAAATAAAATTTTAATAAACAATTTGATTATAAAATCAATCATAACATTGGAAATTTTATTGCACTAAACCCATTGCATTACACCCAAATGCTAAAGACTCCTTATCAACATATTTATTTGCCCCACATAAAAATTATCTTAACGCTCCCAAATATATACAAACCAAGTTTGAAATTTAAGTATTTGACTGCAACTGCACTTTATTCTTCTTAAAAATCTTAAAAACATTTTACAAATATAAATTCCTGATTTAAAATTTATGATAACTCTAAATTATTGAATAATTATAATGAATAAAAATACCAATAAAGTATTTACAGTGTGAGAACCACTCTAATGTAAAACATTTAAGTGTTCTAAAAATATACAAAAGTATTAAATAAAAATAAAAACCAAAATTCTTCTTTAGCATTCTTATCACATATCGCTTCTGTTTAACAAAAACCAAAAATCTAAATTTAATGATCTTCTCCTAGATTGTTTATTTTTCCTAATGTGTAAAATATTTATATTTCTATCTATAACTCCACTTGTTAGCATGTTTTAACACTTATCAATATGTGTGTCTGCTGTGTTCAGGTTGTCTATTTCTTTCATATATTTACATGAGCTGGTACATTGCACTAAACCTTAATCAGAATATCACGCTCATCAATATGTCAACCCATATCAACTAACACTTCACATTTAAGCAATTAGTTGCAAGAATTTATTACCCTTAAAAAAATTCCTTATCTCAAACAAATACTTTTTTAGTTTGTTTTCCACTAAATTTAAGAATTTTTTTTAATTTTCATAATTAAGAACATTACCACATGCTTAAAAACACAACCAATCTCCACACTCCAAGAATTTATTACCCTTAAAAAAATTTCCTTATCTCACACACATATATCCGTCCACTTCTTAGTCTCTATCTACACAGTGCATTATTAGAAATAGTGATTATGCTTTTAACACCAAATGACCTACATTCTTTCCACACACATAAGATCATTACACTCATAAATTCTTACTCAACTTGTCAATCCCTTTTTTACACTTTCTTCTTTTAAACGATATACAAATTTTATCGCTTTTTAATGACCCTTATTCTTGACTTTTATTACACTCACACTAATTTTTTGCTCTTTAATGCCGCTTATACTACAATTTTTAAAAATTATATGACAAAAATATACATTGGGTTAGTATCCCATACAAAATACCTTGGGACAGTATCCCATACAAAATACCTTGGGTTACGACGCCCACATCTATACTACTAACAATCGACACGTCGACGTCATCATTACATTGAACTCAAAAATAGCTTACGGCTGCATATGCATTTTCGCCTGCATCAGCGAACGTATACAGTTGTACATCAACAGTCATTCTGAGAAGTTTAGAGTAGCATATAGGGATAACTATAGATGATATTTTGCTCAAATTCGAGAGCCACAAATGCCATTTTACACACAGCTCCTTATTAAGTTCCCCGTCCCACTTTGTGCTTGAGCGCCAAACATTTGTAAAATGTGAGACAAGTCCGAGTGGATCAAATATAGACATCAGAACCTGAAGGACTTCTCTTTTAGTGGGAACCACATTCGCTTGAAACACATCTCTTTTAAGCCTCGAGAATCTGGAGTTATACCGAAAAACATCATTATTGGATTCCCAATACATACCGAGAATTTTCTCCACCGCTCCAAACAAATTTCTTGCGGCTGATTCATCGTCGCATAAATGTTGCCTAACTAAAGCAGAGTTTGTAGCCCAATTTCTCATGTGGAAACCTCCAGAAGCGTGGATCATCTTAACGTTTGTCGCCAGTTCAAGGGCCTCTTCTTCTGAGTCGACGCTGTCGATAAAATCGTCCATGTAGTGGTAGCTCGTAATTGATTTAAATACTTAACGCGAAATTCTTCTGCAGTTTTGTTTCGAACAAAATGAGAAAAGCATGGCGCGCAGTTAAGGCCGAAAGTTAATGCCTTCATTACGTACATAGTAGGACGTTCACTTTGATTACTGCTTGCGGGCCACAGAAATCGTTGTGTGTGCATATCTTCAATTAAAATATTAAAGAGCGAGGTGAGCAGGTCAGGACCACTTAATAAAAAATCGTTTAGGGATTCACCGTTCGACTTTGCTGCTGCATCCCACACTAGACTATTTTACCTGGTTTGTTAGGATTAAGTGCTACAAAAATTGGAAGATACCACGTACGACCGGGATATAAATATACTTCTGAGCCCAATACCTTTCTTGCGTAGCCTTTAAGCAGAAGTTTATCAATTTGAGCTTGCATGGTTTGCTGTAGTTGTGGATCCTTTATAAACTTTTTCTGCAGACACTTTAATCGATGACCTGCGACATCGTAACTATCGGGCAACGATACTTGTTTATTTCTCCAAAGCAAATTTAACTCAAATTATTGTTCTTTCTTTACAGCTGTACTCTGAAGAATCTGTATGGCTTTTTCATCTTCGACTGATAGACTCCTGAAAAACTTCTAGGGCAAAATACTCTTTTACTTCATCGTGGAGCTCCTTGTAACGGTCCTCGCATTTACATGTATGAATGTTTAATGCGGCTGATTTTTCGGAAATTTTTCCACCACCCTGCAACGTCCAACCTAAGCGTGTTTTTGTTGCTGTTAGTTGCCCACGGTCACCTTTTCTTATTTTCATCGGGACTGCCACTCTCCAATTGTTGAGGCCAATCAAAATCATTGGTTTGGCATTTGTATATGATTTTACTGGTAGGCCTTTGAGATACGGGTTAGCTTTTAATATTTCAGCAAAATTCAGAGACTGAATGGGCAAATCAAGGTTTTTAACTGTACGGACGTCGTATAAAGAGAATTTGGATTCAGCTTGTACGCTAGAAACTTCCAAGTTAATTTTTATTGAATCATCTTCAGACCGTGTAGTATTGCCTGTCCATCGTAGCTCTAGAGGTTCACTCTTACCTTTTAGTCCCAGTTTGTTAAAAAATTTTTGCTCCATTAGAGTCACTGATAGGCTTTCATCCAAAGACGCGTATGTGTCTTCAAAGCCACCATTAAAGTAAACACGGATTGGTAGTATTCTGAAAGACGATCTCTCTTCATCACTATGTGCATTTACTATTTCTCTCCGTTCTGGCACATTAGCATGCTTGTGCAACAATGGGTGATGCTTTGCTGTACAGCCATTAATACCACATTGTTTGTTTGAGAAAGATTTACGACGATGAAGATTTAGACACTGACGGCACAATTTATTGTCTTTTACTAAATTCCATTTAGCATCTAAATTTAATAATGTGAATTCACCAAAAGTCTCGATTTTATGAGGCGTATTCACGGAACCACTTTTCTTACACATTGCTACTTGGCAAGCTGCAACAGCTATAGCGTATATCCAATCGCTAAACAATTTCACTATGGGAACCTTATTTTCTTTTGGGTGCATAGCCCAATTGAGCTTATGATTGTTTGGCAATTTTTCGACTAAGGTTTTAACAAGCATTGGGTTATTTAAATGAGCCGTCATATTGCAAGCTTCCATCGTCGAGCAAATGTTTCGAATAGTAAGAGCGAATTCAATAATACTATCTAATATGTCTTTTAATGGAGGAATTTTTGTTGCCTTTTCTATCATAGAGTCAATTATATGCTCTGGACGACCGAAACACATTTCAAGAGTTTAAATTATTTCGTCCACCATATATGGAATTAGTAATTTACTTTTTACCAGTTCTTTAGCACGACCACTGCGTAGCTGTTGGTTGGGGAGGCGAAAATGCATGTGAAAAGGAACACGACGGCTGCATTGAGTCACCTTGCGAAAGTATTCTATATTTCTTTTCCAAATATTGGCGTTGAATCTCTTTTTCTTCCTCTAACATTTGCAGCCGAAGCTGTGTTTGAGAGGACGAGTTCGAAGCACAGGGAGTTTCATAGTGCCATTTACTGTAATCATTATCTTGCACGACGGTTGACTTTGGATTTTGGGCAATAGTCGTGGATTTAGGCACATTATTTGGTTTTCTAGTGCACTCGTAATTTGTAGGTGAGGACGTTCCTTGCGTTCCATCAGAAAATTCGGCGATTGTATCAACCGGCGGCAATTGTTGAGTAGTTTTGGGCATGTCCATCTGGACCACTGATTTTTCGTGGCACTTTGAACAACTCCAGCTTTCATTAGCAATATTTGAGTCTACCCCTACACACTCAAAATGATACCATTTATCGCAGGAATCACACTGCACCATACGAGCGGTGTCTTTTAATTCGCATTTATTACAATTAAAATCGATATATTGATTTTAAAAGATACACACGAGATTTATGTACAATTAAATTGTTTTTATGTGAAGTTGTTTTAAAGAATGTTGAGTTCGCACGGCGTAATACAAACTTGTAAGAGCTACACAATATTAATATTAAATATTAACACACTTTACTTTTGCTTAATAATGCAGGTTTTGTTTATTAAGTATTAATTTGCGTATATCGCGCTTTAAAACAACTTGTTTCCACCGTGTCACAATAAGAACTACTTTTTTTACTTTAAAAAATGGTCTTTTGATTTTAAATATTTAACAAAACAAGAGACTACCGTTATTAAGTGGAACATTAACAAATTTAGTACAATTTAAATAAATATTTTAATAGAGTAAATAAGGACAACGTTGGAATGACAAAATATGTAAAATAAGTAATTTGTGTTTATGTACATATATGTTTGTTTGTATGTAACTAAATTACAATAAAATACAAAATACAGTGGCGGCGGTAACAGAATATTTATTTAAATTTTCAGCTATTTCTAAATTGTTAATATATTCTATATTTTCAAATATCACATTTTTTTTATCACATTTTTGGGTGTTTTTAATACTAATTCTTTAATTTTGCTCCACAATTCCTTTTGATTATTTGATTACATATAATTGTTTTTTGCGTTATTGACTTTAACTTTATATATATTTTTTACAATTTTGTAATTGTCCCACGCACTATCAGTGTTTTCAATTACCGCTTTTTGATATTTTAGAATTTAAAATGACACATTCATTATTTGTGTATTCATATTCACACCTTTTATATTCGATAAATATATCTATTGATTCGTGATCAGCTATTTTATTATTTATATTAACTTTTACCGAAATGTTTTTGGTATTTGTAATTATATAGTCTATTAATGTTTTAGAGTTCTGTGCTATTCGAGTAAATTCATTGGTTATTTGTTTCAAACCGTTATCATTTAGCACGCTTACGATTTTATTTTTATAATAGTCCTTAGCCAGTCAATATTTAAATCTCCAGCTATTACAATATCATAATTTCTTTCACATATCTCTTCTAAAAATTCCCTTAATTCTCACAAAATTCTGCTTTCTGGCTCTTTGGTGATCTAAATACTGCTGTTATTATAATTGAAAATTGTTCATATTTTGCCAGAAAAGCAACAATCCAATAATCAGACTCTTTTATGCATTCTTTTATTTTTATAATATTCCAATGCTTTTTAAAATAAATAATTACTCCTCCAGTTCTAGGTGAATTTGATAGTAAATAGTAATGATCATATCTAGCTATTTTAATTTCATTTTCATAGATCATTTCGGTTTGGTGGGTTTCCGATAGTATGAGGTGTTTTTATAGAGGTATAACTTTAAGTGGGCATTACTTTTCAAGATGGCGACCGATTTAACAGCTGTCAAGTGATTTATTCTCAGCTTGGTTTGGCAATTCATCATGAATAGACTTACGCCTGAACAGTAAGGCTTAGATTCGTCGAATGGGCCCAAAACGAGATTACCGTTGTTCCCGATTTTCAGAAGCGAATTTTGTTTAGCGATGAAGCGCACTTCTGGTTAAATGGCTACGTCAACAAACAAAACTGCCGCATTTGGAGTGAAGGTAATTCTGGATGTAATTGGTAATTACATCCAGAAAATCTGACTGTTTGGTGCGCTTTATGGGCTGGTGGAATAATTGGTCCGTACTTTTTGAAAAACGATGGTGGCCAGAACGTTACAGTCAATGGTGATCGGTATAGAGCCATGATTACTAACTTTTTCATTCCTGAATCGAATAACCATGATGTCCAGGAGATGTGGTTTCAACAAGACGGCGCAACATGTCACACAGCTCGTGCCATAATAGATTTATTGAAAGACACGTTTGGTAACCACCTAATTTCACGTTTTGGACCTGTGAATTGGCCTCCAAGATCTTGAGATTTAACACCACTAGACTACTTTCTGTGGGTGTAAAGTTATTGGTCTATGCGGATAAGCCGCATATTGTTATTGCCGTATAACGGCAATAACATGCCGTTATACGGCAATAACAAACACAAATACAAATGTTGGAAAAAGTCATATAAAATTTGACGTCTAGATTGGACTACATCCGCACCAGCCGTGGCGGTCATATGCCAGAAATCATATTTAAAATGTAATACCACAAGATTATCTTTCGGATAAATAAAATTCATGTCAATCGAATAATCCATCGTTGTTTTATTGCAACTTAAAGTTCTATACCTCTATAAAAAACACCCTTTATTATAAATTCTGGATTAACCGTGTGCACCATTATCTCCAGCTGACTAAAATTATTCGTTAAACCCTGAATATTAGTATATACACCATAAATTCTCCTTGTGTGATATGCGGCTAAGCCTAATCTATTCTTCTTTAAATTAAGCTTATTCTGATATATTTCGAGCTATCATAAATTTTAAATCATGAATTTATGTTTGTAAAATGTTGTTAAGATTTTTAAGATGAATAAAGTGCAGTTGCAATTACTCAAATTTAAAACTTGGTTTGTATATATTTGAGAGCGTTAAGATAATTTTTATGTGGGGCAAATAAATATGTTGATAAATAATCTTTAGCGTTTGGGTTTAACCTTGCTATACTCGCATCAAAAAATGTAACACGTATACTCGAGACCGGTCAGACCGATGTTTTTGCGGAGCCTTGAAAACTTTAATAATTAAAAAATATATATTTATAAAATTACATTTTATTCTTAAAAATACATATATGTTTTTAATAATATAAACAAAAGGTTTATTTATTTAATTTTTTTTATTTATAACTAATAGTTTTTCATTTCAGTATTTGTAAAATAAAGCAAAATTCTTAAAACTTAAAAAGCAATAACAAAAACATATTTCTATTAAAAATAACCAAGCGAAAATGCAACTGCGGATCCTTTAAGCCTTTAGCTTCGCCTTTTACACCTGGAAGTTTCTTTTTTTTTCGTAATTATTTATTTATTGTATCTTCAATATAATTGAACTATCAATAATTACTCGTCTTCTAGCTGCAATGGAGTTAACAGCAATGGGTTGATTTTTCCATGATGGGTGTCAGTTAAAGACTCCAAGATACAGGCTTGAGTTTTTTGTAAATTGTTTGCAATAAGTGATAGTTGCATAAAACCAATGTGAACAGATGAGCAAGCTTGAATTGGTACAATTCTTCATTGCGTGATTCTTCGTTTTTCACTAGTTCATTTATGGTTGATTGAAGACTGTCAAATTTGAACTTTGCTGCAGTAAGACCTTGTTTAACGATGTTCAAAGTTGAGTTTACAACTGAAGTTTGTTCTTTTATGAGGTTTAGCATGAATGAGTCGTCTTCTTGTAGTTTCGTGATAGTTGATGACATTTTCTCTGCATATTCAGAATCAAGTACACCAAAGAGTGAATGTGCAACATTTCCTACAAGATCAATAGCACCTCTTTTTTGTCGAGATTTGTTTTCAATATGCTGCAAATGTTCTATTATATTGATACAAGATGCATTGGACTCCATTTTCTTACAAATCTGTTTAAGTGATTTGGTGCCATCCGCTAAAAATGATGTGTCAGTCCAGTATGCTGATAGGTCATAATACACCATGAGATTCCATTGACTTGTAGATATATAAGTCGATCCTATTTCTTCAAAATGAATTCCTAGCTGAGACCCAAATAGCTTGTTATTGATTGGCGTTCCCAAAATCATTGACAAAATAAGTAGCAAAGACAGCAAGGTAATGCATACATTATTGGATGGTAGTGTTATTCTCTTGCTTTTGGGTTCGCTATTTTGATATTCTTCTATCTTATTTTCATTTGTTACATTTGTGTCCAGTTTTGTTGGGTTTGGCTGTGAATTCTCTTCAACAGGAAGCAATACGAGACGATGTATAGGCCTTTTACATATTCCAGATGCGGTCTTGACATCAGCAACCCGAATGGATCCATCATTAGCAGGATAAACCTTCAATATTCTTCCCAGCGGCCATTTCACCGGTAATGTGTTATATTCCTTAATGATAACCATTTTATTTTTATTTTTGAGACTAGTTCCCATCGCGATAAAAGTGATATTTTTCTTGAGCTGGCTGCGGTGTCCACGTGAGATGTATGAGCTTCACCGATCAACAGATGTCCTGGAGTTAATGCAGACATATCAGAGGGGTCGTTAGACATAGGTGTTAATGGACGAGAATTCAAGATGGCTTCAATTTCTATGATAACCGTTTCTAATTCTTCATAAGTTAATGAAGTTGTACTTAAGCTCCGTACAAGAAGATTTTTGGCTGATTTTACTGCTGCTTCCCAAAGTCCTCCAAAATGGGGAGATCTCGGTGGAATAAAATGGAATTGTATTCCTTTTGAGCTACATGTTGAAGCTATTAATTCTTTCCCATTATCAGAGAATATTGATTCTGAGAGCTCAGTAAGTTTATTGTTGGCTCCCACAAAATTTGTTGCGTTATCACTATAGATATTTTGCAACGTCCTCTTCTACAAATAAAACGTTTCAAGGCACCGATATAAGCATCAGTTGATAATTCGCTAACCAGTTCAAAATGAACTGCCTTTGTTGCAAAGCAACAAAATACAGCCACATATGCCTTTGTAGGTTTTTCCCTCTTATTTTGTAGAGGATCCATATCGGTACAAAGTAATCAACGCCTGCATTAATGAATGGCCGTGCAGGAGTAACTCTGTCCCGTGGAAGGTTTCCCATTAATTGTTGACATAGCTTTGGACGGGCCCTGCAACATTGTATGCATTTTTGTACAGTTAATCTGGCAATGGATTTTCCCTTGATCGGCCAAAACCGTTGTCTCACGATTCCTAATAAAGCTTGCGGACTGCAGTGCTTATTTTCTTCGTGCATTGATTTAAATAAAAGTTTCACTAGTGCATCATTGTATGGATGAATAATTGGATGTTTTGCATCGTAGGATAAGGCTGATTCTTTCAATCGTCCCCCACTCGCAAAATGCCTTCCTTATCAATAAATGGAGTTAAGCTGAGTATTGGACTTGTTTTTGCGACTTCTTGTTGTTTGTTTAATTGCTTGATTTCATTGGAGAAATCATAACTTTGAATAGCACGTACAATTATTTCTAGTGATGTCTCAAGTTCTATTGTACTTAAGGCATTCAGTTGTGACCTCGGTGAATATTTTCCAGAGGCGTTTTTAACGAAACGGTGGACATATGATATTATTCGCTGTAACTTCTTAAATGAACCCTTATGATCAATATTGTATACAAAACTGTAGTTGTTTACAGTTGATAAAACAATCGTTGAATCTTTTTTTCTTTCTAGATCAGATGTAATTTGTAACTATGGCCGAAACTCTGCAGGCCAGCATTCTTGCCTTCCGTGTAAAAATAATGGTCCTAAAAACCATAAATGACAATCTGAAAGTGCCTTTGCTGTCATACCTCTTGAAAGGATGTCTGCTGGATTATCCTTTGATGGAACGTGTCGCCATTGTTCTGGAAGAGTCAAAGTTTGAATTTTTTATATCCTATCTTAAGTCTAAAAATAAAAATATACATGATAAGTCCATCCAGTGCTGGACAAAAAAAATGTATGTTTCACGGTTACTGTAATTTGCGGGTTATCCCTCTGATGTACGGATGAGAGAAGCAGTGTCCCTCCTTCTTAGTCGAATGTAACCAGGTTCATTTAGTATGTTACGGGCCAGTGGATTAGGATGAGTTTCAAGCTTCTTTACATAACTTATGGCAAGTTTCGCTATTTCCGCTTTAACTGTTGGCACGTTTAGATCTTTATGGATGTTCGAGTTTTTTATATACCAAGGAGCAGATGTAATTATACGAAGAATCTTGTTTTGGCGCCTTTGAATTTTTTCAACGTTGGTAGCTGAGGCAGTGCCCCATAATTGAATTCCATAACACCTTATTGGTTTTAGAATTGACTTGTATAATAAAAGTTTGCAATCTAAAGCTAGAGTAGAATTTCTGCCAATAAGCCAGTTTAGTTGGACTGCTTTTAACTTCATTTGTGTTAACTTTGTTTCTATGTGCCGTTTCCATGTAAGGCGCCGGTCAAGATGTATGCCGAGATATTTGACGTCTGAAAGCTGGGGTATCGTTTGGTTATTTATCCGAATAGGGGGGCAAGATTCTCTACGCAGTGTGAAAGTTATGTGAGTACATTTTTGTTCATTCACTTTTATTCTCCATTTCTTCAACCATTTTTCTAAATTGGATATGTGGTCTTGTAAATATCGTGATGCTACTTCGGGTCTTTCGTGAATGCTCAAAAAAGCTGTGTCGTCAGCAAATGTCAATGTGTGAACTCGGTTACTAGTTGGCATGTCTGAAGTATACAATAAGTATAAAAAGGGCCCCAATATACTACCTTGGGGAACTCCGGCTTCGATTGGCTGGGGTGAGCTCAAAAAATCTCCTTCTTTCACAATAAATTTTCGTTCGGTTAAATAACTATCTAGCAGCTTATATAGGTTTACGGGCAAATTCAGTTTTAGCTTGTATATTAAGCCTTCATGCCATACCTTATCGAATGCTTGAGAAACGTCGATAAAAAGCGCAGAGCAGTATTTTCTCTCTTCAAATGTCTTCTTAACAACATTGACTAACCTGTGAGTTTGTTCGATCGTACTATGTTTTTTCCTGAAACCAAATTGATGGTTTGGAATACATCCTTTGTCGCTTAGAATAGGGTTAAGCTTAGTTATTAACATCCTCTCAAACAGCTTTGACATATTTGACAAAAGGCTTATAGGTCTGTATTATTCAATTTTTGTGTGGTCTTTTCCTGGTTTAGGAATCATGGTTACCAAGGATACCTTCCACTCTGTGGGGAAGTACTCAAGACGTAAAATGTCATTAAAAATAAAAAGAACGATTCTGCGAGCTATACGGGGCAATTCAAATAACATCTTGTTACTGGTTTTGTCAACGCCAGGGGCTTTTTTGGTGTTTAAATCCGTTATTGCCATTTCAATATCACCAAATTCAAATCTTATCGGTATTGAAGCACTAGTCTCGACAATTGGCAACTCAACTATATCAGTCGATATATTCGGGGTAAAAACCCTTTTCAAATGTCCAACAAATAAATTGCCCTTTTCGGAATCACTCCTTGCCCAGCCTCCAGATGTAGTTCGCAGGGGAGGCTTACGTAAGACTGGCCTTTTAAGAGTTCTACAAGCACGCCATAATGAGTAATCTGATTGAGGAGTTGCGTCTAGATCTCCCAAATAGTTTTTCAGGGATGCTACTCTTCTGGATTCCAGCATGTCTCTTAGCCGGTTCGTGCATTCCTTAAGTCTGCTTTTGAGTTGAGGAGATCTCTGTAATATCCATTCTCTACGAATTTTTCTTTTTTCAGCCAAGAGTCGTTCGATATCTGCAGAATAAATTAGATTGTATCTAGCTAATTGTCGGGTTATTGTTGAATGTTGGGCAGCTGATTTGAGGTTTTGGTCAAAATCAATAAGACTCCGCTCTACGTCTTTAGGTGTTCTTAGCGGGATGTTTTCCGAACAATGAGTACTAAGATACTTTCTATATTTCGACCAATTAATGCTTGTGCTAGTCGTTGGTGATATGATGTTTTGTTTGTCCCATATATAGACGATAGTGGGTGAATGATTTGAGGATAATTCAAGCGACGCTTCAGCTTTAATCATTTCTCTCGGAATACCCTTAAACGCGCCTAAATCAATAACATCAGGTATTTTTTACCGATCAGTAGGCCAATAGGTGGGTTGTCCAGTCGATATAACATTCAGACGCATTTTTGAAATTGTGTCAAACAAAATACGACCTTTTGGAGTTATTAGGCGTGATCCCCAAAACGTATGTTTAGCGTTGTAGTCGCCTGATGCTATGAAACAGGGACCTAGTGATTTGTAGAAGTCGCTATTCTGACTTTCCGAAATTTGAAATCTAGGAGGTGAATAAATCGAAGAAATAACTAAGCTTTGATGAAATTCTTTAAGACAGATATTTGTTGCTTGAAGGTAATTCTCACAAAAATCACGCAGTAAATAATGTTTGATTCGGGCGTTAATAAGTATTGCCGAGCCTCCACATGCTCTTCCACGGGGGTCCTTAGTGTCATATAAAATATAGCCATTGATTTTAAAAAGGCTATTTGTTGTTAAGTGTGTCTGGAAAATCAGCATGACATCAATTTGTTGGTTCTTGAGGAAGTATTCAAGTTCATTTTTATGTTGGCGTAAGCCGTTTGCGTTCCAGAAACATATTTTTAAACAGTTCATGGTTTGTTTAATACCGCCTGCAACATCATAGATTGCATGCGTACCATTTCTTGCATCATGCTGCTCATAGAACTCATAAAACTGTTTAACTATTGCACTAATGTCTCGATGCTTGCTTCGAGACGATTACAGTTATCAGATGATGGTTGTTCTTTAGGTTCTGGGTGCAAATGTGGTGTAGAATTATTTTTCGGTGTCGCTTTATGTACTGAAACATGATTAGTTTTTAACATATCCGCGTATGAAACATGTTGGGTTGTTGGTTGGGCTAACTGAGGGTAATGAGCATTTCCTCGATATTGTGGGTGCTTAGCAGGAGTATTTGATTTTTGAGTGGTTTTCCTTACCATGGAAAAAACTGGACAGCCTCTGTAGTTAGCAGTGTGGTTTCCACCGCAATTGCTACATTTTTTAACTTTCGAGTCATCCCTTGCTTTGTCGCATTGGGCGGAACAATGTAGCTCTCCACACACAACGCAAACCGGAGGCAATTTGCAGTAAGCCCTAGTATGACCATATTCTTGGCAATTTAGACACTGTACGGGTCCTGATCGCTTATGCGGTTCCTCTACGCTTATTTTGCGGTGCAACAGATATCTAAAATTATAGATAGGGTGCGTTTCGTTCTTTTTCAATCGCATATCTCCAAGTTCCAGCTCAACGCGAAATAGAGGTTGTGGGACACGATTTCTGAGGTTGTCTACACTTTTTAATTTAAATCCCGCTTTTTGGAGGCCATCTCTAATTTCGACAGGATCAACGTATGAGTCAGGTATAACTACCTGTAGACCTTTACTACTCTTCAGCTGATATGTATAAAAGTTCTTTTTGCAGCTTTCAAACTCGGTTACTACTTTACGATAACTGTTTTCATCAATAAATTGTATTTTTGTTTCATCAATGTTGCCACGCTTGATTGGAATTACATAAAATGTGTTCTCACCAATAATTGAAATTAACTTCTTTATTAAGTCGGTGGAGTTTTTTTCCCTTAAATAAATTGGAGGTGGTTTGAACGATCTGGGTGCCGTTTTTTTTCACTTGTTTCGCTATCTAAAGTAGCAAAACGATTATGGGAATTTATTCCGTTAGAGTCCTTGTCTTTTTGTACTTTAGCCAGTGGTGCAATCTGCGAAGATTTAGGGCTTCGACCTCTTTTCAATACAGTTATGTATCTGTCCATTCCTACTTGCGTCTTAGGTTTTTCTACACTATCCATACTAGTTTTGGTAATACTATGTTCAGAAGGCGACTTGTTGGTAGTTATTTTATTGTCATCGTTTATAAGCAGCGAGGAACAAGATTGAGCACGTAATACTGGCATGGCATTTATACACAAATTGTCACTAGTTTTTTTGTTTTTATTTATTTCAATATTGTCAACATTTTTGTTGCTTAAATTAAAGAGGCTCATTAGCCTTTATTGTTTTTGTCTTATTTTTAAAGTAGCAATTCAATATGCCGTTGTATAAAAAAAAGACGAAAGAAAAAGAAAAAAAAATATTTTACAAACAACTTGTTGTTGTATTAAAACAGGTTTGTTTTTTTGTTTTTTTTTGTTTTTGTTTTAAATTATTCACACAATGTAAGTTTTGTTTTTTGTTAATGCGAGCTTAAAAAAAATCGCGACCGCACTTATCAACGCACAAACTGATACACCTGGAAGTTGAGTAACTATATTCTTGGAGCGCGTTCTAATTGATGTGGACGGAAATTGTTTTGTCCATTTTGTTTTGCTATCTTTTCCTATGAAAAGGCCGCTAGAGGTAGGAAAAATTTCTTGTTCACAATCTGAATCATTTTCCTGTTCTGTATCACTGTTTTCTTCATCCACAGAACCTTCATCCTCATAATCACTCTCGTTTATTTCATAATCATATAAATCATCCTCCAATATTAGTCTTATTTTTTCTTCATCCATTCTGTATATGATTTGCAAATATATACTATGAAACTCTTTAAAATTAATAAAAATAATTCAAAATTATAATATATGTTCAAAATATTACTTACGCAAAACTGTAGCACTAATACTCAAGCCGGTCTCACAGACCAATTATTGACGCACGCGCACACGTCTACCTTTCACAAACTTTAGAACCACACTAAATTGAACCTTATTGAGAATGATGAAGCTAACAAAACTTCAAGGCGAATTCATACCAGGGGAAGTTGATAGCCCAGCTGATTGTTTTTTGCTCTCTTTTTTTTCTAATGTCTTGTCAAAAATACATTATATCATATCTGCTAATCTAATGTCAAAGTTGTTGTAGTTGTTGCTCTACTGCTCACACCTTGTATGAATTCGCCTTGCAAAACTTATAATACGATCGCGCTTTTCGCTCTTAATAAAAAAACAAAAATATAAAAAGTCTGTCTCACAGACCGTATGCGCGAGTATAGGAAGGTTAATGCAATGGTTACTTTTCCAATGTTATGATTAATTTTATAATCATATTGTTTATTAAAACTTTATTTTAAAAATTCTAGTGTTCGGAAATTTTCTTTTTTTTCCAACAGAAACATAATAGCATAATAGGAAGAGACTTTTTAAGAAAATACATATCTTTGCAAGATAGATTATGAAACATTTACAATTTTCTTATTCACAAATAATATTACAATAACACTTCCAATGCAAACGAAAGAATTTTATACGTCACAAATAACAATACCACCAAGAACAGATGTTATTCATGCAATAAAACTAAACCTGATAGAATATTGCGTCATATTTAACACTGAATTAAAACCAGGGCACAAACATAGAAAAAAACAACATTCAGACGAATTGATAACCTCCTTCTTTTTTTGAAGTCGGTTAAAAAAGCTCCGGTTTCCTCCGAGCTGTGGAAGATGACTTGTTAAATTAGACGTGTTAAAGTAAAAAAACAGGACAAAATATAATGTTAAAAACTCCTTGGAGCTTAAATTCAAATTAAATAATTTATGCCTCGACGAAAATGAAATTCTAATTTGCCTAGACGTGGTACCGCTATTTACCAACATGCCGATCCACTTGGCAATCACAAACATTATGAGACAATGGATCACATTACAAGCGCATACAGAAATACCAAGACGACAATGTATTAAACTTCTTCAATTTTGCCTTGAAGACAACAATTATATCATTTACGATAATACTTACTATAAACAAACCTATGGCATGCCTATGGGAAACCCTTTATCACCCACAATCGCTGATATAGTATTAGATACTCTACTTAAGCACACACTGGAGGAATTAAATACACAAAACATTAAAATTAAATTTTTGACGATGTTGATGATTTATTCGCGATTATTAAAAAAGATGACGAGGACACGATTATTAAAACCTTTAACCAATACCACAAAAAAACTACAATTCACAATGGAGAAGGAAATTGACAAGTCGTTTCCATTTTTGGATATGAAATTACACAGGGATGGAAACAAAAGCATTACTGATTATGCAAAATCAATAGCATCTGGACAATTGATAAACTACAACTCAACGCAACCAACACAACAGAAAATGAATGCAGCACTTAGTTTCATTACGAGAGTTCGTAAACTAAGTGACAACAAATTTATTAACAAGAACATGGACAAAGTGAGGAAAATATTAACAATATTAACATATAGAAAATAGGAATGACATAAACAACACATTCGGGAACACCAAGAAATATTACAGCATATCTTGCATACCTAAACTAACAGAAAACAAAAAAATGCAACACATAATAAATGACAAACAAATAATTTTGGCGCATAAAGCAAACAAAACAATCAATACATTATTTACAAAAACAAAAACTAAAAATAGACATATGGAAAATAGGAATGACACAAACAACACATTCGTGAACACCAAGAAATATTACAGCATATCTTGCATACCTAAACTAACAGAAAACAAAAAAATGCAAGACATAATACAGTATTTTTCGGTTAATTGCACATCAAAATTTGCACAACTTTTTGTTCAATTAACCGGGGAACCAATTAGCCGATACCCGTTTAATTGAACAGTTTGTTCAATTACAGAAATCACGCATAATTGGAACTACATACATACACACTAATGAATTAAAAGAAATCGCATATGTGCACTTTAGATGACTTGAATCCAGTGTTACGGTATCCCTGTTTGCAAAAGCCTTTTGGAGGCAATGCATTTTGCACATACAACGCTCTCATCCGCGTTGTATGTGCAAAAATGCCAGATTATTTTTCAATAATACATAATGCAATTAACCGGTAAAAGTAAGAGGAAATTTATTTTTGATGATATGAATTTTGAACCAATTAAGCGGGAAAATCAATTAACCGGGTTCAATTATCCGAGGAAATTTAATGTGTTTTCGTATGCAATATTTTTTTGTCCGATCATGTGGTTCAATTAAGCGTGGAAACCAATTAACCGTAGGGTCAATTAACCGAAAAATACTGTAAATGACAAACAAATAATTTTGGAGCATAAAGCAAACAAAACAATCAATACATTATTTACAAAAACAAAAACTAAAATAGAAAAGCAAGAACAAAGTAATGTTGTTTGTAAAATAACATGTAAGGGGAACACGCAGGAGAAATGTTGAAAACTATACGTAGGAACAACAAATAGAAGTTTAATGAAGTGAATCAAATGCATTAGCGCAACATTGCACAGAAATGAGGCATAATGCAGATCTTTTCAATGTAAAAATTCTGGACAAAGAAGTAAAAGAGAACAAGCGATATACTCTGAAAAATTTAAGAATTCAGCAAAAAACAACAAGTGCAATAAATAGAAAAGAAGACAAAGACAACATTAGCGCCAATTATATGATTCCAATAATTTAGTTTAGTAGTTTTGCTCCAACTGCGATACTAGTTTAGCACATTTCTACTGTGATATATTTTTCAGTTTATTTTTGCGTTTTTTGAATAATTTGTGTTTTACGTCGTGGTGTATAAACTATAAAACTAATATTGTTTAAACTAAATGTTAAAACTGACGTAAAACTATATGTACATAAGTAATAACCTTTTAAATAGAAAAAAAAATTTTAAAATCGGTTCAGAAATGGCTGAGTTCTGCGGTTACATACATAAAAAAAAGCAACATTCAGACGAATAGATAACCTCCTTCTTTTTTGAAGTCGGTTAAAAATAAGTTAAACTAAGTAATCATGTTGTTGTTGTCTGAACTACAATTTTGTGTTTACATTTTCTATATCGTTGCCAGATTTATTAAATTATCCCTGATGAAGCTGGAAAATACCAGCGAAACGCTGGATAAAAAAAAATGAAATAATAGTTTTTTATTTACATGTTTTAAACATTTAAGACCTTAAATAAAAAATAGAAGAAATTTTAACTTTAATAAATAAAACTTTAAAAAGGTCAATGAAAAATATTTAATTTTTTTTTTCTGTATAAACACCAGTTTTTTTGTAAAATGTAAATAAAAAAAATTGGAATAGAAAAAACAATCGTCCTCGGATTCTGTAAATAAAAAACACTGATATTCAAAGCAAATGTAGGATATATTTTATTTTTAAGTTAAATGATACAATTTCCTAGAAAGACTAATACAAAAAATATAGCAATAGCATTTCTATTGTTTCGGGACAAAAACTTTTTGATATAGATGTCTTTTTGAACATCAGATTGCTTATCAGTGGATCCGAACTCAATAGTAATCTGTGATATACATCTAGATTACAATGTTCTCTAGAAAACTTCCTAGCAAAGTTCTGACGATATACGAGAAAATATTTTTTACGCGTCTCTGCAGCCTCCTCCGACAATTAACCTATTGGTAGCGAAGCTTTTTCAATAATAGTTCCTCCATGTATTGAAATTTTATGCACAGTCGGTGTCATAGGGCGCCATCCATATACATAAGTCTATATACATTTTTGCTGTTTCTTCGGCGTATTTTTTGCATTTTTTAGTATCAATTCTATGGCCGCATGCAATAGTTCCTAATATAACTTTTAATCTGGAAATTAACTCGTAGTTTAGACCGGTTATGTCTGCCGCCAATTGGGTTTTTGCGAAAAATCTTCTACTGGTATTGCCATCATTGGTATATCCAAAATTTGTTTTAGGCATGTCCACCAGAAATCCAGTTTCAACCCGAAACCTCTCTTGGATGTGCAATTTTGTTTGTGCTTCCAGTTTCTTCTCTTTGTCAGGTAATTTAAATGCCCAATGTAAAACCCAAAATTAAATCCAGTTAAATTTGATTTTTTATCAATTTTGTTAAAATCTTTTGATGTTGCACCACTAGTAGACTTGGCTCCGGTTGCAGCGTTGCATATTTTTCCGTCCACCATAGTTATCACAAAAGATTGGTTAAAAGTGAATTTGATATCGTTCAAATTTATTTCTGTTGATGTTAGTACTTTCACGGACTCTTCGACGTAATTTATTACTTCCTTTGTCACTTCAGTTGATTTTTGCAAAAATCGAAATCTTATTGGACGTCAAAATCATGGGGACGAGGGCTTAGGGTTCTGCAACGTCATCTGATTTCTAGTATATAAGTTCTCTAAGGAAAATAGCCACTGTGTCCAAACTCTACCATCTCAGGGAATCAAACCTGGAGAAATATGAAGACAATAGAACGTACTAAAACCAGAGAATCAAGCCTGGTGAAATAGATCATACAAACATACTAGCCCAATTCACAATCTTGTGCATTTGGGATTGCAAATTTATGCAATTGTAAAATTTTCCCACGAATTGTGAATGGTTTTTGTTTTGCAACAAGTGTTGCAAACTTACTGCTGATTCATAAAGAGGAAAATTATTTTCTACAAATATATTTTTTAAAAAGACATGTCTAAGAAAAGCTTTAAAGAACAATTAGTTCAATCTTTAATAGAGGAATCTGCTGCAAAAATTATTTTTAATGAAGGTACATATAAAATATCTCAATTAAAATCTTCAGTCAATAACAATGTTTTTATATATGTACATAGATATGGAAAGTGACGATGATGAAGTGGAAGCAGTTTTAAATGAGCTGTCAGATAATTTATCTGTGGTGCTTGGGTGTCGTCGAGGGTTTACCAGCGCAGTTCCCAAATCAGATTCGTGGCGCAATAATATTTTGACAATAATGGATGAGGACAGGTTTCGTAAAATGCTACGAGTTGACAGAAAGCAATTCACAATGTTGTGTGAATTAATAAAAAACGATGAAGAGTTTACCAAAGCACATTCTTGTAAACTGTTTTCGATCGAGTTACAACTTGCATTAGTTCTTTTTCGACTTGGCTCATCAGGAGAAAGCGCATCGTACAGGAAAATTGCAACTATTTTTGGAATAGGAGATGGCGGAACCATATCAAAAATAACAGCGAATTTTTAAAATATTTTTGCGTCTCCGATCAAAATATATTTATTGGCCCAATGAGACAGAGCGACATCAAATAGTCCAAGATAGTTTTGACGAGCTCCCTTTCTGTGTTGGATATATTGATGGAACTGAAATCAAATTGGCAGAGGCACCAATCAAAGATCACACGTCAGAATTTACCAGAAACCGCATATATTCCATAAAAGCACAAGTGGTTTGCGACTATAAATGTAAAGTTCAACATGTGGTGGTTGGTTACCCAGGAAGCTGGCATGATGCCCGAATATACAGAAATAGCTCAATATACAAACACAAGGAGCAGTACTTTTCTTCAAATCTATCTGGAATATTAATTACAACTAACAGAAGGAAAGATTTTGTAGTCTCAAACAGCTAAGGATGCTGTACATGTACTATTATATCATTTTATAAAAAAAAATACTTTTATTTCAATATATTAAAGAATAATGATATATGCATTTTCATGTTTTTCATATAAAATAGCAAAAAAACTTAAATTTAGATATACAGTTTACTTTTATATCAATTTATAAAAATAATAGTTTTTATTTAATGTATTAAAGAATAAGAATAAAAGAATAAGTAAATAACAGAAAAAATAACAAAAACAAACTTAAATATGCAGTTTATAAATATATATCACAAACTTAAAAAGGCACTTCTGTTATTAGACGTAGGTACACACATTCACCATTTTCACAAATAAAAAACTTATTTTTCTAATTGCCATTTGTACTTCATTTCAATTTCGTATTTTTGTACGCGTTCATCCTTTTCAATTTCAAGAACTTTTAGTTTTTATTCTTTTTCCAATTCAAGAGATTTTAAGTTTCCTTCTTTTTCCAACTGCAACAATTTAAAATCCAGTTTACGCTTTACTTTTTCCTCCTCCAGCTTCAATTTTCTATCGCTCAGTGCAAGCTCTTTCTCGTGCTTTTGTTTTTCCCATTCTAATTTAATTCTAAACATTTCCGTTCTCTCCGCTTGGAAGACGGCAAGGTGAGCAGCTGATGACTTTGGAGCATTTTTTTTTAATTTTTCGTCAAAGTCCTTACCTTTTTTGGCAATACCAGTTGATGCATTTTGCGTTAAATCGATTGATGTTTGTGTTGGCGAAGTTTTTTTACCTCCGGCTGAAGGCGAAAAGCTAGGCTCTTCTGCTTCACCATACGCAGGATCAACCGTTTCAACTAGTGAAACAGATAATGACGGTTCCAGCAAGGGTTCGATTAATTCATCTATTTGGTAGTCTTCCGTTGCTGTCCAATCTCCACTATCAGTCACCACAATGTTGGCATTTGATTTTTTTTTTCTCCGAAAATTTCATTTAGTTGTTTAAAGTGTGGACACATTTGTAACACTTTGCCTGCAATTTAAACTTTTTTAACAGCACTCTATTTATTTAAATGGATTTAACTAACCTTCAATGCTTGAAGTTCCCGTATCAGAATCTAGGAGTCCAGCGCCCGTTGATTTCTGCCAATCGCTTGCTTTTTTGAAAGAGGCTTTCAAGTGCCTTACCTTCCAAAGAATTAGCTCCCATTTTGCGTCAATGTGACTCTTTTCAATAAGCTTTTTATAGAAAATTTGAGCTGTTGGCGCCTATCATTAAATATATAATGCAGATTATTTTTACAGCAATCTAGAGGAGTAGCTATTGCCAATGAAGCCAGCTGCAGTAGGAGCACTTAAAACGACCAGTTTTCTTACCTCTACCTCCGGAGAATCTTGGAGGTAATTTAAAATTTGTTTTATATCCTCCTCCGTCCATTTTTTGTTGGGCTTATCCCTTTTAATTCGTTTTTTGCTCATTTCATTATCCATATTTTTTGTTCACTTTTCTATTATATTTTTAGTATCAGCTGTGAGATTGTAAATAAGTGTTGCAGATAAAAAGTACGGTTTTAAGCATTGCATGGTTGCAAAAAAAGAGCAAGTGCATTTTTGTATATTTTGTTATTGTAAAGTAAAAATATGCTATACCATTTTGCAAAGGCTACGATGCAAGACCATTTGCACAAGATTGTGAATTGGGCTACTGTGTTCACACTTTTTTGCAATAGTATTTGTGAACATTTAAAAAAAAAATATATAATTTAGTGAAAATTTCTAGTATACAAATTCTCTGAGTAAAAAAGCCACTGTGTTCAAACCCTGTCATCTCCGGGAATGAAACCTGGTACTAACAAACTGCATTCACACTTTTTTCCAAAAGCATTTGTGAACATTTTTATAACATTTTGAAAATATAATTAAGTGAAAATTTGTAGTATACGAATTCTCTGAGTAAAAAACCTACTGTGTCCAAAACCCTTTCAACTCAGGGAATCATATCTGGAGAAATAGAAAGATAATAGATCGTACTAACAATCTGTGTTCACACTTTTTTCCAAAAGCATTTGTGAACATTTTTATAACATTTTAACATGCTTTAGTTTGTTTGTTGATAAGTGCGGTCGCGATTTTATTTAAGCTCGCCATTAACAAAAAAAACAAAAAAACTGAAAATAATTTGTGTATTAATGCTACGCAAGTTATACGTGCCCAATCTTGTTCATCGCTTTTGCTAAGCGATGACAATAAAATAACTACAAACAAACCAAAACTAATATGGATAGTGTAGAAAAACCTAAGACGCAAGTGGGAATGGACAGATACATAACTGTATTGAAAAGAGGTCGAAGCCCTAAATCTTCGCAGCTTGCACCAATGTCTAAAGTACATAAAGATAAGAACTTTAACGAAATAAGCTCCTAAAATCGTTTTGCTATCTTAGATAGCGAAACAATTGAACCTAAAACGGCACCCAGGTCGTTCAAACCACCTCCAATTTATTTAAGGGAGAAAAATTCGAGCTACTTAATAAATAAGTTAATTTCAGTTATTGGTGAGAATTCATTTTATGTATTTCTCATCAAGCGTGGCAACATTGATAAAACAAAAATACAATTTATTGATGAAAACAGTTATCGTCAAGCAGTCAACGAGTTGAAAGATGCAGAGAGAACTTTTATACCTATCTTCTAAAGAGTAGTAAAGGTCTACACGTAGTTATAAAAGGTGTAGAATCATATGTTGATCCAGTTGAGATTACAGATGGTCTTCAAAAAGCGGGATTTAAAGTAAAAAGTGTAGACAATCTCAGAAATCGAGAACGTGTCCCTCAACCTCTATTTCGCGTTGAACTGGAACCTGGAGATATGAGATTGAAAAAGAACGAAACGCACCTTATATATAATTTGAGATATCTGTTGCACCGCAAAATAAGCGTAGAGGAACCGCATAAGCGATCAGGACCCGTACTGTGTCTAAATTGACAAGAATATGATCATACTACGGCTTACTGCAAGTTGGCTCCGGTTTGCGTTGTGTGTGGAGAGCTACATTGTTCCGCCCAACGCGACAAAGCATGTGATGACTCGAAAGTTAAAAAATGTAGCAATTGCTGTGAAAACCACACTGATAACTACAGAGGCTGCCCAGTTTTTTCCATGGTAAGGAAAACCACTAAAAAATTAAATACTCCTGCTAAGCACCCACAATATCGAGCAAATGCTCATTATCCTCAGTTAGCCCAACCAACAACACAACATGTTTCATACGCAGATATGGTAAAAACCAATCATACTTCAGTACATAAAGCGACACCGACAAATAATTCTACTCCAAATTTGCACCCAGAACCTAAAGAACAACCACCATCTAGTAACTATAATCGTCTTGAAGCATGCATCGAAAGATTAGTGCATTCGTTAAACAGTTTTATCAAAGCATGATACAAGAAATGGTACGCATGCAATCTATGATGTTGCAGACGGTACTAAACAAACCATGAACTGTTTAAAAATATGTTTCTGGAACGCAAACGGCTTACGCCAACATAAAAATGAACTCGAATACTTCCTCAAGAACCAACAAATTGATGTCATGCTTATTTCTGAGACCCAATTAACAACAAATAGCTATCAATGGCTATATTTTATATGATACTAAGGACGCCCGTGGAAGAGCATGTGGAGGTGCGGAAATACTTATTAAGGCCCGAATCAAACATTTTTTACTGTGTGATTTTTGTGAGGACTACCTTCAAGCAACAAATATCTGTCTTGAAGAATTTCATCAAAGCTTAGTTATTTCTTCGATTTATTCACCTCCTAGATTTCAAATATCGGAAAGTCAGTATAACGACTTCTACAAATAACTAGGTCCCTGTTTCATAGCATCAGGCGACTACAACGCTAAACATACGTTTTGGGGATCACGCCTAATAACTCCAAAAGATTGTTTTTTGTTTGAAACAATTTCAAAAATGCGTTTGAATGTGATATCGAGTTGGCTACCGACCTATTGGGCTACTGATCGACAAAAATACCTGATGTTATTGATTTTGGCATGATTAAGGGTATTCCGAGAGAAATGATTAAAGTTGAAGCGTCATTTGAATTAGCCTCAGATCATTCACCCACTATCGTGTATATATGGGCAAACAAAACAACATATCACCAACGACTAGCACAAGCATTAATTGGTTGAAATATAGAAAGTGTCTTATTACTCATTGTTCGGAAAACATCCCGCTAAGTACACCTGAAGACTTTGAGCGGAGTCATCGATTTTGACCAAAACCTCAAATCAGCTGCCCAACATTCAGCAATAACCCGACAACTAGCTAGATATAATCAAATTTATTCTGCAGATGTCGAACGGCTCTTGGCTGAAAAACGGAAAATTCGTAGAGAATGGCAATCACAGAGATCTCCTCAACTCAAAAGCAGACTTAAAGAATGCACGAACCGGCTAAGAGAGATGCTGGAATCTCGAAGAGTAGCATCCCTGAAAAACTATTTGGGAGACCTAGACGTAACTTCTCAATCAGATTATTCATTATGGCGTGCTTGTAGAAACCTTAACAGGCCAGTCTTACGTAAGCCTCTCTTGCGAACTACATCTGGAGGCTGGGCATGGAGTGATATCGAAAAAGGCAATTTATTTGCTGGACATTTGAAAAGGGTTTTTACCCCAAATATATCGACTGATATAGTTGAGTTGCCAATTGTCGAGGCTAGTGCTAGTGCTAGTACCGATAAGATTTGAATTTGATGATATTGAAAACGCAATAACGGATTTAAAAACCAAAAAAGCCCCTGGCGTTGGTAAAACCAGTAACAAGATCTTATTTGAGTTGCCCCGTATAGCTCGCTGAATCGTTCTTTTTATTTTTAATGCCATTTTACGTCTTGAGTACTTCCCCAGCGGAAGGTGTCCTCGATTACCATGATTCCAAAACCAGGAATAGACCCCACAAAAAATAAATCATACAGACCTATAAGCCTTTTATAAAATATGTCAAAGCTGTTTAAGAGGATGTTAATAACTAAGATTAACCCTATTCTAAGCGACAAAGGATATATTCCAAACCATCAATTCGGCTTCAGGAAAAAACATAGTACGATCGAACAAACTCACAGGTTTGTCAATGTTGTTCAGAAGACTTTTGAAGAGAGAAAATACTGCTGTGCGCTTTTTATCGGCGTTTCTCAAGCATTCGATAAGGTATGGCATGAAGGCCTAATATATAAGCTTATACTGAATTGCCCGTAAACCTATATAAGCTACTAGATAGTTATTTAACCGAACGAAAATTTATTGTAAAAGAAGGAGATTTTTTGAGCTCACCCCAGCCAATCGAAGCCGGAGTTCCCCAAGGTAGTATATTGGGGCCCTTTTTATACTTATTGTATACTTCAGACATGCCAACTAGTAGCCAAGTTCACACATCGACATTTGCTGACGACACAGCTTTTTTGAGCAGTCACGAAAGAACCGAAGTAGCATCGCGATATTTACAAGACCACATATCCAATTTAGAAAATTGGTTAAAGAAATGGAGAGTTAAATTGAATGAACAAAAATGTACTCACATAACTTTCACACTGCGTAGAGAATCTTGCCCCCCTATTCGGATAAATAACCAAATGATACCTCAGCTTTCAGACGTCAAATATCGCATACATATTGACCGGCACCTTACATGGAAACGACACATAGAAACAAAGTTACCACAAATGAAGTTGTAAGCAGTCCAACTAAACTGGCTTATTGGCAGAAATTTTACTCTAGCTTTAGATTGCAAACTTTTATCATACAAGTCATTTCTAAAACCAATTCTTCGTATAATTACATCTGCTCCTTGGTATATAAAAAACTCGAACGTCCATAAAGATCTAAACGTGCCATCAGTTAAAGAAATAGCGAAATAGTTAAAGAAATAGCGAAACTTGCCATAAGGTATTTAAAAAAGTTTGAAACTCATCCGAATCCACTGGCCCGAAACATACTAAATGAATCTGGTTTTATTCGACTAAGAGGGTGGGACACTGCTTCTCTCATCCGTACATCAGAGGGATAACCCGCAAATTACAGTAACCGTGAAACATACATGTTTTTTGTTTAGCACTGGTTGGACTTAGTATATTTTTAGACATAAGATATGTGTAATTATTGATAGTTCAATTATATTGAAGATACAACAAACAAAAAATTGAGGAAAAAAAATTTTAATATGTTGCGTTGCTCGATTGTGTATCTTTACATGGTTCAAATTGAGTTATACGTAACTTACACCATGAAATCGCGTCGTTTCTTCAATTCTCTTTTGAACTTTCTTGATTTTCATGCAACTGATTTCATGAAAAATGTCATCGTGTAATTTAGCTATTAGTCTGAAATTGAGAAATGTCAAATTAAGTGCAGAAGAAAAATTGACTTTTAGGTATTGTTCACATTCAACATCGGCCCTTAAAATTTAACCACCCGAGTTCCGGATATATTAGGCCTTAGGACAATAGTGGGTGAATGATCTGAGGTTAATTCAAATGACGCTTCCACTTTCATCATTTCTCTCGGAATACCCTTAATTACGAAAAAATCAATAACATCCGGTATTTTTTGCCGAGAACGAGCCTCGAACTATTTTATTCACATACAAATGAATTTTAAAAGTCAGGGTTTAGTTCGTTTTATTCTCTAAGTAAAAATAATATTTTTTAATTACATATAAATTTTAAAGAAAAATGGAAAAATCTTTATTTTTATACACTAGCAGAATGTAATGCATTTCTGTATCGCTTTATCCGTCGTCGTCAGACGCGAAGAATGCGTCTAACTACATTGGGTGGTGATTAGTTGTAAGTTATATAAGAGAAATTTTGTGTTAAGTGATTTCGCCAAAAATATAAATGCTATATAAATGGTCTAACACGCAAAGGGCATTAATAAGTAATAGCTTCAAGAGTCAGTACAATATAGGTGTAAGAATGGGGAATAAGCAATATAGTCATAGGATATAGCTTTAGTTACCAGTACAATATTTACAACTAGGTAGTTAAATTTACTCTGTGTCCGTTTATGTGTTTTTATTGTTAAATGTTTTATATTTATACACCTAGCCTTTAGTCTGATTAATTTATGTACTTTTCTGTGATAGATTTTTTTTCTAGAAATAGGTTTATTCTTATTTAATGCCCGGCTAACTCTAAGGATTTAGAAATGTACGTGGGAGTAGCCTACGTAGAGCGCATGGGATGGTAGGGAAACTCCAATGCGTAACATTTCCTTTTACGCTGGATGATGTTTGTTTTGTGAGGAATGCCACCCGTCACGCTGCTGTTTCTGCATTATAATGTAAACTGCAGAGTTTTGTTGAGTATGGCTAGGGAATCCAATGAAACCATACCTACCAAATGTATTTTTCCTTTTGTTGATTTTTTTGTTTAGTATTTTTTTTTTTTTTTTTGTTTTGATATTTCTTTTTGATTGTTCTTCTTATTTTATTTAATCTTCTGAATGTTTACATATATTTGCATTCACGTTCATGTTCTGTTGTAATGTAATGTATTTTTGTATTTTTAATTTACTCATATTTGTAATTTTTGTTTTAATTTTGCCTGTTGTGTGGTTTTTGTTTTGAATCATTTTTTTGTCCATAGGTTAATATGCTTATTCTTTTTTATGTACAAACATGTTGATGAAAACATTTCTACAAAGAAAAAAGATTTTGTTTTCACACTTGCATTGGGGTAGTAGTAGTGTAAATAATAACATTAAGGTGACCATGTTTTCAATAAAACAAATTAAACAATAGGCAGACAGACAGAAAACTTGTGAATTTAGAATGTAGAAACTAACCTAAAGAATATTATCGTTTGTTCCCTAGTAATCATGATGATACGTTTACCTGCCCTCACCAACATTTTATTCACTTTTATTCAAATAATATATTTAAGGGAACCCCAAAAACTTTCCCCGTTTGGCTCTCTTTATTTATAAAATTTATATGAATTTTAATTTTATTTGAACTATTTTTAAATGAATAAATTAATTATTTGGGCTTAAGTTCTTAATTATAAAGAAATAAAGAAAAAATTAGACACCAGCAGAGTGGAATGCATGGGCTCTCTGTATAGCACGCCAGAATTAGACTGTTTGAAAGTGTTTTACATTTGTCATATAAATTACCTTCAGTTCTGTTTTTGGCGTTGATAAGTGCGGACGCGATTTTTTTAGCTCGCATTAACAAAAAACAAAACATACATTGTGTGAATAATTTCAAACAAAAACAAAAAAAAAACTGTTTTAATACAACAACAAAGTTGTCTGTAATTTTTTTCTTTCTTTCTTTCTCTTTATTTTTTACAACGGCATATTGAATTACTACTTTAAAAATAGAACAAAAACAATAAGGGCTAATGAGCCTCTTTAATTTAAGCAACAAAAATGTTGACAATGTTAAATTAAATGAAAACAAAAAAACTGAAAATAATTTTTGTGTAAATTCTACGCCAGTTATACGTGCCCAATCTTGTTCGTCGCTTTTGCTAAGCGATGACAATAATATAACTACAAACAAGTCGCCTTCTGAACACAGTGTTACCAACACTAATATGGATAGTGCAGAAAACCCTAAGACGCAAGTGGGAATAGACAGATATATAACTGTATTGAAAAGAGGTCGAAGCCCTAAATCTTCGCAGATTGCACCAATGTCCAAAGTACTTAAAGATAAGAAGGCTAACGGAATAAATTCCCAAAATCGTTTTGCTATTTTAGATAGCGAAACAAGTGAACAAAAAACGGCACCCAAGTCGTTTAAACCACCACCAATTTTTTTAAGGGAAAAAAATTCGAATGAATTAATAAATAAGTTAATTTCAGTTATCGGGGAAAATTTATTCTATGTAATTCCAATCATGCGTGGTAACATTGATGAAACTAAAATTCATTTTATAGACGAAAGTAGTTATCGTAAAGCAGTAAAGGAGTTTGAAAGCTGCAATAAGAACTTTTATACCTATCAGCTGAAGAGTAGCAAAGGCCTACAAGTAGTCATCAAAGGTGTTGACTCTTATGTTAATCCAGTGGAAATAAAAGCTGGCCTCCAAAAAGTAGGATTTAAGGTTAAAAGCGTTGACAATCTCAGAAATCGAGAGCGTGTCCCTCAACCTCTATTTCGCGTTGAACTGGAACCTGGGGATATTAGATTAAAGAAGAACGAAACGCATCGCATTTATAATCTAAAATATCTGTTACACCGGAGAATAAGTGTAGAGGAACCACATAAGCGGTCAGGACCCGTTCAGTGTTTAAATTGCCAAGAATACGGCCATACAAGGGCTTACTGCAAGTTGCCTCCGGTTTGCATTGTGTGTGGGGAGCTCCACTGTACCACCCAATGCGACAAACCAAAGGATGACTCGAAGGTTAAAAAATGTAGCAATTGCGGTGGAAATCACACTGCTAACTACAGAGGCTGTCCAGTTTTTTCTGAGGTAAGGAAGTCAACTCAGAAATTAAACACTCCTGCTAGGCAGCCACAATACCAAGCAACTGCTCATTACCCTCAGTTAGCTCAACCCACAACCAAACATGTTTCATACGCGGATATATTAAAATCCAATCATGTTTTAGCACACAAAGCGACACCTACAAACAATTCTACCCCAAATATGCATCCAGAAGCTAAAGAACAAACTCCATCTGGTAACTACAATCGTCTCGAAGCAAGTATCGAGACATTAGTGCATTCGTTAAACAGTTTTATGAGCTCTATGAGCAGCATGATGCAAGAAATGGTTCGCATGCAATCTATGATGTTGCAGGCGGTACTTAACAAACCAAGAACTGTTTAAAAATATGTTTCTGGAACGCAAACGGCTTACGCCAATACAAAAATGAACTCGAGTACTTCTTGAAGAACCAACAAATTGATGTCATGATGGTTTCAGAGACTCATTTAACAACAAATAGCTTTTTTAAAATCAATGGCTATATATTATATGACACTAAAGACCCCCGTGGCAGAGCATGTCGTGGTTCAGCAATACTAATAAGGGCTCGAATTAAACATCATTTACTGTGTGATTTTTGTGAGGACTACCTTCAAGCAACAAACATCTGTATTGAAGAATATCATCAAAACTTTGTTATTTCTTCGATTTATTCACCTCCTAGATTTCAAATATCAGAGAGTCCATATATCAACTTTTTCAAATCACTTTTTCAAATCGCCTGACTAGGTCCCTGTTTCAGGGACCTAGTCAGGTGACTACAACGCTAAACATACGTTTTGGGGATCACGCCTAATAACCCCAAAAGGTCGTGTTTTGTTTGATACAATTTCAAAAATGCGTCTGAATGTGATATCAAGTGGACAACCCACCTATTGGCCTACTGATCGAAAAAAAAATACCTGATGTTATTGATTTTGGCGTGACTAAAGGTATTTCGAGAGAAATGATTAAGGTTGAAGCGTCACTCGAATTATCCTCAGATTATTCACCCACTATTGTCTATATATGGAATCAGCAAAATATCGTGTCGCCAACAACTTGCACAAGCATTAATTGGTTGAAATATAGAAAGTATCTCAGTACTCATTGTTCGGAAAACATACCGCTAAGAACACCAGAAGATGTGGACCAGAGTCTAATTTATTTTGATCAAAACCTTAAATCAGCTGCCCAACATGCGACAGAAACCAGACAACCAGCTAGATACAATCAAATTTATTTTGTAGATGTCGAGCGGCTCTTGGCTGAAAAAAGAAAAATTAGAAGAGAGTGGCAAGCACACAGATCTCCCCAACTCAAATCTAGACTTAAAGATTGCACGAAACGACTAAGACAGCTGCTAGAATCTCAAAGAGTAGCATCTCTGAAAAATTACTTGGAAGACCTCGACGCAACTGCTCAATCAGATTATTCATTATGGCGTGCATGTAGGAACCTTAAAAGACCGGTCGTACGTAAGCCTCCCTTGCGAACTTCTTGTGGAGACTAGGCAAGGAATGATACCGAAAAAGGCAATTTGTTTGTTGGACATTTGAAGAAGGTTTTCACCCCAAATGTATGTACTGATATAGCTGAGTTGTTATCAGTAGAGACTAGTGCCGTAGTACCCCTAAATTTGAATTTAGCGATATTGAAAGGGCAATAGCAGATTTAAACACCAGAAAAGCCCCTGGCATTGATAAAACAAGTAACAAGATGTTAGTTGAATTGCCCCGTATAGGTCGCAGAATTATTTTGTTTGTTTTTAATGCCATCTTACGTCTTGAGTACTTTACCACAGAGTGGAAGGTCTCTTTGATAACTATGATTCCTAAACCAGGAAAAGACCACACAAAAGTAGAATCATACAGACCTATAAGCCTTTTATCAAACGTGTCAAAGTTATTTGAGAGAATATTAATAACTAAGCTGAATCCAATACTTAGCGCGAAAGGATGCATTCCGAACCATCAATTCGGCTGCAGAAAACAACATAGTACGATCTAACAAACACACAGATTAGTAAATGTAATTAAAACGACCTCTGAAGAAAAAAAATAATGTTCTGCGCTCTTTATCGACGTTTCTCAAGCATTTGATAAGGTTTGGCACGAAGGCCTAATATTTAAGCTAAAGCTGAACTTGCCCGAAAACTTGTATAAGCTTTTAAAAGATTATTAAACGAATCGCAAGTTTTTACTAAAAGAAGGTGACTTTTTAAGCTCGCCACAGCTCATTGAAGCCGGAGTTCCCCAAGGTAGTATTTTGGGACCAATTTTATATTTACTGTACACATCGGATATGCCAATTAGCACCGTAGTCCACACATCCACCTTTGACACAGATTTTTTAAGTATTCATGAAAGTGCCCAAGAAGCATCACTTTTACAAGACCACATACTCAATTTGGAAAAATGGCTAGAAAAATGGAGAATAAAATTGAATGAACAAAAATGCACTCACATAACTTTCACACTGCGTAGGGACTCATGCCCTCCTATTCGCATAAATAACCAAATGATACCACAGCTTTCAGACGTTAAATACCTGGGTATACATCTTGACAGTCGCCTTACTTGGAAAAGCCACATTGACTTCAAGTTAACATAAATGAAACTAAAAGCAGTACAACTAAATTGGCTTATTGGCAGAAACTCCACCCTGAGCTTAGATTGTAAACTTCTACTGTACAAGTCGATCCTCAAACCAATTTGGTGTTATGGGATTCAGTTATGGGGCACTGCCTGAGCTAGCAATGTAGAAAAAATTCAAAGGCGCCAAAATAAGATTTTACGTATTATTACATCTGCTCCCTGGTATGTAAAAAATTCGAACATCCACAAAGACCTAAACATGCCATCAGTTAAAGCAGAAATAGCGAAACATGCAGTCACATATCTAAAGAGGCTTGAATCTCATCCAAACCCTTTGGCGCGTAACATGCTGAATGAACCTGGTTACATTCGACTGAAAAGAAGAGATACTGTTTTTCTTGGCCGTACATTAGAGGGATGACCCGCAAATGATTTCAAAATCCGTGAAACAAACATTATTTTTGTCTAGCACTAGCTGGACTTAAAAAGAATATTTTATTTTAGACTTAAGATACGAGTAATTATTGTTAGTTCAAAAATATTGAAGATACAATAAATAAATTATGAAAAAAAAAATATATATAAAAATTACCTGACAAAGAGAAGAAACTGGAAGCACAAACAAAATTGCACATCCAAGAAAGGTTTCGGGTTGAAACTGGATTTCTGGTGGACATGCCTAAAACAAATTTTGGATATACCAATGATACCACTAGAAGATTTTTCGCAAATACCCAATTGGCGGCAGACATAACCGGTCTAAACTACGAGTTAATTTATAGATTAAAAGTTATATTAGGAACTATTGCAAGTGGCCATAGAGTTGATACTAAAAAATACAAAAAATACGCCGAAGAAACAGCAAAAATGTATATAGACTTATGTATGTCGATGGCGCCCTATGACACCGACTGTGCATAAAATTTCAATACATGGAGGAACTATTATTGAAAAAGCTTTGCTATCAACAGGTTAATTGTCGGAGGAGGCTGCAGAGACGCGTAAAAAATATTTCCTCGTAAATCGTCAGAACTTTGCTAAGAAGTTTTCTAGAGAACATTGTAATCTAGATGTATATCACAGATTACTATTGAGTTCTGATCCACTGATAAGCATCCTGAGGCCCAAAAAGACATCTATATCAAAAAGTTTTTGTCCTGAAACAATAGAAATGCTATTGCCGGCAGATCCCAACTCCGAACCCGATTCAGACAGCGAGCAAGATGACTGTTTATTTGAATAAAAATATAATTACTGTACATATAGGTAATATTATTATATTTTTTTGTATTAGTCTTTCTAGGAAATTGTATCATTTAACTTAAAAATAAAATATATTCTACATTTGCTTTTAATATCAGTGGTTTTATTTACAGAACCCGAGTACGATTGTTTTTTCTATTCCAATTTTTTTTATTTACATTTTCAAAAAAACTGGTGGTTAAACAAAAAAAAAAACAATAATTATTTTTCATTGACCTTTTTAATGTTTTATTTATTAAAGTTGAAATTTCATCTATTTCGTGCTTTTAAGGTCTTAAATGTTTATTCGCTGGTATTTTCCAGCTTCATCAGGGATAATTTTATTAAATCTGGCAACGATATAGAAAATGTAAACACAAAATTGTAGTTCAGACAACAACATGATTACTTAGTTTAACTTATTTTTACTTACAGTCAACAAAAAAAAACTTGTACACCTACCAACTCAGAATAAAAAGAAACAAAGCGATGGAAATTTGCAAAGAAAATAAGATTTATTAAACACAAATTAAAGCTTGAGAGCCATACTATATAGGTACATAAAAATTTTTTTGTAATGCTAATTATAAAGAAAAAAAAAAAATAACAACAACAAAAAATATCTCCATATTCTTAGACAAAAAACAACTTGTACACCAAGAAAAAACTTAAATTTACAACATTAAACAAAGTTATATTATATATTTTAGTATTTTGAGTGTTGACCCTTAGATTCTTTGACGGCTAGGAGTCTTCTCGGCATGGAATGGACCAGATTTCTTGTTACATCTCCTGGAATAGAGCTCCATATATCCTTTAATGCGGTTTTCAAAGTTTCTTTGCTAGAAATCTGGTAATCCTTTAATTTAGATTTCATATGTGACCACAAATGTTCTATTGGGTTTAAATCTGGGCTTTTTGGTGGATGAGGTAATACTTTTTTTGTATTATAAAGAAGCCATTCCTTTACTATGAGGGCTGAGTGCTTTGGATCCTTATCTTGGACAAATGAAAAGTTATCACCTAAACCCATTTTTTGTGCAGATTGAACCAAATTATTTTTTAAAATATTCAAATAATCCGTTTTATTCATGTTTCCTTCTACAAAAACAATATTTCCCACTCCATTTGCACTCATAGCCCCCCACACCATTACATTTCCACCACCGTGTTTAACAGTATGTGTCACATTACGTGGATTTAAAGCTTCCCCTTCCTTTCTCCATACAAATTTTCTACCGTCACTGCCAAATATATTAAATTTGGATTCGTCGGTAAAAATTACTGTTTCCCAAAAAGCATTGTCTCTGTCCAAAAACTCATATATAAGAATATACATAAAAACATAATATATAAGAATATACATATGTATGTATGTGTGTATATAGAGTAACATATTTTTTTAAATACGTTTGATTTTTAAATATATGAGATCTCTGTTTTAAAACCTAGGTGCATTAAACACATAGACATCATCAGGATACCGACTACAAACTGTCAAAAATAAAACGATTATTTTGAATTCAGCAAAGCTACATGGCTACACGGCCACCGTTGTGGCTGTCGTCAACTTAGACTAATTTCTATTTTATTCAACAGAAGAAAATGTCACAAAATTGTAAATTACAAATTCATATTCAAACAAAAAGTATTGGAGGAAATATTTATAATTTTTTGAAAAAGTTATTTTATTTTATAAAAGCAAAATAAGTATTTCTACAACAATGTCAGAGTTTACGATGTAGCTGTCGCCTTCAATATCATTAAGTAGCTGACAACACGGCGACAATTGTAGCAAACGGAATTTGTCTTCTATTTCTTTAACTGATGAATAATGATTTTTTCTCATACGACTTTATTTAAGTAAAGAGTCAACAATACGGATAATGCTGTACATGTCTGTATAAATAAAATCACCGTGCTATAGAAGATTCGGCACGGCCGAATATAGCACTTTTACTTGTTTACTTTAACACGGAGGTTATCAATAAGTTTGTCATTCCGTGTGTAATTTCTACAATATTCATTTCCGACCGCATAAGGTATATATATTCTGGATCCTTATACATACAGAAGTTGATTAAGCGATGTCCGTCTATCCGTCTGTCCGTGTTAGTGTGGTAATGTCATTTGCCAAGGCACCAGAAGAGATACAAAAAATTTAAGCACACCAATCTGTCAGGCATAGTTTCGAAAATTTTGGTATTGCAATTCAGTAACATCGGATCATTCCTTTGGAGGCTACGGGCCAAAAACCACGCCCACCTATATTTTTTTACGTTTTTTAAATTTTTTTTCGGCTTTAAGGATTCTGTTTTGCCTTTTTTTGTCAAATAAATATTAGACTGCGACAGGTAGATCGCAAGGAGTGCATACAGATCTCGGGAGATCAATAACCCCCTGCGAGGGGCGATTTTTGTTTGTTTTTAGATTGGTAGGGTTTTTCTGCTTTGATTTGTATTAGAGACCTTAATAGAAAGCAATACGCATAGGGGTATTGCTTAAAATTTTTAATTTTTTTTCAAAAATATTTGCAAAAAAAATTTACAAAGCATTTTAAAAAAGATATATTACAGAAAAATATTCGAAAAAAAATATTTTTTAAAAATTTTCCAAAAAATTTTCGAATAAAATTTTACAAAAAATTTTTAAAAAAATATTTTTACAAAAAATTTTTAAACACAATTTTTGAAAAATTAAAATAAAAATTTCAATATTTCTTTGAAAATGAAAATCATATTGAAAATTTGCAAAGAAAATAAGATTTATTAAACACAAATTAAAGCTTGAGATCCATACTATATAGGTACATAAAAATTTTTTTGTAATGCTAATTATAAAGAAAAAAAATAACAACAACAAAAAATATCTCCATATTCTTAGACAAAAAACAACTTGTACACCAAGAAAAAACTTAAATTTACAACATTAAACAAAGTTATATTATATATTTTAGTATTTTGAGTGTTGACCCTTAGATTCTTTGACGGCTAGGAGTCTTCTCGGCATGGAATGGACCAGATTTCTTGTTACATCTCCTGGAATAGAGCTCCATATATCCTTTAATGCGGTTTTCAAAGTTTCTTTGCTAGAAATCTGGTAATCCTTTAATTTAGATTTCATATGTGACCACAAATGTTCTATTGGGTTTAAATCTGGGCTTTTTGGTGGATGAGGTAATACTTTTTTTGTATTATAAAGAAGCCATTCCTTTACTATGAGGGCTGAGTGCTTTGGATCCTTATCTTGGACAAATGAAAAGTTATCACCTAAACCCATTTTTTGTGCAGATTGAACCAAATTATTTTTTAAAATATTCAAATAATCCGTTTTATTCATGTTTCCTTCTACAAAAACAATATTTCCCACTCCATTTGCACTCATAGCCCCCCACACCATTACATTTCCACCACCGTGTTTAACAGTATGTGTCACATTACGTGGATTTAAAGCTTCCCCTTCCTTTCTCCATACAAATTTTCTACCGTCACTGCCAAATATATTAAATTTGGATTCGTCGGTAAAAATTACTGTTTCCCAAAAAGCATTGTCTCTGTCCAAAAACTCATATATAAGAATATACATAAAAACATAATATATAAGAATATACATATGTATGTATGTGTGTATATAGAGTAACATATTTTTTTAAATACGTTTGATTTTTAAATATATGAGATCTCTGTTTTAAAACCTAGGTGCATTAAACACATAGACATCATCAGGATACCGACTACAAACTGTCAAAAATAAAACGATTATTTTGAATTCAGCAAAGCTACATGGCTACACGGCCACCGTTGTGGCTGTCGTCAACTTAGACTAATTTCTATTTTATTCAACAGAAGAAAATGTCACAAAATTGTAAATTACAAATTCATATTCAAACAAAAAGTATTGGAGGAAATATTTATAATTTTTTGAAAAAGTTATTTTATTTTATAAAAGCAAAATAAGTATTTCTACAACAATGTCAGAGTTTACGATGTAGCTGTCGCCTTCAATATCATTAAGTAGCTGACAACACGGCGACAATTGTAGCAAACGGAATTTGTCTTCTATTTCTTTAACTGATGAATAATGATTTTTTCTCATACGACTTTATTTAAGTAAAGAGTCAACAATACGGATAATGCTGTACATGTCTGTATAAATAAAATCACCGTGCTATAGAAGATTCGGCACGGCCGAATATAGCACTTTTACTTGTTTACTTTAACACGTCTAATTTAAAAAGTGATCTTCCACATCTCGGAGGAAGCCGGAGCTTTTTTAACAGACTTCAAAAAAAGAAGGAGGTTATCAATTCGTCTGAATGTTGCTTTTTTCTATGTTTGTGGCCTGTTTTTAATTCAGTGTTAAATATGACGCAATTTTCTATCAGGTTTAGTTTTATTGCATGAATAACATCTGTTCTTGGTGGTATGGTTATTTGTGACGTATTAAATTCTTTCGTTTGCATTGGAAGTATTATTGTACTATTATTTGTGAATAAGGAAATTGTAAATGTTTTATAATCTATCTTGCAAAGATATTTTCTTAAAAAGTCTCTTCCTATTATGCCATCTGTTTCTGTTAGAAAAAAAGAAAATTTCCGAACACTAGAATTTTTAAAATAAAATTTTAATGAATAATATGATTATAAAATTAATCATAACATTGGAAAAGTAACCATTGCTTTAAATCCAAACACTAAAGATTCCTTATCAACATATTTATTTGCCCTACATAAAAATTATTTTAACACTCCCAAATATATACAAACCAAGTTTGAAATTTAAGTAATTGGCTGCAACTGCACTTTATTCTTCTTAAAAATCTTAAAAACATTTTACAAACATAAATTCATGATTTAAAATTTATGATAACTCTAAATTATTGAATAGTCGTAATGATTTATAGCATGGGAACCACTCTAATGCAAAGCATTTAAGTGTTCTATAAATATAAAAAAGTATTAAATAAAAACCAAAATTCTTCTATTTTAAAATACTTAGTACTACATACTTTATATCTGTGGCAATAAGGAAAAAGTGCTTAAGTCTGATTTTTAAGTTTTGTAGGAGAGCAGTTTTAAACTTTAAAATAACTTTAAAAAAAATAACTTATCTTTAAAGTTTACCTATGGGAGTCAAACGTATGATTTGTTAAAATATCTTATATCTACCAAAATTACGCAGGCATTGCAATGAATAAGTTGTAAAAGGAGTTTCTATTATTTCGAAAAATAGCTTGTAGTTTCTTAAGCTTTTTTCGAAATGCCATTCGATATTGAAAAAGATAAGCAGAAAGTTATTTTGCTATAACTTTCTGAAAAATTGTACAAAACAATTGAAACTTTGCACATGGGTACTTTGAAGTACGGAGATTTCAAAAGTGTCAGTAACTGAATTTTTTCTTAAGTCGACTTAAGCACTTATTCCTTATTGCCACAGATATAATGTTTAGGACTGTTTGTGTGTGCATTTGTGTATGTATGCTTCACCATATAATTAGAATTATAAAAAAAGATTTTTTATTTCCTAATAAGATTTTTCACCCTTTTTAAATACATTATCATTTAATTATATCAGTACTCTTCGTATCTATGTACTTGGTAGTTTCAATTGTTATTAATTTTCTATTTAAACAAACTTATCAAAGAAATAGAATATGGGAAATTTTAATTTTACATTATATTTTCATAGGAGATAGAGCTTTTTGAAATTGTTTTACACTTTTAAACACTATTTCTTTTTTATATTATACTACCAAGCAAACATTTTTCTTTATATTTATTCTCTTTATATATTTTCTTTTATTTGAAAATGGTATATATCTGTCTTGCTATATATAACCTTTGGTTAGCAACGAACAACAATTAGATATTTTTTTTAATTTTACAAATGTATATTTTTGATTATTAACACAATAGTGTTGAAGTTAACAATGTCAAAGCCGTGCCCGCTCTGTGAAATATGAATTTTATTTGAACTATTTTTAAATGAATGAATTATTTATTTGGGCTTAGTTCTTAATTATAATGTTTCTGAAAATATACGACGTGAAATGGATGAAGGAAAATTAAATTTCTTAATTCTTCTTCAACACTCAAAAGCCTTCGACCCTGTTGACCATAGCACACTTTGCAATAAGCTTCGGCATTTCTTTAAGTTCTCTAACAATGCAACACTTCTTTTGTCTTCATATCTTTCGAATCGTTTGCAATTTGTGTCTTCTAAAAATTTTCAATCATCTTTACAACCTTTAACAAGAGGTGTGCCACAAGGGTCCATTCTGGGACCACTAGTTTTTTCAATTTATGCCAACGATTTGCCAAAACAGCTTTTGCATTGCAAAGTTCACATGTATGCAGATGATGTACAGTTATATTTGAGCAGTCCAGTACGATCTATTGATGAAAATATTGTTAGGGTTAATGTTGATTTGGATAGAATTTTTCGTTGGGCAACAGCGAATGGACTTTGTTTAAATCCCCATAAATCAAAGTGCTTAATAATTCGAAAGGGATCGCTCAATTCTGTTATCGATGTTAACATTCTAATAAATGGGGAAAGGATCAACATCGTTAATGCTGCAAAAAACCTTGGATTAATGTTTAATAATACACTTACTTGGACAAACCATGTTAATACCCTCGTAGGCCAAATTTATGTTAAGCTAAGGTGCCTTTGGCCGACACAATATTATACTCCCTTAGGGATAAGGAAACTTCTTGCAAAATCCTATCTTCTTCCAGGTTTAATTTACGGCTGTGAGCTTTTCGCAAACTGTGACTCAATTAGTAAAAGGAAATTAAACGTTTTATATAATAACATAATTAGATATGTGTATGGCTTAAGAAGATATGACCGTGTATCTAATTTTTCCGCTCAACTTTACGGTGTTTCCTTTGATAATCTTCTTAACATACGCGTCCTATTATTTTTGCACAAGATTATTTATTCAGAAGCTCCACAATATCTTATAGACAAGATTAGGCTTGCCAGATCACTCAGAGGAAGAAAGATTATAATTCCTTTACACCGTATTCATGTATCTGAATGGCACTTCTTTATACACGCGGCGCGCCTTTGGAATATTCTTCCCCAAACTCAACAACTCAATAGCAACGCAAATAGCTTTAAACATTTTTTGTTTGTTTTTTTTTTGCACAACAGTGAATTTTAATTCTTTTAATTGTAATGTATTTGTTATAGTATAAACTTTTTATAGTTAATATAGCTTAAGTGTATGTACTTGTATTAATGTGTAATCCCAAAATATAATTTATAAACTCCACTTTCCTATACTTTAAATATAAGATTAAATCTTGTTGTATAGGAATTGACAAAATAAATAAATAAATAAATAAATAAAATAATTTTATAAATGTATATTTTTGATTATTAACACAATAGTGTTGAAGTTAACAATGTCAAAGCCGTGCCCGCTCTGTGAAATTATATGAATTTTATTTTAACTATTTTTGGATGAATAAATTCTTTATTTGGGCTTAAGCTCTTAATTATAAAGATATAAAGAAAAATTAGACTTGGTACTTTCAATTGTTATTAATTTTCTATTTAAACAAACTTATCAAAGAAATAGAACTTAGAAAGAATTTTAATTTCACATTATATTTTCATAGGAGATAGAGCTTTTAGAAATTGTTTTACACTTTTAAACACTATTTCTTTTTTATATTATACTACCAAGCAAACATTTTTCTTTGTTTTTATTCTCTTTATATATTTTTTTTTATTTAAAAATGGTATATATCTGTAATGGTATATATCGGTAATGACGTTTAAAGAAACACATACAAACTAATCAATTTAAACAAACCTTCTTCTAAGTATTACCTCTCTCATAAGAACTGTTCGGGATTATAAAAATCTTAATCATGATCTCTCATAAAAAGTAGACGGAGCTCTAGAGTCTTTCTCTCACTCTGTATCTCTCTCTTTTGATTGGCTAACACAGAAAATAGATGGCAATTGCTCTTTTCTGATTGGTTTATACCAGTGTTGGGATTTGTGGTACAATTGTACCATACTTGGTACAATCGACTCATCAGAGGTACACTGGTACACTTCATGCCTTTTTGGTACAATTTCATATAAAATTTATTCAATTAATTATTTTATTTAAACAATGTTATTTTTTAATTTGTCCTTCAATAATAAATATTTCTAACTTCATAGTTCTCCAACCCTGTCTAAAACTAATTAAATTGCAACCTGGTTGATTTATGTCAGGATTTTTATTATTTACTATGGTAAAACTTTATAGTATATAAGTGATTGGTAATGTAGTCGTAAATTAGCTCTGGGTTATGGAACACGTGCGCGCGTCATTGTCATTATCGTTTAAAGTCAATCAGGCCGTCCTTGTTCCTCGGCCTTCAGGTTGTTTACATATCACTCACCCTGGCTGATTGGCTTCCTCGAATAGCTGTAGTGTTGTTCTGTATTGGTGGTTGCTTTAATCAGCCACGTATAATCGTTTTGGTATTCGGGTATAACCTATTAATTTTAATTAAATAAGTCGGACATTGGAGGAGCACCATTTAATATCAAGCTGTTGTATGTATATTTTACTTGTTTTTTTTTACTCAATGCCAAATTTTTGTACAATTAATGCTGAATTGGTACAATTTCGTCATTAGGGCGGTACAATTTAACAATTGTCAAATCCCACACTGGTTCACACAAAAAAAAAATGAGAATTGCTCTCTCCTGTTGTTTTATACAAAAAGTGGGCGGGAAGAAAATATGCCACGCCCATTGAGCATTAATTTGTATGAAAAAAGTGACCCCGGACCGGCTTAAACATACTACTGACGGTTAAGATGTATACCCTGGTATTTAACGTTTGAAAGTTGCGGTATCATTTGGTTATTTATGCGAATAGGAGGGCATGAGTCCCTACGCGGTGTGAAAGTTATATGAGTACATTTTTGTTCATTCACCTTTATTGTCCATTTTTCTAACCATTTTTCAAATTTGTAAATGTTGTTATGCTAGTTGGGCGCTTTCGTGAATACTTAAAAAAGCTGTATCATCAGCAAATGTTGATGTGTGGACTCGGGTGCTAATTGGCATAATTGATGGGTACAGTATATATAAAATTGGTCCCAAAATACTACCTTGGAAAACTCCAGTTTTAATGAGCTGTGGTGAGCTTAAAAAATTACCTCCTTTTAGTAAAAACTTCCTATTCGTTAAATAATTTTTTAAGAGTTTATAGAAGTTTTCAGGAAAGTTCAGCTTTAACTTATATATCAGGCCTTCGTGCAAACCTTATCGAATGATTGATAAACGTCGATAAAAAGCGCAGAACAGTATTTTCTTTCTTCAAAGGTCTTTTTAATTACATTTACTAATCTGTGTGTTTGTTGTCCCGTACTATGTTGTTTTCTGAAGCCGAATTGATGGTTCGGAATACATCCTTTCTCGCTAAGAATTGGATTAGTTATTAATATTCTGTCAAACAACTTTGATATGATTGATAAAAGGCTTATAGGTCTAATGATTCTACTTTTGTGTGGTCTTTTCCTGCTTTAGGTATCGTAGTAATCAAAGAGATCTTCCATTGCTCTCTTTGATTGGCATTAAAAACAAAAAGAATAATTCTGCGACCTATACGGGGCAACTCAAATAACATCTTGTTACTTTTTGTTTGAATTCGTTATTGCTCTTTCAATATCGCTAAATTCAAATTTTACAGGTACTACGGCACTTGTCTCTCTGATTGTGCAGTTGCGTTGACGTCTTCCAAGTAATTTTTCAGAGATGCTACTCTTTGAGATTCTAGTAGCTGTCCTAGCCGTTTCGTGCAATCTTAAAGTCTAGATTTGAGTTGAGGAGATCTGTTTGATTGCCACTCTCTTCGAATTTTTCTTTTTTTGACCAAGAGCCGCTCGACATCTACAAAATAAATTTTATTGTATCTAATTGGTTGTCGGATTTCTGTCGCATGTTGGGCAGCTGATTTATAACCTGTTTCTACATTACAAGTAACATTTCACACAAACGAGTGGTACCCAAGCGAGTACGTAAGCAAATGAGTATTTATAACACCCTCGTCTAACTTACGTTTTGTTACGTAGTTCTTTTTGTATCGTCAAATTACATTGTTACCATAATATATATTTTGGTATTTCGTTCAGTTATTTCCATAGTAAAGCACCACTTTTTTACTATTGAATGGCAACCCTTATTCAAAATTAGGTAAACACAAAAAACAGGTGTTCATAAATATAAGTATTTGAGTGCGTGTAGAAAACAAATAAACAATTTTTATAAAAAAAACGAAAACTGAAAATTAAAGATGTTTCCATCAGTCGAAATATATTTTAGCAGTGATGGTGGTGATACTCGCTTGTGCCGTAGAAACGTCCGTGATGCCTCAAATGTGTTGGATTTGCCAGAGGAGCGGTAAGTAAAAAAGTGGTGTGTGCAAGTGCTTTTAATTTTGTGCAATGTATTTCTTAGGTTTACTGCTACTTTTCGAGTGAGTAAAGAGGTGTTTGTGATGTTATTGGAAGAAATAACGCCGAAGCTAAAAGTAGCTTACAGAAACACCCACAAAACTGGCAACATTTTTAGCTTTTCTAGCTACAGGTGGCTACCAGGCATCAATAGGAAACGAATGTGTCTCATCAATGTCCAAATCCCAAGTGTCGAAAGTAATAAGTGAACTTTTAGTTATCTTTGAAGAACACTTGGGACAAAAATGGATTAAGTTACACAAAAGCTTAGAAGAAGAAAATAAAACCAAACAAAGCTTTTATCAACTCGCTGGCATACCTGGTGTTGTGGGCTGTGTAGATGGAACACATGTTCGTATTAAGGCTCCTGGAAATGATATGAACCATTTGTATTACAACCGGAAGGGTTACTACAGCATAAACGTAATGTTGGTGAGTACTATGCAAACATGTGTTAAGAAAATGGCATGGCTTTTAATAAATTCAACGTTAAATTGTTTTTAGGTTTGCGATCATAATATGGTTATTATGTATGTGGATGCAAGACACCCAGGAGCCAACCACGACTCTTTTATTTGGGACCAAAGTGTAGCAAATCACCATTTGAAGACAAATTATTCAAATGGAAAAAGAAACACATGGCTCTTGGGTATATTAAAAAAACATTTGTATTTGAATAAAAAATTAATAATATTCTTAACAGGAGATTCAGGTTATAAGTTGCAGCCGTATTTGATGACACCATTTCGAAATCCAACAGAAGCTCAAAAGAAAAAAAATATAATGAAAGGCATTGCAAAATCAGAAATATTATTGAACGATGTAATGGCGTATTGAAGAATCGTTTTCGGTGCATAATCGGTTCGAGAGGTTTGCACTACAATCCGGAGAAAACTACAAAAATTATCAACGCATGTTGCATTTTACACAACATTTGCATATTTTATAAAAATGATTTGGAGCTTTTTAATACTGATTGTCCAGAATATTTAAATGATTACGATTCTGACGATGATGATACCGAAGAAATTTCCGAAGAAGCAGTTGCTGCAACTATAAGAAATAATATTGTAAGAAATTTGACCTGAGAAATAAAAAAAGAAAAGTATATTGGTTTTAAATTTGTTATAATATTCATTCATTTATTAAACAAAATAGAAAAAATAAAAATTCATTACAAAAAAAGAAAATTAAAAGGATAATGGGTTTTTGATATCGATATCCTATTTTATTCTTCGTCCTTTAAGTGTTTAAGTATATCTGCCAAAGACTGCCATTATTTTTGAAGAATCAGCAATTTCTTTTAAAGAACTTGCTTGATCTTTTGCTGCTTCAGCTTGTACTTTGGCTGCTTCAGCTTGTACTTTTGCTGTTTCTGCATGAACCTGTGCAGCTTCAGCTTGGATTTTGGCAGCTTCTGCATGTGCCTTCATAATTTGGAGTGTTTTGTTTTGAATATCCATTTGATTATGTAAAAGCGTTAATCTATCGGTATTATCCTCAACGTGTTTTCTTTTCCTATTTTGGTGAACTGTTTGTTTATGCGTTAAAGACTTTTTCATATAGGATGGTTGGGATAATTGGTGCGCTATTGTTAGTATAGGTGATGAAATGTTCGGTGTAAAAATGTCTGATGAATCGAGGTATGTTTCGTTAGTACTACTATTCTGCTTGTTGGAGGTAGTAGGTGTCACAACTGCTATCTTTTGCTGGATTCTGGGTGGCGTTATTAAAATCGGTTTATGGGCAGAACGCAACCCAAAAACTTTACCAGCAGGTGCTGCAGCTGATGTCAGATGGCATATCCTATCTATCTGTTGCTCCATTTCCGTTAAATTATTCATATTGCACGGCCCACCACCAGTTCCATGTAAACTTTTATTATTTTCAGAGATTTTCTTTTTTACTCTGCATTTCTGATCATGCCATACCTATAAAAATATACACACATATGTTTCTACATTATTTATCAATAACAAACTGCAATTACACTAACAAATACCTTTTTCCATTCGTATCCATTTCTTGTAGGGGGCCCGAAAGCACTGACTTTTTCTGCCACAGTGTCCCATGTCTGTTCCACTGCCACTCGGCTGCTTCCAAAAGTTGGGCTGCCTGTTGCAAGATGTGGAAATTCTTCCATTAAATCCACCAATAAGTTGTTTTTGTAAGGCTACGCGATAATTTTATTATATAAATATTTTTACTATTCCTTAAAAAAATTTAAACCTACCATTTTTTGATGTTTGAATCCATAATTATGTATTTCAGAAATTTTTTTTAAATTAATATTTATTTGTTGATGCGCACGATTGAAATTTATTACTCGTCTGTTTTTGACACAAGTGACGTTTAAAATTGCATTAGAGAACCTCAAAAAGTGTACATAAATGACTACACTTACGATTTCACTCAACGAAACTTGACGAATGAGTTACAGAACCGCAAACCAAATTTTTCTACTCATTTGAGCACATCGTGCGAGTCACTTGTAATGTAGAAACAGGCTATTAAAGTTTTGATCAAAATCAATTAGACTCTGTCCACATCTTCTGAAGTGCAGTTCATTAATTTTTAACGATGTAACACGTGTTAAAAATATCAATATGTTTTTTTGCTTGCATCAAAGCATTTGCTTTAGTGCAAGCACTAACATGTGGTTAACAAATAAAAAATACAAACAAAAATAAATGGCAATGCTGCTAAACAAAATGTCAAAATAGCAAAAAGAGCAAAGAGGAATGAAAAATAATAAACAAAATAAAATAAAAAGTGAGCACGTAACTTTAATCAAAAGAAATAAATGATAAATTACAAGCTTTTAAAGAAGAATCAACATATAAGAAGAATTATAAACCGGTACAAGCCCATAAGGGACAAAATTATAAAAACAAAATCGACAATCACATTCCTGATTCGTTGCAGAAATGCAGGCTTAATTCCAAAATTTATCAGCAATACTACCAAGAATGTTTCGAGAATTTTTGAAGAAAAGCAATCACCAGCGTTTCAACAAAGTATTTTTAAGTATACACATGATTTACATAACAAAGTTTTGAAAATAACATTAAAGGAGAAACATAATTTAAAAAAGAAAATTAGGGGAATTTTTAACATTAGAAGAGATGGAAGAATTTTTACAATTTGAAGATAGAACAGCGGCTTCATTAAAAGAAAAGGTAAGACAGATTCATAAAAAGAAGTTTAATTGTCTTAATAATATACAAAAGAAAGAACTAGGTTTTAAGTTACACGAAAAATGGTTTGTTAACAAGACTAACAAAGATATTCCGGCAGATGTACAGTGGGTTTTTTCACTAGGTCAAAAGCACGCACTACCCGTTAAAAAAGAAAGTTTTCCCACATTAAGAATGATAGCAGATGGTGAAGATTTTATACAGACTTTACAAACTAAAGAAGAACAAGAAATAGCAAGGACAAAGTTAACCACAGTAGTTGATAACCATTTAAACAAAATGAGACTAACTAGTAGAGATAAATATATGTTAGATAAGGTAAAAGAAGCTGAAAAATTTTTGAAAAGGAACAAAGATATACTTATATTAAAAGCAGATAAAGGTAACGCTTCTGTAGCAATAAGTAAACAGGATTATAGTATACGTATTAATAATATTTTAGAGATAGAACAAATTATCAAATATTAAATAGAGATACCACTAACAAATTACAAAATATAAATAACGGTTTTGTTGAAGAACTCTTCAGATTAAAAATTATTTCAACTTTAGACAAAAATAAATTGAAAACAAATGTATCTAATGCACCTAGATTGTATGGACTACCAAAAATTCATAAAGAAGGATTTCCTTTAAGACCTATTTGCTCATGTGTCAATACTCCTTACGAATTATGTAAATATATTACAAACATTTTAAAAAAGATAACGGAACATTCAAAATATAACATAAAAAACTCTCTAGAATTTAAAGATAAAAAAGTAAATCAAAAAATAAAAGATGACGCAAGGTTGATATCGTTAGATGTAGTTTCATTATTTCCTAGTATACCTGTTGATTTAGCAATTAGTACTATTGAAGAAAAGTGGGATATCATAGAAAGACACACAAGTATAGAAAAAAGTTTGTTTTTACGTATCTTAAAATTTTGTATTGAAGATAACAGATATTTTAAATACGATAATAAAATTTATAAACAAGAGAAAGGACTACCTATGGGATCTCCTGCTTCCCTAATTGTAGCAGATATTGTTATGGAGAAATTACTAGACACAAGTATTGAAAAGTTAAGTATTAAACCAATAATATTGACTAAATATGTAGATGATTTATTTTGTATAATATCCGATAGGGCAATTGACAATTTACTAACGACATTTAATAAATTTAATCCTAACATTAAATTTACAGTTGAGATAGAGTCTGATTTTAGACTTCCGTATTTAGATACATTACTCATAAGGAGAGGCAATGACATATTAATAGATTGGTATCAAAAACCAACGTCTTCCGAAAGAATTATTAACTATTATTCGAAACATTGTCAACGAATAATAGTTAACGCAGCTAAAAATTTAATAGACAGAGTTCTGACAATTAGTAATAAAGAATTCCATAAAAATAATAAGGAAAAAATAAGAAATATTTTAAATGATAATAATTTTCCAAAACAATTAACAAATAGATTAATAAATCAATATGGGAGAAGAAGTAATCAAAATACAAGAGATATTATAGAACAAAAAATTTATAAATCTTTAATATATGTACCAGAAATATCTGAACGTTTAGAAAAATCTAAAATCTTTGATAATACTAAATAAAAAATGGCTTTTAAGACTCAAAATACTCTAAACAAATTATTCAGTAAAACTAAAGATAGAATCCAAAAATTAGAATTGTCAAATATAGTATATAAAATACCTTGTAACGGAAATGAAAATGAAAATTGTAATAAAGTATATGTAGGCACAACGAAAAATAAACTTAAAACTAGAATAGCAGGACATAAATCAGACCAAAAATATAGGAATATTAATTCGCAAAAAACAGCATTATCTTCTCATTGTGCTGAATTAAATCACTATCCCAATTTTGATAATGTTTCAGTACTAAATTCAGAAAACAATTATAAACGTCGTTACATATTAGAAATGTTACAAATTATTAATACACCAAACACACAGAGAATTAATTTTAAGGCAGACACAGATAATGTAGCTCAAATTTACAGACATTTAGTAAATAAGAAATAATTTAATTATTGTTTGTACTTGTTTAAAAACTTTTTTAATAATTTTATGACAAAAAAATTTTTTTTTTTTGAAATATGTTACTTTGAAGAAAATTTTTTCAATACTTTTTTAATTGTAATTTTCATAACGTTAATTTGTTAATTTTTCCTGATGATGCTACACAAAGGAGTAGCGAAATATCGAAAAAATAAAAATAAAATTATTTAAAGACCTAAAGCTTAAAAGAAAATAGTTAAATTAATAATAAACAAAATATACAAAACTTTACAACTAAATGCTTAATTTTTTTATTTATTTTATATCTAAAAATTATTTAAATTCATTTTTATAAGGTAAGTAAAATACATATGTATGTGTTTTAATTATAAATATTAAGGGCCGAATTCATAAAAAATATTTTTATTTTATATAAGACAAATTTTCATACAAAATTTGTTCAATAAACCTCTTATAACGTCAAAATATTGTGAATTGTGAATATGGCCGTAATTATTTAGAATATTTTGATAAAGTAAACGACACAAAGACAGTTGTAGTTAAATTAACAATACTCGACTTGCTAAGAAAAACAGCTGATTTATAATCGTTAAAACTAAATAGTGAATCGCACTACTGGTGTTCTTAGCGGTATGTTTTCCGAACAATGAGTACTGAGTTACTTTCTATATTTCTATAGTTTTGCTGGTTCCATATATAGACAATAGTGATCTGAGGATAATTCGAGTGTCGCTTCAACCTTAAACATTTCTCTAGCAATACCTTTAGTCACGCCAAAATCAATAACATCAGGTATTTTTTGTCGATCAGTAGGCCAATATGTGGGTTGTCCACTCGATATCACATTCAGACGCATTTTTGAAATAGTGTCAAATACAACATGACCTTTTGGAGTAATTAGTCTTGATCCCCAAAACGTATGTTTAGGGTTGTAGTCGCCTGATGCAAAGAAAAAGGGACCTAGTGATTTGTAGAAGTCGCTATATGGACTCTCTGATATTTAAAATCTAGGAGGTGAATAAATCGAATAAATAACGAAGTTTTGATGATAGTCTTCAATGCAGATGTTTGTTGCTTGAAGGTAGTCCTCACAAAAATCACACAGTAAATGATGTTTTATTCAAGCCTTTATTAATGTTGCTGAACCACCGTTGTTTTACCACGGGGGTCTTTAGTGTCATATAATATATAGCCATTGATTTTAAAAAAGCTATTTGTTTTTAAATGAGTCTCTGAAACCATCATGACATCAAATTGTTGGTTCTTCAAGAAGTACTCGAGTTCATTTTTGTGTTCGCGTAAGCCGTTTGCGTTTCAGAAACATATTTTTAAACAGTTCATGGTTTGTTTAGTACCGCCTGCAACATCATAGATTGCATGCGAACCATTTCTTGCATCATGCTGCTCATAGAGCTCATAAAACTGTTTAACGAATGCACTAATGTCTCGATGCTTGCTTCGAGACGATTGTAGTTACCAGAAGGTGTTTGTTCTTTAGGTTCTGGGTACAAATTTGGAGTAGAATTGGTTGTCGGTGTCGCTTTGTCTGATGGAATATGATTGGATTATAACATATCCGCGTATTGCTACATTTTTTAATTTTCGAGTCATTCGAGCATTTTTGAGTATTTTTTGATGATACGTTGTTTTGAATATGATAAGTATTTATAAATAAGTTCGCTTAGTTATTAAGTTCTCTTAGTTAAGTTATTATAAGATTTACTACTGTTTATAATTATGCTTTAAATACCAAATAAATCAGTCTTTAAGTAGAACTCAAACGCACTGGTTTTAGTGAATATATCAGAATATAAAGTAAAAAAACATTAATTTATTTGTAGTCGAATGAGTTTATAAATTTCATAAAACATACTTTTAAATAGCTCTTAAAATATAGTAAAATTGTGCACGAAAAATATATAAATTTCTGTCACATTAATTTACTGATATTTTTATTGAAAATTCAGAAAGTTAAAAAGTACAGTAAAAATACATAGATGTGTTATTTTTGGTTCCAGCGCGTTAGTGGTTTTTTAAAGTGGTTTTACACGACGTCTGTTTGCGATATGACTTGTCAGTTTGGTAACCCATATGTAATTTCATGTGTTTGTCAAAATAGGCATTTTACATGCGGTTAATAATTTTTGCTTTCAAACGTACGTGTGTAATTATATCTGACATAACCTATAATATATAATTTTTCCGCCACACAGTTTTGTATTGCCAACCACAGCTGATGCAAAGATGCAACGTAGTGCTTTTGGTACGTCAAAAAACCTAAAATAACAAAATATCAAGTTGGCATTACAGGATGTCAGATGCTTTGTCACATCAAAATAGAACACGTTCTAAATGAAAAATAGGGTATATTGTACACATAAAAAATATACATATTATGTTTGAAAGGGTTCACACGACGTGTTTAGAATTAACACATGGAAAAGTGAAAAGTCATATGACAAATATACGCCGTGTAAAACCACTTTTATCGGTTCAATACGAAGTTTAAATTGAATCTGAATTCTCATCATCATGAGATTGAACATTTTGTGGTCATTTATTAATTTAGTTTATTTTATGACCACTGAATCGGGCCTGCAACATTATTACGTAATTTTAATACTGAAACTCTACAAACTATGCAATTCGATTATTTTTGTTAGTGTTAGTGAAGCAGTTCGATAATAAAAACCCATAATATTTTACCGATTAATCGAATAAAACCTAAAAAAGTATTCGGTTAATCGATTACTCTTTGTGTTGTTTTAAACTTAATTTAAATAACACAGTTTTGTAAATTTATTTTACGTTTAATGGACCAATCAATTTATAAGGTATAAACTCTTTGGTATAAAATTATAGTAGTGTGCCATTATTTAAAAGTCAAACACTTCATAATTTATATCTAGTAACTCCGTTAAGCACCTGACAATGCTGTTACACTGGTGGACTAGCATATAAAAAACTTGATGGCACAATGTGTTCTATTTTATAATTTCAACATTTTAGGTCATTATTTAATACAACAACGTACAATAGCAACATGACAAATATTTCGCACTTGTTAATATAAGATATCTTGCTTTCTAAAATTTTAAATTTTATAAACTAACAAGGTAAGTTAAGATATGTCGATAAAAGACTTTTGTTTTTAAAGAATATATAACTTTTGTTATAATGCAAATGTGCAACAGACTAACTACAAATTCATACTATTCCAATAATGGCATACTACGTTATTCTAAAATCGAAAGGGTTTATACCTTGCAAGTTCATTAATAATATTTAGACCAGAGTCACTTTTTGGTCCATTAATCGTAAAGTAAATGAATTACGATAATATTTTAACTAAATTACGTTTAAAACAATATAAAAACTCTGTGGATATTAACAAATGGGTCATCAAATCCTTATGCGTGTCTACTCGAGACGTTTTTCGGGTATGCGACAACCGTACTTTTCTTACATTTTTATTATTTGCTTATAGCACTTCTTTCGACAGCCAGCCTACAATGTTTTTTATTTAATTATTATTTAATTTTCAGAAAGGTGTTCTAAATTGTATGTATCTATTGGCAAATTAAAATATTACATCAATTCCATGGATTAAAATGTTATGTTCGTTAGATTTACTAGACCACACACGCAGAGTACATTATTTATGTCCATATTCATAAAAATTAAAGTTTACTTTATGTTTTTTATAAGAATTACTTCAAGTAAACTTTATTTTTTGTGAATAAGGACATTAATATTCAATATTGACCCCAATTAAATTATTCTGATATATACAGAAAATCATATTTATAATTAACTAAAAATAGTATTGAATATAATCACAAAAAATGAAAAATATGCATTTTTTATTTGATTTTTTACAGTTCGTTTTATAAATTTTTTATTACCTATCAATAGAAGACATTATAGGAGTACAAAACCCGGAAAAAACAGAAGACCATATTTTTCATTTTTTTGTAGTGTTCAATAAAAATTTAGTTTTTAAGCTTCAATTAAATAATAATTAAAAATAAGTGCGATCTTTATAACAATTAAAAAAATATTATAAACAAACTTTATATATTAGAATCTATATATATAAAGCACAAAATGTGTTTGTTTGTATGTTTGTTTGTTTGTCGGAAAACTATAGATGCCTACACCAGTGGACCGATCTTTCTGAAATTTTCACAGTTTGTTATTGGATATACTGATGGTAAAATAGGGTACTTGTTTTTTTGATATTCGTCGTGGGGGTGGCACCTCCCATACAAAGTAAATATTTATCATCGTATATCTTGGTAATAGTAATAGACAGCATCTTGAATTTTCGCACCCGTAACCTCTATATTAATAGTTTAGCAAAACCTAGACTGAATTGGAATAGTGGGCGTGGTAGCTCCCATACAAAGAAAATATTTATCATCGTTATCTTCGTAAGAGTAATAGGTAGCGCCATGAAATTTTGCAACAGGAACCTCTATATCAACATACATAGTTTAGAGAAAGATAGAGAAAGAAAGAGAAAGATAGTGTGCGTGGTACCTCCCATACAAAGCTAAAAATTATTATCGTGTATCTAGAGAACAACTATAGCTAGCACCTTGCATAAAATTATTATCGTGTTCCTGGCGAACTACAATAGACAGAGCCTTGAATCTTTGCGCGAGTAACCCCTATGCTAATGTGCATAGTCTACATAAATAAAAAACTAATTGGGACAGTGGGCGTGGTACCTACCACATAAAGTGAAAAATTATTATCCTGTATCTAGAGAACTGCCATAGGTAGCGTCTTGAAATTTCGTACAAGTAACCATCATATTAACGTACATAGTTTAGCCAAACACAGACTGAATTGGAATAGTAGGCGTGTTACCTCCCATACAAAGTGAAAAATTATTATCGTGTTCCTGGCGAACTACAATAGATAGCACCTTGAAACTTTGCATGAGTAACCCCTGTGCAAATGCGTATAATCTACCAAAATACAGAATGAATTCGGACAGTTGGCGTGGTACCTCCTATGCAAAATGAAAAACTATTATCGTTTACATAGAGTACTATAATAGGTATAGTCTTGAAATTAGGTAAAAGTAACTCTCATACCCATGCAAATACTCTAGAAAAACATAGGCTGGATTGGGCATTGATCACGGTACCCCCTATACAAAGTAAAAAATTATTATCCTGTATCTATAGAACTGCAATAGGTAGCATATGGGAATTTTGCATCAGTAACCCCTATACGAAGATACATTGTTTAGAGAAACACAGACTGAATTGGAATGGAGGGTGTGTTACCTCATACACATAGTGAGAAATTATTATCGTGTACCTAGAAAACTGCAATAGATAGAGCCTTGAGGCTATGCTAATGCACATAGTCTAGCAATATATAAACAAAGAGAAAAATTATTGTCGTGTACCTGGAGAGCTACAATAGATATAGCCTTGAAACTTTGCACAAGTAACCCTCTGAGTAATGTACATAGTGTAGCTAAATACTGACTGGATTGCGACAATGGACGGGGTACCTTCCATACTAAGTGAAAAATGATTATCGTGTACCTAGAGAACTACAATAGCTCGAGTCTTGAAACTCTGCACAAATAACCCTAATACTAATGTGCATAGTCTAGCAAAATACAGGCAGGATTAGGATAGTGGTACCTCCCATAAAAAGTTAAAAATTATTATCATGTTAATATGTATAGTCAAGCAAAAAACAGATTTGTGTGGAACAATAGTCGTCGTACCTTGCATATAAACTATTACATTATTAATGCGTGCGTTTTCGAGTTAGAGGTTGGCCATACTTTTCTTCCAAGTGTTTATTGGGTTTTGTGTGGATGGGTGTAGCGAAGCGCACCGGGGATAGCTAATTAATATATATTTTATAGAAAATATACTAAGCTATTATACAAAATCAATTTTTAGTTCTTGTTGCAAAAAATAAATTTTTAGCGATAATTTCTGTGAAACAATAAAAAAATAGTTAATTTGTGATTTCAGCGCCCTCTTGGAACAAAAAACACGTGAGAGATAACACGGCTACTGTCCCAATGTAGTACATATTTGTCTATACTATGCACATTAGTATGAGGGTTACTTGTGCAAAGGTTCAAAACTCTACCTATTATAGTTCTCTAGGTACACGATAATTATTTTTCACTTTGTATGGGGGGTACCACGCTCACAATCCCAATTCATTCTGTATTTTGGCAGACTATTTCAATTTAGTCTATGTTTAGCTAAACTATTCACGTTACTGGTGCGAAATTCCAAGGCGCTACCCACTGCAGTTCTCTAGATACACGATAATAATTTTTTACTTAAATTGGGAGGTACCACTATCCAGTCTGTATTTATCTAAACTATGTATGTTAATATAGAGGTTACTGGTTCAAAATTTGAATTCTGTTACCAAGCGACACGATTATAAATATTTACTTCATGTGGGATGTGCCACGCCCACGCCAAATATCAAAAAAGTAGCCTATTTTACCAACCGTATATCTAAAAAAACTGAAAATTCCAGAAAAATCGGTTTACTGGTGTAGGCAGCTATAGCTTTCTAACAAACAAACACATTTTGTGCTTTATATACATATATAGATAAAAGTATACATATAGTATAACTAAATTACGAAAAGCTCTCAGTTTAGGAGTTATTGATAAATAAATCCAGACATCAGTTTTACAGCTTTTTAATGCCATTTTACACCTTAAAAGGGTTCTGGCCGGTTTAGATTTTCAAAACGAAATTTTTATGCACATCTCATAATAAAAATATATTTGCAAATCCCATATATAAATATACATATATATTTCACGAAAAGAAACTATACCAATATTTTTACTTCATACGGTATCGGTCGTAAAGCATCGATACCTACTTGATTTCGAATAAAAAGTATTGATACTTACTCGTATCGTTCGATTTATCGTACTATGTGAAAGACTTTTCGAAACCTAGACCAACAGTTACTGCATAGAGAAAATGGTCGTAGGTAAAGACCTCAAAAACTATTAATTATTATTTCTGGGAAACACATCGAAAACGTAATGGGTTTTATTTTTTAAAGTTAAAAGAAGTATTTTTTCATTTAATTTAATAGCTGAAAAAAATTATTTTTCCGTATCTATATACAAGGTAGTTTGAATTAATTAACCGACTTCAAAAAAATTATAGAGGTTATCAATTCAGAACTCGCTATTTCTGAACCGATTTTAAAAATTTTTTCATTTAAAAGCTTATGCTTTCAGATTGGTCCCGCTGCCACCAACAAAAAGTAATAAAAAATAAACTTAAAATTTAAAGGGTGTCCCCATAGCTGACGTAATTTGACCTTTATTGACCTATATTTTGAACCGTTAAGAACGAAACCTTGAAAGTTTGGCAGAATGTCGATTACTTTGACCTTTATAATAAAAATTATAAATTAAAGGGTGCTCCAATAGTTCATTAAATTTGATGTATATGCCAATACTTTTGAACAGTTGTACACCGACCGTTAAATTCACAAAGAAGCTATATTACTAAGTCCGCTATAACAGAAAGTATAAAATTTGAATTTGAAAATAAAAGGGTGTCCCAATAGTTAACGTAATTGTATGTATGTGGCCAAACTTTTGAACCGTTATTGCTAAGTCCGCTATAACAGGTATATAATTTGAATTTAGAAATTAAAGAGTGTCCCCATAATTGATGTAATTTGACTTATATGGCCCTATCTTTTGAACCGTTATAGACAAACACTTGAAAATTAGGCAGAATTTCCACTACTTTGTCTGGTATACTAGCAAGTACAAATATTTAGAATTATGAATTAAAGGGTATCATAATAGTTTTGTAATTTGCTGTATATTACTAAACCTTTGAACCGTTGTAGACACACAGTTCAAATTTACAAAACATCTTTGTGGCCAAGTCCTCTATAACAATAGATCTTTAATTTAAACTTGTAAATTAAAGGGTGTCCCAATAGGGGATGTTATTTGATTTATGTTGCCCTATGTTTGAAACCGTTATAGACAAATATTGATATTTACGCAGAACGTATATTACTATGTCCGCTATAGCAAAAAGTTAATGATATTTGATCTATATGACTTTATCTTTTGAACGCTTATAGATAAACATTTGAAATTTTAACAAAGCGAATATCCACAATAAAAAGTAGAAAATACTTAAAGGGTGTCCTCATAGCTGACGTAATTTGACTTATATGGACTAGTATTTTGAACCATTATAGATAGAGACTTAAGGAAATGAAAGGGTGTCCCTATAGTTAATGAAATTTGATGTATGCCTTACCTTTAGAGCCGTTTTAGATAGACAACTAAAATTTACACATAATGTGTATTACTATTACAGCTATAAAAATTTTAAATTAAATGGTGTCCCAATAAAAGACGGATGTTGGTTTATATATGTATATAGTTCTTACAGATTACTTCTTACATTTTTGGTTTAGAACTGATACCCAGCTATCTGTTTTGAAGTCAGCTTTTTTTCAAGAATTATTTGTAGTTGTTCTCAATGCTAATTTAAAATTCGTAACTTATAACGCTGTAAATTACTGTAATTTTTGTTTGCCTAGTTTGACTGTATGTGTGGTTATTTTTTTTTTCTCCCCTTTTATAATTATATATCACTCATTTAAAGAAATGTGAAATTTAGTCAAATTTCCATTAGTCTGACAGTAGGCGTAAATTTATATGAGTACAACTGAAACTGAAAAAAAAATCATGCTAAAATCATTATAATAAATAACAGCAGAGACACTGCAGTACTGTTATAAAAATAATCATAACGGTGCAATGGCAGTTAGTTTTGCCATAACTGAAGCTTAGCTATTACACTAACGACCTATAAAAAAATATTTTTTTTGTAATATTTACCACGTGAAAGTACAATTTATTTTTTGGTTTATGAATTTTTAATTTGTATTGAATGTTTTAGCGACATCTCGAACAAAAATAATTAGTTCTTTCAGTCCAATTGTAAGTAGTTGCAACAACGATTTCTCATTACTAAATAGCTCCTTAAGGTGGGATCACACGATTGCCGCATTGCACCAAATATTGCCTTATATTATGCGCCAATCGTGTGATTTCACAACAAATTAGCACATGCGGCAGTCGAGGCCAATATTGTGCCAGTTTTGCCCAATAAAAAGCAACTCTGGGGCGACAATCGTGTGATTGGGCAATAAGCAATCATATGACAATCGAAATGATAAAAACCCGGCAATATTTATTGTGTTCTCGTGCGGCAATAGACGTTACCAATACGCGGCAATTTACATTTTTTGTAAATATCATGTGTTTGGTATGTGCTCATATTTCTTTTGTAAGCACAAATAATAATAATAATTTGAAATAATAAGATTATTTCATAATTTTTTATGAAAAAATTATATCATAAATAATTTTTTTTTCTATTTTCTATTCGCACTTTTATGTATACATCTTTCAAGGATTTATAACTTGCATTACAAACGCCGGCTTGAATAGGAACATGGTTTTGGTACAATGTGAAAAAAAAACCGAAAGGCTATCTCTGGAAGTGAAGCGAAGTGAAGCAGCTATGTGTTCAAGAGCTGGAATGTTTGTGTCCTGTTTACGAATATGTATATGGTAACACCCGTTCCAATAAATCTTTGAAGGTTTCGATAATCATTCGAATAAAATTTGTAAATTCGAATGATATTTTTTAAACTTCTGGTTATATAATTCTCTAAATACTTTTGGGGTCTTTTCATATGCGCCATTAGTTCCTCTTTTTGTTAGCCAGTTTCTAAACCATACACATACTTTTTTATATTTCTCTTTTTTTTTTTGTTATTTCCTTTTTTTTTTTGTTTTGATTTACATATGATATACAAGCTGATACAAATTGTTTTCGTTTTAAAAAATAAACCATTTAGTGCTTAAACTAAACAAAACACAATTTTTAAAGTTCACTGATTCTCATAATTAAAATACACAACCGTGTGACTAGGCTGCGGCAATTATTGTTGCACAATTGTTTTTTGACGTTTTATGGTAATCAAATTTGTACACAATGGGTCAATCATGTGAATGAACAGAATATGATTGGGGCAACTTTATTATTGTGCGGCAATTTAGCACAGTAAAAATTGGGCCAAATTGGTGCATTTGCGGCAATCGTGTGATCCCACCTTTAGTAATTGAAGTTTTTGCTGGAATTATAATGAAAGTTTTATACTCTTTAAAAACAAAAATCTCTTTCCGATACTTCTTAATTTACCTGGGTAGTTTATAAAATTTAAAATTTCTAGAAATTTAAAATTTTAGAAAGCAAAATATCTTAACAAGTGGGAAATATTCGTCATGTTCCTATTGTATGTTTATATTTAAGGAACTGAAGCTGCCAAGTTACAACAAAGGCACCGAACATTCACCTAACATGTTGAAGCATCTACTTCAATTCAGTTATGCAAATGTTTAATGGAATTACTACAAATAATGACGTGTTTGACTTTCCAGTAATCGAATTGCGTACTTTCTCGAATTTCAGTATTAAGATTACTTAATAATATTACAAACCTGAATCAGTTTATAATCATTAAACCATGAAATGGGCGAAATTTAAAAAAAATTATTCGCATACTAAATAAGCGAAAAATTTTCTATACAATGATGATTTCGTATTTGCATGCATTCAAATATGAATTTTAGTAAAAAATAATTTTGTTAAATTCCTTATATTGAAGAAATTTCTTCAAAATGACTATTTTTCGCTGTTTTATTTGGTGTTAAATTAACTAAAATTATTAGTTAATTTTAAAATAATTTGTATCTTTAAAAGATAAAAATCTTCTACATAATCTGAAAATAAAACTGCATAACATTAACACCTTATTACCTTTATTCTTCTTTTATGAGGAATAAACGAGTGAGGCTTTTACTTCCAGTTGCAGGTGTTTGATATTGGTTTATTGTTTTTCTTATATTGTCCACAAAACTATTTTTCTTTAGTTTTAATTTGCAACAACCGACGAAATTGACCTATGTACATAAATAACATAATTTATATATTGGCACATATGTTTAAAATAAAAAGTATAAAAAGTATAAAATATTTCTACTTTATGTGTGAATTCAAATAATTTTTATGAAGTTAAATTTAACGAAATTTCTTCTAATTTACAGTTTTTATTTCGTTTTTATATGTACATATGTATATTGAATTTTCATCAATAATAAGTAAAAAAAAATACTTTTGGGATGTAACTTTAACTAAATTATGGGTTTTTTTTAGAATGTGTTACTACAGTTTTAACTAGTTTTGTTAACAGAAGTATACTTATTTTTTTTAATTTAAAGTTAAGGGTTTATGAAATATGTTTTCAATAAAATAAATTCTGTTAATTTAAATAAAATTAGTATTCATATAAATTGTGTATAGATTTGAAAAAAACTAAATTGTAAACCACTAAAAACTATTTTAGTCGTTAAGGTTCAACAAATTTTTTTCGTTAATATTACTTACGAAATTTGGTTCAGTGTACATAAACGTGGAATATTATAAAATAGTATTCGGCCGAATTTTATTCGTTTTCGAATACAAAAAGAATAGTTTTCGTACTCTAGTATAAACAAACTAATTTCGTTCAAACAAATGTTTTAAAAATTATTGAAATATCTTCTTTATGCTTATATTGGAGATGGAAACAGAACATCTCCCAGTTTGTATTATATTTGTATTATATAATGTAAAATTTTCTGTAAGTTAATTTTTTTTTATATACAATAGTCGTCTAAAATTGATCGAGATAGTAATTATAACTAAGTTTTTTGCCTAATGGAGGTATAAATCTTGTGTTCTATATTTCTATAGGTAGATTTTATGTGCAAAATAAAAACTTAGAACAAGGCAGAAAATTCACTTTTTCAATATTTATTTTATAACTTCAGCTTCCACATAAAAACATTTAATACATATAACTTCTTATATTAAAATAGTTCTAATTAATACTCCACCAAAAGTTCGTAATTAGAGAACTTTTGCATACTTCTGATTTATGTAAGCTTTGGTGTGATAATTATGAGGCCGAATAGATGCAGCTAAAGTTTGAATCAGATTTTTATCTCTTTTTATAGACGAATCGTATAATTCCAAACCTCGTCCGCTAAAAAGAAAAAAAATATATATATATAAATAGTTTATAAAAGCCGTCTGAAACTATAAATTATCGCAAGTTTTTACTTTAATTTTAATTTAATAATTATTTTATTTTTAAATAATTTTAATTTTATATTTTTTTATTCAGGTTTAAGGGTTCAGGTTCAGATTCAGATTTAAATTAAACTAAGACTAAAAAGGATTTTTTCAATGTATAAGCTAACGCTAAGTATTATTGTAGATATAGCCTTAAGGACACATAAGAATATCTCTTTATAATAAGGACTTCAAAAGAGACCAGACATCATCATTAAATCTTAACTAAAAACTTAAAAGGTAGTAATTTATAAGTATTAATTTTTAGTGTATCTGATATAGAATACAAACTGTTTAAATTACAGTGTATGCCTTTATGAGTTAAAAGATGAGCTATGTATAAAATAAGTATTTTACGGGGACACGCTTTATAACGGACATTGCAATTTTAATTTTCTATCTACAATTATTTAAAAGATGACGCCATATACTTAAAATTAAGTCACACATGGGTCATCTTTATTTTTTATTATTGAGGATATGGTAATACGCACTTGTGTTAATCTAAATTGTCTGTCTATAATGATTCAAAATTTTGGGACATGTATGTCGAATTACGTCACTTATGAGAGCAGTCTTTACTTTTTAATTTTAAATGTTAAGTGTCAATGTAAAATTGCGTCAGTTATTACAATACCCTTTAATTTTTAAGTTTAGTATTTTATTAACTTTTGTTATTAATTTTTGTCCCATCTGTAAACATAACCGTTCAGTTCTGAAGGCACAACCTTTTATCTTTTTTGAAGTCATACGGTGGAATTATAAAACATACTAATATGACAAATGTATTATTTTTAAAAAATACTTAATTGTGCATTAAAGGCAAACGAAATTAGAAAACAATATCTATAACTATTTTTAGTAAAAAAACGTTCTAGTACACTAAAAAATTAAGCTGCTCAAAAATAAAAAAGTTGCCTAGTAGGTGTAAAATGTAAGTTTATGCAAAAAATATAAAGTAAAAAAATAGATGAATATCGTTTACTTCGGACTTTTTCAAATATAAGGTTATATATATGTATAAGATTCAACATAAAAAAAACATTTAGCATAGTGTGACGGCTTTTTACTGCACGTAGTTTTATTAACGCAGGTCTGCTTGATTATTAAGGGAGATTTATTCCAGGATTCCAATGATCACATAAACAGAAATGCAAAAACTGTTTTTGTACCGACTCAATATATTAGCAATAAATATTGCAATAAGGATCCCATACGAGTGATCCATATTCTAAGACAGGTCTAACCAGTAAAACGTAAAGTTGCATGGTAATAACGAGTGATTTTTTAAGAGCTTGAGAACTTTTTTTTAAAAAAAAACGCATAAAATTTGCAAAATCTCATCGGTTCTTTATTTGAAACGTTAGATTGGTCCATGACATTTACTTTTTGAAGATAATTTCATTTAAATGTTGACTGCGGCTGCGTCTTAGGTGGTCCATTCGGAAAGTCCAATTTTGGGCAACTTTTTCGAGCATTTCGGCCGGAATAGCCCGAATTTCTTCGGAAATGTTGTCTTCCAAAGCTGGAATAGTTGCTGGCTTATTTCTGTAGGTTTTAGACTTGACGTAGCCCCACAAAAAATAGTCTAAAAGCGTCAAATCGCATGATCTTGGTGGCCAACTTACCGGTCCATTTCTTGAGATGAATTGTTCTCCGAAGTTTTCCCTCAAAATGGCCATAGAATCGCGAGCTGTGTGGCATGTAGCGCCATCTTGTTGAAACCACATGTCAACCAAGTTCAGTTGTTCCATTTTTGGCAACAAAAAGTTTGTTAGCATCGAACGATAGCGATCGCCATTCACCGTAACGTTGCGTCCAACAGCATCTTTGAAAAAATACGGTCCAATGATTCCACCAGCGTACAAACCACACCAAACAGTGCATTTTTCGGGATGCATGGGCAGTTCTTGAACGGCTTCTGGTTGCTCTTCACTCCAAATGCGGCAATTTTGCTTATTTACGTAGCCATTCAACCAGAAATGAGCCTCATCGCTGAACAAAATTTGTCACATTTGAACATTTCGAACCGAACACTGATTTTGGTAATAAAATTCAATGATTTGCAAGCGTTGCTCGTTAGTAAGTCTATTCATGATGAAATGTCAAAGCATAATGAGCATCTTTCTCTTTGGCACCATGTCTGAAATCTCACGTGATCTGTCAAATACTAATGCATGAAAATCCTAACCTCAAAAAAATCACCCATTATAAGGATAAAAGAATTCTTTTGCACACCTCTAGCCTTGTCGACAGTCATTGTAATGTGAGTAACGAAGTTTAATTTAGATTCATGTAAAATCCCAAGATCCAAGAAAGTGTCGACTAAATCCAATGATGTCCTCCCAATGAGTAGTTGACAGCTATACAACTATTTCTAAAAAATCGCATACATTTACATTTTGTAGGTTTAGCTCCAAAATTTTTTTTAGAAAGAAGTTGTTAAGATCACTTTGAAGGTAAGCATGATCAACATATTGCTTGAAGCTATAAAAAAATGTTACATCATCAATGTGTGAAAAGTTGATAACAAAAAAAAGCAGAGGTCCGATTTAAAATGCAACTTGACACACCATCAGGACCATGTCTAAATGTAATTTTCAATGCTTTCAAGCCAATGGGTATTACCATAAGTACTGGCGAAAAAAGCAGCAAACATTACAGATAACATCATCATTGTTAACCGCAGATACGTCCCTGCATTCTACATTAAATATTTTCTACAATAAAATATTTGGTTTAGCCTTGAACTTCAATATTTGGCTCAACCTTGAAATTCTTTACATTCTTTGCTTTAAAAACTTACTGTAAATCGCACACGCAAGCGTACATAATATTTGCATGCAAACATACATACACACATATACATACATTGCCTTTTACAATTTCGTTTCTCTTATACAAGTAGTTCAGCAAAGAGATTTAATACCTAAAATAAATGTACGTATGATTGTGCACACACTTAATGCATCTTAATACATATCTCTTTTGAGAACTAATTTGTTTGTAGCATTGTATGTGTGTATATTTGCTTGTGTGTTTTAAATTCTTTCTATTTGTGGTTCTTTTTATATTTAAGAAATAATTTTGTCATTCGACTTAAAAACTTTGAATAAATAACTTCATTCGGAAGTGAAAATTAATTGTGTTTTATTTGCTCTAGCTTGCAAAAAATATTGCAAGCTCAAAACATTGGTGACCCCGACGTGATCTATTGGAGATTACTGATTTTTTACTTAATATCAATTCGGATATTTGGAAGGTAAAAAATGTCGACTAGCAACCAGAAGAAGCCTGCCGGCAGCGAGAAGGAAGAACAGTGCAAGAATTTGTTGCCCTATAGGGCCAGAGTTGCGGCAATGGTAAAGCAGCTGGAAAATTTAAATGTAACGCTGTCAAGTTCTCAGCTCAGTAAGTTAGACGAGGCAGATCTATCCGTTCGTGTGGGCTACATCGAGGAGGTAAGAAAAAATTATGAAGAGGCTCAAAGTGTTATTGAAATAAATGACGGCAGTGAGATGACTTGCACAGACCGTATGAATTTTGTTGCTCTTTATCTTGAAGTAAAGGCTAAAGTGGTTCGGCAAATTGGCGGCGCTCGTAAGACCGGTTCAAACCCGCATTCTTCAACATTTGGTAATTTTTCTATCGATGAGTCGCCGTTTTCACAGACATCTAGTCGTAAAACAAAGGTTCCTGAAATTCAACTGCCTAAATTTTGTGGTGGTTACTCAGAGTGGCCAAATTTCTTTTCGTTGTTCACAACTGTTATACATGATAACAGTGAGTTAAGTAGCCTTGAAAAGTTCCATTATTTAAGATCCAGCTTGGGTGAAGCTGCTCTAGACACAATAGCATCGCTGGAACTTAACGACACAAATTATGATGAAGCTTTGATATTGTTAAAAAATCGTTTTGACAATAAGCTTTTAAATTTCCAAACCCATATAAAGGAAATATTTAAACTTAATTCGGCTCAAAATGGGTCAGCTGCTAGCCTTCGTCATCTAAGCGACAAATTAAATGCCCATTTAAGAGCTATGCAAACAATTGGTGATCAGAAGCAGATTGCCGATGGGCTTTTAATTTATTTAGTGTCAACAAAATTAGATGCCAAATCGAAAATGAAATGGGAAGAAAATTTACCAATAAACGAGCTGCCAACTTGGAGCTCTATGGCTGCATTTTTGGAACACAGGTGTCGTATGGCAGAAAATATTGAACACTCTACTGCAAGTGGTGTATTAAATCGTACCGATTCAAAAAAGGTTTCTCAACATAACCGGCATGTTCATATTTCAGCTTCGTCCTCCTCCGGCTCGTGTGTATTTTGCAATTCAAAGGAACATTTTATTACCAATTGCACAAGGTTTAGAAATTTGTCGCCCTATCTACGGCTCAAAGAAGCAAAAAAGATGAAGTTGTGCCTTAATTGTTTAAAAAAGGGACATATGCTTAAAACATGCACTTCAGGTTGTTGTCGTAAATGCCCTTTGAGGCACCACACAATGCTACACATCGATTATAATCAGCAGGAACAACCAATAAAATCTTTGGCAGATCAGGTAGATCCAACCACATCACAAGCTGTACTTATTTCATCCAGTCCTGAAAGTGAAGCAAAATCTTCAGCCCCAAATATGAATGCTTTGTTGGCGACAGCAATTATTATGGTAAAAAATCAATTCGGAATTTTTGTACCTTGTCGAGCTATATTAGATTCTGCATCGCAGCTCAACTTAATTACAAGTCGCTTTATGAACCATCTTCGTTTGAAATGCAACCGGACATGTGCAAGTATTTCTGGAATTGGTAATGGAAATTTTATTGTTGATAAATCTGTTGACATTGTCATCAAATCAAAGTACGCAGATTATTTAACATCGCTGACTGCTATGGTTGTCCCTAATATAACAGATTATCAACCCAATATTAAATCAAGTCCATCAGAATGGAACATTCCTAAAAATATATAGCTCGCAGATCCCACGTTTGATAAACGTGGCCGTATTGATGTCCTAATTGGGGCCGAGTTATTCTTCGATCTTATGTCAGTCGGACAAATAAAATTAGCTAATAACCTACCTGTGTTGCAAAAGACACTATTAGGGTGGGTAGTTGCTGGTGGTGGTGGTTTTCGTCCTCCTCATTCCTGGTCGTTGGGAGTCAGTTCAAAGAAACTTGAAGAAGATGATAAGTTATGCTCTATTCTCAAAAGTTTTTGGGAAGTTGAAAACAATTTTGAAAGCTGCAGTTCGGGCTCAAATGAAGACATTTTTTGTGAAAAGCACTTCTCAGAAAATACTGTTCGTCTTGGTTCTGGTGAGTTTAGTGTACGGTTACCTCAAGTTGACGGGCGTGGTGTTAATGCCCTAGGTGACTCATATGACAGTGCCTATCATCGATTTAAATCTTTGGAGAGAAAATTTAAAAGGTTTCCTGAAATAAAGACTCAATATACAGCATTTATGAGTGAGTATATTTATTTAAACCACATGTCGTTAATTTCACCGCAGGTGAACTCGAAAAAATATTTTCTCCCACATCATTGCGTACACAAATTGGACAGTACCTCAACAAAGTTAAGAGTCGTATTTGATGGCTCTGCAAAAACTACAAGCGGTTTATCACTCAACGATGTATTGCATGCTGGTCCAACTGTTCAACCAAAACTTTTTGACACTCTTTTGCGGTATCGGTTTTTCAAGGTAGCCCTGAGTGGTGACATTTGTAAAATGTACAGATGTGTACGAGTTTTCCATCCAGACGACTACCTGCAATGCATACTATGGAGAGAAAATGAAGATCAAAAGATAAAAACGTACATGTTAAATACGGTCACTTATGGTACAAAGCCTGCAGCATTCTTGGCAATTCGCACAATGCACCAGCTTGCAAATGAAGAAGAACGACATTTTCCATTGGCTGCAAAAATTGTGAAGCGTGACTTTTATGTAGACGATTTGATTTCTGGCGGTGACTCGGTTGAATAGGTTGTGGCAATTAGGCAGCAAGTAAGGGCGTTGCTCGAAAGGGGCAACTTTTTGATAAGAAAGTGGTGTTCAAACGTTCCGGCAGTTTTGGATGGCGTACCTATAGACCAACGTGAACAATTTTTAAAATTTAGCGACGGAACTGATGTCACTAAAACGCTTGGACTTATTTGGGACCCTAAGAGTGAGAACTTTATTTTTTCGTTCACTCCCTTTGAAGAAAACAAAATAATTACCTAACGTACAGTACTGTCTTCAATTGCTCGTCTGTATGACCCACTTGGCTTAATTGGTCCAGTCATTACAAAGGCTAAAATTTTTATGCAGCATTTATGGAAGCTTCAGCTACAGTGGGATGAAAGTCTGCCTCAATCATTGCATTCCTATTGCCTCCAATATATTTCAAAATTTGATTCCATTCACCATTTTTCGTTTCCACGCTACGTTTCAACGCCAACTTCAAAATTTCAAATCCATGCCTTTTGTGATGCCAGCCTAGCTGCTTATGGTGCATGTATATATGTACGCTCCTACCAAAATGATAGCGTAAAGTTGTCTTTGTTGTGCTCTTAGTCGAGAGTATCTCCTCTTAAAAGTTTAACCGTACCAAAACTTGAGCTTGCTGCAGCGTGTCTTCTAGCTGAACTTGTGAACGTAATTCTTAAGGCTCTTGCGTTTAATTATGAGGTGCACTGTTGGTCGGATTCCATGGTTGTACTATCATGGCTTCGAGAGCAGCCATCAAACTTCAATGTTTTCGTGTCAAATAGAGTTGCCCGCATACAAACACTCACTTGTAAAATGCGGTGGCATCATGTTCCCACAAATGTAAACCCAGCAGACATTTTATCAAGAGGAACATCACCAGAAGAATTATTGAATTCTACCCTTTGGAGTAATGGGCCTACGTTCTTGTACAAGGAGGCGTCAATGTGGCCAGATAATGTAGACTTTTTGGCTGAACTTCCCGAGAGGCGCCATAATGTATTAGTAATGGTTTCGATAACAGACTTGTCGATGCAATGTAAGTATCACAATTCTTTTACTAAAATGCAACGAATATTTGCGTATGTTTTCAAATATTTATATCCCACATTGAGAAGCCCAAGTTTAGAATTGACACCAAGTGACGTCAAAAATGGAACATATCTTTTAATAAAAAATATTCAACTAGTTCATTTTGCAGCAGAGTACAAGGCCCTAAGAGAAAATCAAAAAATTTCGTCTTCCAGCAAGCTTCAGTCACTTATGCCTATAATTGACTCCTTTGGTTTAATTCGTGTAGGCGGTCGTCTCCAGCATTCAACCCTCAATTTTGATGCCCAACATCCTATTATATTGCCTAAACATCATCCATTGACGTCGGCTCTGATAATGCATTTTCACAACAAGCTGTTACATGCTGGCCCTCAATTTTTGCTGGCTTCAATCCGACAGCAGTATTGGCCTATTGGTGGTCGAAAATTGGTAAGCGCTGTTATTTCCAAATGCCTTCGATGTTTTAGAATGAAGCCAAAACTTTATCAAAATGTGATGGGTAACCTGCCTGCAGATCGGGTAACGCCTAAAAAAGCCTTTCACACTACTGGAGTGGATTTTTGTGGTCCATTTTACTACAAATCTGAAGTGAGAAATCGGCCTCCTGTCAAATGCTATGTATGTATTTCTATATGTTTCTCAACAAAGGCTACACATTTGGAGGTAGTTCATGATTTATCGACACCATCATTTTTGTCTGCCCTTCGTCGATTTGCCGCCATTAGAGGCAAACCCAAAACAATCTGGTCAGACAATGCGACAAATTTTGTAGGCGCTAAAAATGAGCTAGCAGATTTGAAGCAGATGTTTTTAAGCCAGTCGCATCAAACATTACTACATCAGCAGTGTCTTGAAGACGGAATAGAGTGGAAGTTTATTCCACCAATGTCGCCGCATTTTGGCGGATTGTGGGAGGCTGCCGTTAAATCAGCCAAGTATCATTTTTATCGAACGGTAGGCCTCAACAAGCTGACTTTCGACGAGCTGCGCACTTTAGTATGCCAAATATCTGCAATTTTAAACTCACGGCCCTTGTCTCCGATTACCGAGAATCCTAATGACCTCGATATATTGACACCTGGGCATTTCTTAGTTGGTGGTCCTTTAGTCTCAATAGTTGAGCCCAATTACGCTGAACTGAACATTAGCCGCCTCAGCAGATGGCAAAAGATTTCCCAGCTGCAGCAAATTTTCTGGCAGAAATGGAGGAATTCTTATCTATCTCTCTTACAAGAGCGAGTTAAATGGCATGAGAAAGGTAAAGATATAAATTGTGGTGCGATGGTAATTTTAAAGGATGAAAATCAACCACCTTTAAAATGGCAAATAGGCCGTATATCTGAAGTTATTATTGGCGATGATGGTGTGGCTCGTGTTGCAGTAATTCGCACAAATAATGGCCTAATAAAACGTGCAGCTACTAAACTTGCTGTTCTTCCCATAGAAATATCTGTTGAAGGCCCCAACCCTTCAACGGGGGGAGGATGTTAACCGCAGATACGTCCCTGCATTCTACATTAAATATTTTCTACAATAAAATATTTGGTTTAGCCTTGAACTTCAATATTTGGCTCAACCTTGAAATTCTTTACATTCTTTGCTTTAAAAACTTACTGTAAATCGCACACGCAAGCGTACATAATATTTGCATGCAAACATACATACACACATATACATACATTGCCTTTTACAATTTCGTTTCTCTTATACAAGTAGTTCAGCAAAGAGATTTAATACCTAAAATAAATGTACGTATGATTGTGCACACACTTAATGCATCTTAATAACGAGTGATTTTTTGAGAGCTTGAGAACTTTTTTTTAAAAAAAAACGCATAAAATTTGCAAAATCTCATCGGTTCTTTATTTGAAACGTTAGATTGGTCCATGACATTTACTTTTTGAAGATAATTTCATTTAAATGTTGACCGCGGCTGCGTCTTAGGTGGTCCATTCGGAAAGTCCAATTTTGGGCAACTTTTTCGAGCATTTCGGCCGGAATAGCCCGAATTTCTTCGGAAATGTTGTCTTCCAAAGCTGGAATAGTTGCTGGCTTATTTCTGTAGACTTTAGACTTGACGTAGCCCCACAAAAAATAGTCTAAAGGCGTCAAATCGCATGATCTTGGTGGCCAACTTACCGGTCCATTTCTTGAGATGAATTGTTCTCCGAAGTTTTCCCTCAAAATGGCCATAGAATCGCGAGCTGTGTGGCATGTAGCGCCATCTTGTTGAAACCACATGTCAACCAAGTTCAGTTGTTCCATTTTTGGCAACAAAAAGTTTGTTAGCATCGAACGATAGCGATCGCCATTCACCGTAACGTTGCGTCCAACAGCATCTTTGAAAAAATACGGTCCAATGATTCCACCAGCGTACAAACCACACCAAACAGTGCATTTTTCGGGATGCATGGGCAGTTCTTGAACGGCTTCTGGTTGCTCTTCACTCCAAATGCGGCAATTTTGCTTATTTACGTAGCCATTCAACCAGAAATGAGCCTCATCGCTGAACAAAATTTGTCACATTTGAACATTTCGAACCGAACACTGATTTTGGTAATAAAATTCAATGATTTGCAAGCGTTGCTCGTTAGTAAGTCTATTCATGATGAAATGTCAAAGCATACTGAGCATCTTTCTCTTTGGCACCATGTCTGAAATCTCACGTGATCTGTCAAATACTAATGCATGAAAATCCTAACCTCAAAAAAATCACCCATTACATATCTCTTTTGAGAACTAATTTGTTTGTAGCATTGTATGTATGTATGTTTGCTTGTGTGTTTTAAATTCTTTCTATTTGTGGTTCTTTTTATATTTAAGAAATAATTTTGTCATTCGACTTAAAAACTTTGAATAAATAACTTCATTCGGAAGTGAAAATTAATTGTGTTTTATTTGCTCTAGCTTGCAAAAAATATTGCAAGCTCAAAACAATCATCACTGGATTTTTTTATTTTAGTTTACGAAGGCATATAAAGATTTTCGATCAGGAAGGAAACTTTCTTTCATTTTATTTTATTTATGTCATTATTATATAACGAACGGTTTAGTAAGTTGTATTCTGCATTACTTATGGAGTACTTTACATAGTATGTCATCGAAGCAGAAAGCTGCTTAGAATTCCAAGGTGGACCACTTAGGGTGTAAACAATTCTTTTAGGAATACAGACTTCAAAAAACGAATAAATAGTTTTTTAGAAGGTAGTGCTCATCAAATCTAAATCTGAATTACTATCCATAGAATTAGATAGCAGATCATTCCAGCAAGTATTTTTTAAATGCTCATTTAATGCGTTATACGCCTATGTTCTGAAAACGCTGCATTTTCAAATCGCAAATCGTTTTGAAGCATGTTCTGAAAACGAAGCGATTTGCTGGCGTTTTGCGTTTGATGTTACTTATAAACACTTGCGAATAATTGGTGTGTTTCATCACGGGTAGCCGGTTTCAAATAGGATCTTGAATAATTTTTTATCTCTCGTAAATGTTTGTAGGTGCTTGAACAGTTTTTAAATTATTTTTCAATTTTTATAAAGGGTTGTTTACTACATTTTAATTAAAATATGTGAACATAATAAATTTCAAATAATATTATCATAAGTTTGAAAAGAGTAAGTAATTTTAAAGTTAACACCACTAGCACTAATTTTTTTTTCGAATTGACAGCTGTTAGCATAAATCGCCAGTTTATAAATAAACAAATGATACCGACAATTGACAAAAACAAAGCAAATTGCATATTTTTAATTAAAATTGTGAAAAAATGTTAAAAGTTTTTCTTCAAATAAAAACAATTTTACATCAATTTATTTTCTATTTCAAGTGCAGTTTAAATAAAAATGACCAGATCGCTTCAGCATACACTAGCTGTTTGAAAACGCCATATTTCTAGCGTTTTCGTTTGCCAGAACACCTATTTGGCGTTTTCAAATCGATAACGCAAATTTTAAGCGATATGCGCTTTTCAGATCATGGGCGATAATTTGTTCGTTTGAAGCAGAACACTTTTTCTGTTTTGCAAGATGTAGGGTTAGATACTAACGGCATAGATGAAGTAATCCGAATAGTAGGATGATATTGATCTTCAGGTAATCTAATAGGATCCGAGCGTGTTATTGAGCAATCATCAGAACAGTTAACATACACCAAGTCTAGCAATTTTTCAAAGTCGTTGTATTTATCATTCATTTGGTAAAGACTAAGCGAAAAAATATCCTTTATAAATTCATCATAGCAGTTTTTATTTTGTACTGGAATCAAATATGCACAATCAGTCACATGTTCCCAAGAAATAGACGGTAAATTAAAATCACCAAAAACATAAATAGAATCATTGGAATGTACTCGTGATTCAACGATCAGGATCAGGAGGAATGTATGAACAGGTAAAGTAAATTTTTTTATTTTTCAGCTTTACGACGCACATAGGGGTATTTTACCAATCTAGCCGGACATTACTTTTTTTTAGCTTATATTGGCTTTTCAAAAATATTATGAAAATTGATCCCCTAATAAGGAGATTGGTCAGAAATGACCCAACCAAATATGGTATATTGTGCCAACGGAAATCCCGGGTTCGAATAAATGCAACCTTTCAGAATTTGAGGTTCGACTTCTGGGCCTATAACCAGCGCGATTCCAGCCGATTTATTAAAATTCGGGTCTGCCAAATGCATTCCCACAAAATTTTCTTTTATAAGATCCGGGGCCGATACAACCGGCGTTTTGACCCCCTTCATTTGTCTAACCTTTACAGTTAAAAAAACTTGTTGAGATGAGTCATGTATGGAAACAATCTTCAATCGACAAAATTTATCATTGTCCATATTGGACACTGGCAATTTCATTGATTTTATTAAAGCCTCACATACATAACTTATACTGCAACAGAGGTCAACTACAGCACGAAGGGGAACCGATCGATCAGAAACCCGCAAATTGACCCGAATGGTTGGTGAAAATATCACCAAATGACGAATTGGCAAATTTGCGACAGGAACGTCAGACGGACGATTTACATTTTTTGATTTCTTTTCCACTTTCGTGGCGGAACGGTTCAAGGAGTGAAGCATCGAATTATGCTCACCTTTGGATTTACCGCACTTACCCTTACTACCACAGTCACGAGCCGTGTGGTGTGGCGATAAACACCTTGAGCAGTAGCGATGCAATATAACCATCCGCAGTCTTTTTTCATACGGCATAAACCACGACGAAAGTTGATGACTGGAACCGCATACTCTACATTTCGGCGCTATAATTTTCAAACCCGAGGTTCCCGTGGCATCTGATATCTTATCAGAATTGTTCGTGGTTTTAATGGTCTGATCTGTAGGCAAGGTAGCTATAGAAGCTACTGCAGAAACCAGATCAGACGGCATAAATAAGGAACTGGCTTCAGAAAAAGCCACAAATAATGCTTGGCTAGCTTCGACGGCCGCCTTAACTAATGGTGTTGCTTCCGAGACAACAGTAATACCAGACGGTGCAGGCATTTCCAGGACGGCAGAAGTTGTTCCGGGATCAGGAACAGTAGTGCTTTTATTTTCCGGTATCTATTGCCGATACTTATAGGTGACTCTAAAATAGATGGTTCGGGCGGAGCTAGTAAGGGTGATCCTATCAAGAAATGTCCTGGCGTTAGAGCTACAGGTTCACTAGGATTTTCACACTTTGCAGAAAAATCTGTTGTGGTCATAGGCTGTCAAAGCTATAAAATAGAAAAAATCGTATCAAGGAGCAAAAAGTTCCCCTTGGAAGAACTAATCCTACCTCTGAAAAATGCAATTTTTTTTGGATTTTCCCGTCATTTTGTTTAGAAATTAAAACTTTTAAAGTCAAAGAATGTTCAAAAACTTAAAGTTGGACTCAAGAGATTCTTAAATGCCATTTTTAGCCCCGCCCCTTTTGTGGGCAGTGAAATAAAAAATTATTTGAACAAATAATGAAATTATTAAAAGAAATAGATTACATACTTTTAAAAACCATAAAAATTTATTTTTATGGGCAGGGGGAGGTATTCCTCCAATCCCACTCCCAAAACGTCCCTGTGAGAAAAATTTATTTTTTTTATTTTTTTGCCAATTTCCTAAAAATATTCATTTTCCAATGCCTAACCAATCCCCGCCACCCAAGAATATTATTAAAAAAATATTTTTGTTGTTTGTTACTAATAGTATTTTATTTATCGGAAAATAATTAATTTATTCATAGTAATAACTTCTTTATGATTGTAACGATAAATTTTATTTAAAATTATAACAATTAATTTATTTAAAACAACTTCTCCTTTGCACAAAGATGATGATAAGTGCCAGGGTTCTTCTTCGTCTGATTCTTCAAAGACCTCTTCCGAATCTGAATCCTTTTCAGCATTAAGTACAGGTGGAAGCATGCAAGAAATTGCTTCTTTCGTAAAAGGTAATGACTTTGAAGTGGGTCTAGTAAATAGTGGGTCAGAACTTAGCAAAAGCCTATGAATAATATCTATGTTACACTGAACCCCTGAAAACTCTCTAGCAAAATTCTGCCTGTAACGCCGGAACTGTTTGTTTCGTGCCTCAGCCGCTTCTTCTGATAACAGCCCAATAGGCAACAATGCCTCATTCATAACAGTTGCACCATGTATTAAAATCTTGTGCATTGTGGGTGTCATAGGATGCCACTAGTATAGAGAAAAGTAAAGTTTTGCAGTATCTAAGCAGTAATCCGCAAACTCGTGCATTTGAATTTTGTGACCACTTTATATTACTTCAATAATAACCTTCGGTATATGAAATCAAACTCAATTCCAGTTATTTCTGCAGCTAATTCAGGATTGGAAAAAAATCTTCTGCTGTTACCATCGTTGGTGTTTCCAAATCCAGTAGTGCGATTCACTATTCAATTTTAACGATTCTTGACTCGTTAAAAAATTTTAACAACAAACCGAAGGACTTTGCTATTCAGTAATGCTTTTTGATAACATTTGATGTTGTTATAAATCAGCTGTTTTTTTTTTTAGCAAGTCTAGTATTGTTAATTTAACTACAACTATTTTTGTGTCGTTTACTTTATCAATATATACGATAAAGTCGGCCATTAGATGAAGATGTATTTGTATTTTGTAGAATTTGTTGCATTTCTACAAAATGTAATGTATATTCTAAATAATTAATATTTATAATTAAAACACATACATATGTATTTTATCTACCTTAGAAAAATGAATTTAAAAATTTTTTTAGAAATAAAATAAAAACAAAATAAAAAATTAAGCACTTAGGTGGAAAGTTTTGTATATTTTGTTTATTATTTTACATTCCTCTTTGTTCTTTTCGCTATTTTGCCATTTTGTTAAGCAGCATTGCCATTTATTTTTGTTTGTATTTTTCATTTGTTAGCCATAGGTTAGTGAATCGCAAATGCGTTAGTGCAAACAAAAAAACATGTTGATATATTTAACAAGTGTTAGATCGTTACAAGTTAGTAAATTGCAGTACAGCTTTCGGTACACCCACTATTAGCCCTAATTCACTTTTAAATTTTTCATGGATATTTTTTTCCTCGCGCTTTATCCGCAACAATTTTTATTTTTTTCACTGTCAGTTTATATGACAGGTGTAATATGCTCTCAAATAGGCGAAGTCTGGCGTGTAAAGTAGATAGTCCGAAAGAAAGGGCATCTACGTTTATATGTCTTTTGATATTTAAATTGTTTTTTGTAGATGTAATAACAGTGTTATATGTAATGATTTAAATAAAAAACATCTACCTTCAGTTGTTAAAAACCAAAACATTTTATCAATATACAAAGGTTTCTTACTCGTATTTACCTATCTAAGATAAGAAAAAACATAAAAAGGTAAAATATTCAAAAAATCGCTAAAAATGGCGCAAAAATGCGCAAAGTTTTTTTTACAGTATAAAAGTAGAGATCCTAAATGTTCTAGTGATATATAACATTTTTAGGATCACGATGGAAATCACTCTTAAAAAGCTTTTCACTTTTTTTTTGACAAAAAATTTTACAAAAAAAAACTTTTTTTTTTAATTTTGAACAAAATTCTTTATCATCAAAAATTAAAAAAAAAGTTTTTTTCTAAAAATTAACATAAGTAGCAACTAATAAACCCTTTCACAGAAAAAAAAATCAATGCAAAATCTTTATTCGTTTAGCCACCAAAAAATATATTGCAAACCTCTCAAAATCGTTTAAAGTCAATAAAAACGCATACGATATACTAAACCTTCCTGACTTTAACAGTGTCCCAAACCGAGAAATATCAAGCAAAGGCCTTAAAAATTCACTATACGATGCAGAATTTTGTCTGTCGAGCTGCGTACTTAAATTTTTACATTTCTCATAATTAATTTTTGGCCTAATGTCCGGCTATATTGGTAAAATACCCCTATGTGCGACGATAGCAACAAATTCAATGTAAGAAACTTCAACCGGTATTAGTTCAGATGAAAAAAGCCAAGAAACAGCAATCAATACAACACCACCTCTACTTCCATTTCGATTGTATCTATAAGTTTGGTACCTTTCACAAAGTAACTCAGTTTACATTATTGTTTAGGCAGGTTTCAGTAAAAAAAATAACGTGATAAGAAAAATCATAGCTGTTAACAAGCAAAGTAGACAATTTTGTATTTAATCCGCGTACATTTTGATATATTATATTAAATTAGTTGTTAAAGCAATTCAGTTTGTTGAGGTAAATTACGTAAAGGTAGTTGGACGACGTTTTTAATTCCAGTGTTCTCCTTAAATATACATATATTCACGGACAAAAGTGTTAGTTGGGCAAAAATTGAGATCAACTATTTGGTTAAAGAAATCAAAAGATACGCCAAGCTTAAACGGCGCACAGTGGCGCCTTTTGACTTTTTTCGTTGCAAAAATCATAACTTTTGAAATAATTAAGATATTTTAAAGATTTAAAAAGATATTGACAGAGGATACTTTAGGCTTCAAAATAATGTTTACAAAATACTGATAGAGCTACAGGGTGCCCCAAAATTTAAAAACCTATAATTTTTCAGTTAAATGTTAACATGTTTTTTTAAATATAAGTTTTTTGTTTGTATCGCAAATACACATTTTTATATACATTCAATATTTAAATCTAAGTAAACTTATATTTAGTAACTAGTTTAACCCGGTGCGCTTTGCAATACACATTGTTCAAATCCAAAAGTTTAGACAAAAAACACATTTTAAACCAATATTAATTTTTTTATTTCTATTACAGAAACACATTTTTAAATTATTTTTAATATTATTAATATAAACTTAATTATAAAATTATTCAAAAGGTCAAAAATTACAATAATTGTTTAATAATATTAATATATTTAATAATTAATGGCATAACCATTATTTTTTAAAACGGCAGCGCACCTTCTGGGCATAGAGTCTATCAGTTTCATAATTTCATTCTGCTGAATGTTTTCCCAAGCCTCTTTTATTTTGGAAAAGATACTGTTTTTATTGGAGCCTTGATCTCTTTTAATTTTTCGATCCACCATATCCCACAGGTTTTCGATGGGGTTTAGGTCAAGTGATTGCGCTGGCCATTTAAGTACCTTAACATTTTTTTCTTGAAACCACCTTTTAACAAATTTTGAGGTATGCTTTGGATCATTGTCCTGCTGGAATATCCACCCAGCAGGCATTTTCTCCTCAGCAAACGGCATAACAGTTTCTAAAATATTTTTATATAGGAAACGATCCATCGTTTCATTTATTTGATGTAGTGGTGCAATTCCACACAAAGAAAAACACCCCCAGACCATTACGTTTCCGCCTCCATGCTTAACTGTTCCCTTACAGTACTTAGGATCTAAGCGTTTATTGGGGGGTCGTCGAACATGTTAATTTTTCGAGTCGGATCCTTTAATATTAAACTTGGACTCGTCCGAAAACAATATTTTTCGCCATTCTTCAACACCCCAATGCAAATGTTCTTTTGCGAACTCGATTCTATCTTTCGTGTTCTTACGGGAAATAAATGGCTTTTTTGCAGTTTTTCTATAACGAAGTCCTGCCTTTACAGCTCTGCTTCTTACAGTCCTTGCACTAATATTTAGATTTAATCTTTCAACAATGTTTTGTGAAGATACAAACGGATCTTTTTTGATTTCCCGAACTATCATTTGATCCTCTCTTTTTGAGGTTAGACGCGGTCTTCCACCACTGTGAACGGTTTCAACAGTACCAGTTGACAAATATTTTTTTACAAGTCTACAAATAGCTGAGTTATTTATACCAAACTTTTCACTTACTTTTTTGAGACATTCCGTCATTATAATGTTTTATAATTTCACTTTTAATCACAAAATTTTTCGGGAGCTAACTTTAGCTTTTAACTTGATTAATGTCCAAACACTTTACATATTATAAGTAACTGCATAATACCCAAACACTTCACAAACCAACGGGAAAATTATAACGGGAAAAAACTCAGAAGATAAAAGTAGTAGTCTTTGAAAATCAATACTTCAGAAGAGTTGCTTTAGTTTTTGCCCGCAAAAAAGCAGCAAATTTTATTCCTTTTTTGTTGTTTTAAAAAAAGAAAGAGAAATCCGTTATATTTTTTCATATATATTCCATATATATTCAGTTTTAATTGGACTTTAAAATTATAAAATTTTTTTTAAGATTTCTTAATATAACGGGTGGCGCAAAAGTAATCCTCCTATCAGAAAATGCTATAAATTTTGCGATTGGCCCCTCATGTCAATTCTGTTTTGACATTTGTGTAGTAAACACTTGCGAAATACACGTTAATAAACAATGTTACGCTACACTGCTCCAGAACGCGGAATATTGGTGACTATTTATTTGACCAATAATCGGTCGGCGACTTTGGCACAACATGAATTTCGTCGCAGATTTCCTGGCCGTCCAACGCCTACTGGTGAAACACTGCTGCAGACTTCTTTTTGTGGGGCTTTTTGAAGTCGCGGGTTTATGTCAGACTCTTGCATCTCTTAAAGGCAATATCCATCAAGAATGTGAGGACCTATCGCCGGAAGTTTTGGCCAAAGTGATGGAAAATGCCATAAAAAGGGCTCAAATGACAATAAACTATGGCAGCGGCCATTTACATGACATCATATTCTCGACTTGATGTAAAAAAATTAAAAGACCAAATAAAAATAATCCACAAGAAGAATCAAAGTTTTTAATTTTTTTTTTTAAATTACAGCCAAAAAACATCGGAAGGTTATTTTTGTGCCACCCTGTATAAATCTGTTAAAACAAAAATGAAAATATATAATTTTAAGTTGCTTTAGTTTGTGCCAGTAGTGTATGCTATAGATATAATGTTATTTAGTATATATTTTATTTAGCTAGAATAATTGGTTTTCATTAGTTAGTTCTCTTTGAAATAGTCATTAACATTGGGAGCGTAATCTAATAGACTTAACATATCGGAGCTATAATTGTGTTCTTCAAAATCCTTTCGAGATCTTACATGTCTTCGTGATGAAATTAGTGGGTCTGAAGAGGCCGCCAACATATTGAAAAGGTCCGAATTCTGTCTAATCCGTGAAATTTTGCAAGTATTCGTGTATCTAAATTTTTTGTAGTCTTTGTTTTTGCATTCCTGGACTTCTTCTGACAACTCTCCAATCGGTAAGCATTGACATTCAATTAAACTTTTACCATGAGCCAAAATCTTATGGACCGTAGGAGTAAGTTTTTTCTCAGGGTACATTTGAGCTAAAAGTTGGGAAGTTTTTGATGCATAATCATCAAACTTTGGCCATTTACCGTTTCTCTAGAGTTTATAACATTTAGGATAACTGTCAACCTTTTTATAATATTATTGTCGACCCCAGTAATTCAGGCTGTTACCTTATCATTTTCAAAAAATGTTCTGGACATATTATCATCGCCAGTATTTCCATACCCTGCTTTGGGCAGTCTACTTTCAGCCCAAGCTTCTTAAGAAATTCATTTTGTATAATTTTTTTTCGAGCAGATAGGTTTTCTTTTTGTGTTGCGTTCATATCAAAACATTCACCTTCGCGCGGAAGTTTATACGCTAGTTTTAAAATAAACTCCATGCACCTAAATCTGGCATGTAATGGAGAAATTCCATGTTCATAATTTTGCTCATCACTTGAGTCATAAAAATTTTTAAAGTCTTTCTGTTTCTTTTTGCAAATCGCACACTTTAAAGTTGACGAGGTATCTGTTATTACGTTTAAGACTTTGCCATCAATCATTGTAAGAAAAAATTAATAATCAATCGAAACACTTTTTCCATTCTTTATTACAATAACAGGCGGCTTTAGTTCCGAAAAATGATCTAAATATAGGGTGTCTAAAAAGCGGCTACTGCCGAAAAAGTAGGGCATCTACTAAACATTGTACCACTTTTTTTAATAAAAAACAAACATACCTTGAAAAAAATACCAAAAAAGTAGTAATCAAACGGCAATGTTTCTGACACTTTAATTCTAAAGTGCATTTATTTTTTCAAGATCAGCCTTTTTTTGTTTTCTAAAAAATTGTCGACTTTGAGCAGCTCTACAAAATATAATTTTTTTGCAATTAAGGAAAACGTTTTTGAATTGTGATCAGTAAGTAGTTCTTTATACGATGTTTTCATTCATTTCACAAAATTTTGTTTTTTTTCCCACGGGTTTTAAGAAAAGGCGCCTGTGTGCGGCGTTATGCTCTTAGGTCGAGAATATAAAAATTTAATATAATATTCAATGTCATCAACCTTTGATACAAAACGAGACACAAATATGTATTTCTTTGGTGGTAGAACATTTAATTCCTTGTGGTTAACTTTCCCGGAATGATTATTATTTAACAAAGGATTGAATGTTCCAGGTTCAAAAGACTTTATTTCTGGATTAGATGGCACAGAGATAACACCTTGAGCAAATGAGGTATGAATGTCCGAATTAGAAGATTTTATTGATGCATTGATAACAATAATAATAAATAAAAAAATTTTGTTAGAAAAAATGTCGCCGCACTGCTCGAAAGCACGTCAACAACGGTGGTGATTCTTATGCCAAAGTACTTAACAAGTTTGTGTTAAAGTCAAACCTGCTATTCGTAAGTGCGTGCGAGTGTAACTGAGTGTAATTAAGAACGGCAAAAAACAAGACTTTTGTACCTCGTGAAGGTATCTTGAACTGCATCGAAGAAAACAATGAAGTGTTAGTTGCGTTTAATTTAAGCATAATATTATAATGCTTAGTAATAATGTTTGACTACAACCATATAATTAATCATAATATTGTTACGAAAGAAGAATTTATTCATTATAAGCTCTGAACAACAATACTCTCGAACAACAACAACATTAATGGCTTATTTTCTTACAATGATGGAAGAAAGAAACGCCTCATACAAAAATTCGTATTTACGCATACACACACACACAGATTAAATAAACACTCTTCTGTTAAATACACAGCCACATACATAAATACAAGCATAAACAAATAAACAGCCACACACACAGGTATAAAGAAATAAATAGCCACAAATACAGGTATAAAGAAATAACCAATCACACAAACAGAAAACAAGAGCAATAACAGTCGAACCTGCCAGATATGTCTGGAATAGAACATTCTGGTGCTCTTAAAGCACCTATATAAGTGAATCGTGCTGGCGAGTAGTATGCCAGTATTAATTTAAAAGTCAAAGAGTTAAGTTGTCGAATTTTAAGAGTGTTTAACAGTTTGCTGTATTTCTGAACTGTGGTATTAATAAATAAAGTGACTTACAGTAAAAGCAATAACAGTGTGTATTTATTTTGCAATTAAAAGAACCCAACGTAAAGTAAAAACGTAACAATATTTTGCTTTAAAATTATGGTTAACTAAACCATGTTTTTTCTTTGCCCGTTATAATTTAAAAATGAAAATTTTATCAGAAAAGTATAATCGAACTAAATATGTCATCTCTTACTTGCTTACTATCTGTAGATATATATTGTTACGTTTTAACTTATTCTTTGTGTTCTTTTAATTGCAAAATAAAAACACAGGAATGTAGCAGACTAAATTATATTTATATTAAATACTTAAATTAAATTTAATACATTTAATTCAGACATGTATTCATATGCTATTTTATCTAAATATCTTTATTTTTGTTTAACCACACATATAAACATGAATCTACAAAATGTATATTCTTATGTTATATTTAAAATCTACTTTATTGTAACATTTCATTTTTTTATGTAAACATTCTTATGTTAATTTCAAACTCAACTTTATTGTAACATTTCATTTATTTATATAAACATTGTTATGTTATATTCAAACTAAACGAACAAACACGTATGTTAATAAACACAGTAGGCATAGAAAATAACAGCGCTCACGAATATCATCCTCTCTATTGTTTTGTTTTTGTAATATTCGTTATCGCTGTATACTAGTGTGCTTGTGTGCTGTGACAAGTTAGTACATAAGCTAATTGCATAACTAAATTTATTCACTCTTCATGCGACCACAAAGTACACAGAGATGTAAATAGTGATTGATGAAAATTTTATAATCAGACTTTCCTAAGCTTGTCATGAAAGAGACAAATATAGTAACAAATTTATACGAACATCGGAAAAATAAACAAAACAAAAACTAAAAATTTTGAAAATTTTCCTTTAAAGCGTGTTCGTTGTTTAAAACTTTGTACTTTAGCAGTTAATTTGTCCATTAAAATATTAATTAAACAACAAAGTATAATTAAAACAAACAATCAAAACTCTTTGGTGTTGTGAAATAAGCTTGAGAAATATATTTAATGAAAGTTACGCACATTTACAATAATAAGAAAATAATTAATAAGAAAATAGCACAAAAGAAAACCAATGTTTACGAAATAACACAAAAGAAAACTAATCAACGTGTGAGAGAGACGGGTTGAATTGGTATTTTTTGCCGTCCTGTTTATACGCCGTTTCACCTCTTGGGTTCTCTTTGCATGCGACATTCAGAGCACAAAGTACACAGAGATGTAAATAGTGATTGAAGAAAATGGCTACAATCAGACTTTCCTAAGCTTGTCAAGAAAGAGACAAATATAGTAAAAAATTTATACGAACATCGGAAAAATAAACAAAACAAAAACTACAAATTTTTAAAATTTTTCTTTAAAGAGTGTTCGTTGTTTAAAACTTTGTATTTTAAAAGTTAATTTGTCCATTAAAATATTAATTAAGCAACAAAGTAACGAGTGATTTTTTAAGAGCTTGAGAACTTTTTTTTTTAAAAAAACGCATAAAATTTGCAAAATCTCATCGGTTCTTTATTTGAAACGTTAGATTGGTCCATGACATTTACTTTTTGAAGATAATTTCATTTAAATGTTGACCGCGGCTGCGTCTTAGGTGGGCAACTTTTTCGAGCATTTCGGCCGGAATAGCCCGAATTTCTTCGGAAATGTTGTCTTCCAAAGCTGGAATAGTTGCTGGCTTATTTCTGTAGACTTTAGACTTGACGTAGCCCCACAAAAAATAGTCTAAAGGCGTCAAATCGCATGATCTTGGTGGCCAACTTACCGGTCCATTTCTTGAGATGAATTGTTCTCCGAAGTTTTCCCTCAAAATGGCCATAGAATCGCGAGCTGTGTGGCATGTAGCGCCATCTTGTTGAAACCACATGTCAACCAAGTTCAGTTGTTCCATTTTTGGCAACAAAAAGTTTGTTAGCATCGAACGATAGCGATCGCCATTCACCGTAACGTTGCGTCCAACAGCATCTTTGAAAAAATACGGTCCAATGATTCCACCAGCGTACAAACCACACCAAACAGTGCATTTTTCGGGATGCATGGGCAGTTCTTGAACAGCTTCTGGTTGCTCTTCACTCCAAATGCGGCAATTTTGCTTATTTACGTAGCCATTCAACCAGAAATGAGCCTCATCGCTGAACAAAATTTGTCGATAAAAAATTTCGAACCGAACACTGATTTTGGTAATAAAATTCAATGATTTGCAAGCGTTGCTCGTTAGTAAGTCTATTCATGATGAAATGTCAAAGCATACTGAGCATCTTTCTCTTTGGCACCATGTCTGAAATCTCACGTGATCTGTCAAATACTAATGCATGAAAATCCTAACCTCAAAAAAATCACCCATTATAATTAAAACAAACAATCAAAACTTTTTGGTGTTGTGAAATAAGCTTGAGAAATATATTTAATGATAGTAACGCACATTTACACTATTAAAAAATAATTAAGAAAATAGCACAAAAGAAAACCAATATTTACGAAATAACACAAAAGAAAACTAATCAACGTATGAAGGAGACGGGTTGAATTAGTATGTTTATACGCCGTTTCACCTCTTGGGTTCTCTTTGATTCAGAGAATAAAGAACATTTACAAATAAAGCGGTTGACTTTAAGTTTTTATTGAAATGTTAAGAAGCAGGAAGAACATTTTGAGCTACTGTGACTAACAAAAGCATATAAATAAATCAAGTACAAATTAAAATAAATCAATAATTGCCAAGAAGCAGGAAAACCTTTTTGGACTACTGCGGCTAGAAACACTGGCGTTAAATCAGCCTTGTTCGAACCAGTAATAATATAAATAAACCAATAATATAATATAAACCTTAATAAAAAGAAACCACTTTATTACAACTGGCGCCCAATATGAAATTTCAATAAAATTAAAGAAAAAAAAACTTGCTTAATCATCAACCTGAAAGGGATAGCTGTATTGTTGTTCTACAGAGTATTTGGTGAAGCTGCACTGCAACAGTTATCAACTAACGGTTGTTTGTAGAATATTTTGTTCATACTGTTGTTAGGCACTCAATTTAAGTATACGCGTTGTTGCTGTACGTAAATTTTATTTTCGCAATCTCCTTCTACAAAATAAAATCAGGGGCAAAATAAACAACAGTTTTATTAAAAAAGAAAGCAGCTTTTAAAATTAAAGGAGACTATTTAGAGGGTTTAAATTTAAAGTTTTGGAAAGCAAGTTTAAGAATGCCAAGAACTACTATGAATTCCCAAGCTTGATTGCTATTGCTGATTTTCCTAATCCAGTGTATAATGCTGCAAATTCGACTGCATCATCTACAAGTAGGCAGACCGCTAATATTAGTAATAGGCAAAGTGTTCTGTCCCTTTTGCCAGTAATTTAAGCCAGAATCCCAAGGCAATGACTCGATGTGTATACAGACAGAACGTCAGTTTTCTGATCTTATAGGATCGCTGCAAGTTCGTCAGGAGGTAAGAACCAATTTTGGTTCATGTAGTATGCGTTTTAATGGTGGTCGTAGTTCTTCAAAGGTGGTAGACTTTATAGCCACAATTTTGGTTCATAAGGACGCTGAATGTATTTCCGGCTCAATGGCCCAAACAAGCTTGCCTATGTTGTTTAAAGGTTATACATCGTCATGGTGGCAAGGCGTGCGGCACGAAGCCAGAAATTTTGAGGAAGCGATTGAGCTCTTACGAAATGCATTTTCCCCTCCTAAGCCAGATTGGAGGATATATTCAGAGATTTTTGAAGACAAACAAAAATCCTTTTGGAGGATATATTCAGAGATTTTTGAAGACAAACAAAAATCCTTTGAACGGACTGACAGTTTCATGTGTAGAAAACGACGTCTATTCGCACAACTTAAAGAAAAGCTTAAAAACTTAAAGAAAAGCAAAGCACAGTAATAAATATGATATTTTATCTTTTAAATGTACAACGACGCGGGAAAATCCCTAGAGATAGTATTGAAACATTTCAGGGCCTTCTTTCAAAAGCTCGCGATATTGAGTTGTTTAAAATAGAAAATAAACCAGAAACTTATAAAAATCAGTCAGATGTTAAAGAAAATAGCAATGATAAATGTAGGAAGAAAAATCATACTGCAGATGTATGCTACAAACGTCTCGAGTTGGAAAAAAAGAAAAAACCTGAGCAAAATAATCTAAATTGTTATGGTTGTGGTGCAGTAGGTTTCTACAGATCTAACTGTCCTACATGTAACTATAAAACGGTTACAGAAAGCCCTAAATTAATGGATTTCAACAGCATCCAAATAAGTTTGATTGGCAGAAATGTGCCCACTCTAGAAATTAATGTAAATGGGTTAAAAGGTTAGACATATCTAGATACAGCGGCCTGAACAAGCATAGCTGGACACTTTTTATATAAAAAACTCGTTGAGAGAGAAGTTAAATTCCAATCCGTGTTTGAGGAAATAACTCTAGCAGATGGAATTACTCGTAAAGAGAACATTTATTCAACCATAGTTGAAATAATAATTGGTAAGAGGTATAAACGAATTCGTTTTATTTGCCTACCAAAGGCCACAGATAATAGAACTTTACTCGATATTGATTTCTTAGAACAAGCCGGTATTGTAATGGATGAAGCACAACAAATTTTGGAATTCAAATCTAAACCATCAAAAGTTAAAGATAACATTAATCTTAACCAAACAAACGTCGACTATGTTCATCGTAGTACTACTGATTTTGTGTCTTAGTTTGAATAACATAACAAAAATAATTTAGAAAATACGCTGACATTAAAGTCAATTTATTCTCCACAAACGGATTATTCGCCAAGAGGAATTTTAAAGATTTTTGAATATTCACTACCTCTGAATTTTGAAGTTTCAAATGAACAGGGCACTAATTTATTTCCTCCTATGAAGAGAAAACGAACAACTACAGAATCTCCAATAAAAGCTTTTGAATTGAACGCAATCGATTTCAACATATGTGAAAATGAAAACTCTCATTTAGATGAATTTCAAAGAGTAAAATTATTACAAATTCTAAACTCGTTTGAAGACGTATTTCAAAATATATCCTCACCCATAAAAGGTATAAAACATAAAATTGATACTGGAAATGACGCTCCCATATCAAACCCACCCTACAGAATTTCACCAGCAATGAAAGAAAAATTAAAACTGAAAATGGACAGTATGTTACCGAAAGGCATCATAGAGGAAAAAGAATCTCCTTGGGCTTTTCCGGTCGTTTTAATACCAAAAAAGATAATTCTATTCGACTCTGTGTAGATTATCGAAAACTTAACTCCATAACTGTAACATGGTGCTAAAACAACATCCTATATGACTACAATTGATTTAAAATCTGGGTACTGGCAAATTGAGACGAATCAGGATGATAAACTTAAAACAGCATTTACAACTCCTTTTGGAATCTATGTATTTAATAGAATGCCATTCGGGCTCAAGAATGCCCCAGCAACATTCCAAAGAGTCATCGATAAGGTAAAATCTAGTATTCCAAACATTCTAATACTGGCTTATTTATATGATATTATTTGCTCTGAAAGTTTTGAACGTCAACTCAAAGATCTTGAAATTACCTTCAAAAAACTTAAAATAATCGGTTTTCATTTTAATTAAGAAAAATGCTATTTTTGCAAACCTAAAGTTAAATACTTAGGCCATATTTTAACAAACAATGGAATCGAAATTGATCCTGAAAGGAATTCGGCAATTTTAGAATGACCATCACCTAAAAATCTGAAGCCATTAATGTCATTTCTACAGACCTGCTCATGGTTTAGGAGGTTTATACCAAATTTTGCGGAAGTAGCAAAACCCCTATCAAACCTTATAAAAAAGAAGGGAAGGAACCATTTTTCATAAGAACTGATGCGAGCAAGTATGCGATTGGAACTGTATTATTGCAGGAGGAGAATAGCTCTGAACACCCTATCGAATATGCAAACCGATTTTTAAACCAATCAGAACGAAACTATTCTACGACGGAACGTGAACAGCGCATACCACAGCTAATGCGCTGTTCAGAAATTCAGAGGATATATTGAAGGATCAAAAGTTACCATTTATATGAATCATCAACCATTAAAATAGCTCTTCGAATTAAAATCCCCTACAGGAAGGTTAGCCAGATAGTCATTACTACTACAAAGTTTCAATTTAACATTTAATTACACGCCTGAAAAAAAAAACATTGTCTCTGCGACTGTTATGCAGTAGAAATCGATTTCCCTAGAGAGGGTCTTGAAGAGTTTCGTGAAGCCCAGTTAGAAGACGAAGAGCTCAAAAATATTATATTAACTTTTGAAAACAACGATGAACACGTCACAAGACATACCAATCGTGGTAACATTATGATTGATGGTATACTATACAAATATAATTCGGACCAAGATTCTGAAAATGGTCAATTGGTAATACCAAAATCGCACCGTCAACAAATACTTTTTAAGTATCATAACGACCCGATGTCTGGACATTATAGAATAGACAAAACAACAAGCCGAATCACGGCATTATTTTATTGGACAGGTATAAGAACCGACATATAAAAATATGTGAAATCATGCGAATGCCAAAAATATAAACCAAAAACTTGAAGCCATGAGGATTGTTAAAAACATTAAATAGCAACAAAAGATTTGAAATAATAGCTATAGATCTTTTTGGCCCTTTGCCTCAAACCTCAGAAGAATATCAATGGATTTTAATTATAGAGGATATTTGCAGCAGATGGGTGAAACTCTTTGCATTAAAAGAAGCAACCGCTGAAAACTGTGCACTGACACTTCTAAATGAAATCATCCTTATATATGCAATACCGCGCAGATTACACAGTGATAATGGGACTCAATTCATTTCTGCGTTTTGTTTCTAAACCTGTGGAAAGACAAAATCGAGATTTAAAAACCCAGCTATCAATTTGTGTCGGAAAAGATCACACCAAATGGAACTTAATGTTACCCGCTATTAGATTTTCTATGAATACAGCGAAATGTGATAGCACAGGCTATTCTGCTACTTTCCTGACATTTGGTAGTGAACTTAGAACAACAACGGAAGTTAATTACGATTTCAAACCTATAGTAAAAGCTGAAAACTTTATCTCTCAAATAACTCCTCATCTATTGAAACTAGCAGATACGCTTGAAATCGCAAAAGATGCTCAATATAAGATGCAGGACCGTAACAAGATTTTTGCTGAGAATAACGAAAGCCCTCATACGATGTAAAGATTGGTGACAAGGTGCTAGTAGCAACGCATATACTAAGTAACGCAAAAGATGGAATAACGTCAAAGTTTACACCACGAAAAGATGGTCCATATGTAGTCATAGGTGCTAAAGGTTCATCTTGTTTCACCATCGCTTCAGTTAACACCCCGAACATACCACTAGCAACACTACCTGTGTCTCTTTAACTCCATATGAAGGCGAATCCGAAACTCCAATTTATCCAATTCGGAAACGTGGTCGTCCGAGCAGTAAACAACAACCTAACAACCAAATGGCAGAACCACCCAACAACCAAAAGGCTGAACAACCTAACAACCAAATAGCTCAACAACCAAATAACACAACAATCCAATAGACAAACAGAACAACAACTTAAACATCAAACAACAAAAGAGCAAACAACCAACAATCAATGTACGAGTACACCACTAAGAAGATCGTTGCGGCTGAAGAATAACGCAAGAAACTGATATCCTGGTTGCATTATCGAGACGATTAATGCACCATGGGGGAGGTTGTAGCAGTCTAAATTATATTTATATTAAATACTTAAATTAGCTTTATTAATACATTCAATTCAGACATGTATTCGTATGCTATTTTATCTAAATATCTTTGTTTTTGTTTAACCACACACATAAACATGAATCTACAAAATGTAACATTTCATTTATTTATGTAAACATTCTTATGTTATATTCAAACTCTACATTTCATTTATTTATGTAAACATTCTTATGTTAAAGCTGTGTACAGACGGTAGTCAGATTTTACAATATTGTCAGAAAAATATACATAAAAAGTGTAAAATCGTGTAAACTTACAAACGTTGTCTGGCTATATTGTCAGAAAAAGCATTGTCAGACTTCACCTTACAATAATATTGCCAGATATCTCACAATCGCGTGAACACTTTTCTTTGCCATTGTCAGAACATCAGTTTAACATAAGTATATTGTATGATGTGTGAAGTTTTAAACATCTGACAACGGCAGTATTGGTACATAAAATTAAGCAAAAAAAAGGGGAAAAAATGTAATAGCGCCCAAAAAAGTTACAATAAGAAAAAATTAAAGGTCCTTTAACACAAAACAAATATATGTAAATTAAAAATAAGAGAAAAAGTGGATAAATTAAACAAAATAAAAGTAAAAATATAAAAAATAAATAATTCTTTATGTATTTTTAAATTTCCGTACCCATAGGGTAAAAACGTAACCCTATTGTTTTCGCTACAATGTGTGTCCGTTCGTATGTCAGCGCCTTCTATCTCTGGAGGCGTAAGAGGTAGACTCTTTAAATTTTTACACAAGTTGCATTACTGTAGCCGCTATAGCAACAAAAAAAAAACAGGGTGTTCCGCAAGTGACGGATGTTTCGCGTATATGGCCTTGTTTTTTAAACTTTAATAGGTATACTCATGATATTTTTATAAAAAGTGCATTACCGTTTTCGATATAACAACAATTATTAAAAAATAAAGGGTTTTGCGAAAGTGACAGAAATTGACGTATATACATAGATGTAGCCTTGGTTTTGAACCGGAATGAGTAAACACTTTTAATCTACACAAAGTATAATAACTAAAAAAATTCAACCAAAAATTAAAGGATGTTTTGATGGTAACAAGATTTTGCTCTGATCTTACATTTGAAAAGTAATATATATGTACATGTTTTATTTTATACTTTACAATAACTACAGTATAACATCAAACGAAAATAAAAAAATTAAAGGGTGTGCCATAGATTTGGCAAATTTGAGGAATTTAGCTTTTTCTCCTAAAGGTTATTGGCAGATGCTTGATATATACATTTTTAGTACTATGCTCTAGTACAGTTAATAATTAAAGAGTGTTCAATAAGAAAAATTAAATCTTGTACTTTTAAAGTTATATATTGATGATAGTAGGAAACCCTACAAATGTGAGTCTGACTCGCACTTGACTGATTTTTTAACGAGATAAAAATTATATCTTGATTCAAAAAAGCAATTGCAATAATAAAGTGTGGTCAAAAATGAAAAACTACTGCTTAAAGTCTGTACAGACGGTTGTCAGAATATTTACAACTTAAATTTTTTATTATAATTGAAATTAAAAAAATTTACAAACTAAATTGTTTTGACTCTAACAATAGAGCTGACAATTTTTGCCACCTAGCAACTCTTACTACGGTGTGAACTGACAATTTATTGTCTGACAATGTTGTTAGATAAAGTTATTGTCAGATAATTGTCTTACAATGGCATTGTCAGTTTTGTGACAAATGTCTTGCAATCGTGTGAAATGACAATCTAAATTGTGGTGGAAATTTTTCATTGCGTTGTCATTGCCAGTACATTGTTCGATCTGACAATATTGTAAAATCTGACAACCGCCTGCACAAAGCTTAATTTCAAACTCAACTTTATTGTAACATTTCATTTATTTATATAAACATTGTTATGTTATATTTAAACTAAACGAACAAACACGTATGTTAATAAATACAGTAGGCATAGAAAAATAACAGGGCTCACGAATATCATTCTCTCTATTGTTTTGTTTTTGTAATATTCGTTATCGCTGTATACTAGACGACTTGTGTGCTGTGACAAGATAGTACGTAAGCTAAGTTCATAACTAAATTTATTCACGTTTACAAACAAAGCGGTTGAGTTTTAAGCTTTTATTGACTTGTTAAGAAGCAGGAAGACCATTTTGGACTACTGCGACTAACAAAAGAAGCATATAAATAAATCAAGTGCAAATTAAAATAAATAAATAATTGCTAAGAAGCAGGAAGACCTTTTAGGAATACTACGGCTAGCAACACTGGCGTTAAATCAGACTTGTTCGAACCAGTAATAATTTAAATGAATAATATTATATAAACCTTAATAAAGTGAAACCACTTTAATAAAGTGAAACCACTTTATTATAGCAATATTAATTTTACTCTGAGTCACTTTATCAATATACACTATTGGACAAAATAAAGTGCAAAAACACATTTGTTTTCTTTTAACAGAGAATAAAGAGTCAAAATCACTTTTAACTTTTAAAAATTAATTTAATTCCTTTATTTACTAACTTCAGAATATAAAAACATAATAAAACAGACATATCAAAAGTAAAACTTTTCTACAAAAAAGCTAAAATTAAAATACTCCTTGCTCGTGGTTGGACAAAATAAAGTGCAAAAGTAAACAAATGAATGATAACAACAAAAATTTTTCGAAATAATATAACAATTAGTACTTAGTAGCTCCTCCCTTATTAGCTATGACCTCTCGAAGTCTTTTAGGCATACTTGAAGTTAAGTTTTTCAAAGTTTGTACAGGAATCTCTCTCCACTCGGCTTGCATTTTCTCCCAAAATGTTCGAGTGTTAGTTCGAGATTCCATGGGAATTTTATCGTCTACTATGGTCCACAAGTGCTAAATGGGGTTCATATCGGGGCTTTGAGGTGGCCATTCCAGTACTTCAATATTGTTTTGTTGGAAAAAATTCTTTGCGACCTTGCTCGTATGTTTGGGATCATTATCCTGTTGGAAGATAAAGTCCCCCAAGCCCATATCCAAAGCACTGCCGTTGAGATTTTCTTGCAAAATGCCAACGTAATGCTCACCAGTCATTTTTGTATCGATTCTGACTAGTCGACCTGCCCCCAAAGAAGAAAAGCACCCCCACACCATGAGACTTCCACCACCATGTTTTACAGTATGTGTGATATGTTTAGATTTAAGTCTTTGTGAAGGCTCACACCATACTCTTTTGGCACGTTTTGGATTTTTCAGCTCATATTTCGACTCATCTGACCAAATTACTCGATCCCAGAATGATTCTGGCATATTTATATATTTTTTAGCAAAGAGCAGACGCTTTCTTACCAAATCACTATCTACTAAAATTAGTTGTAGTTGTTTTATTTGTAACTATTTGGCTTTGATTTCCCTAAAAATAACAATTTAGATATCAATTAAAACACATTACATGTTTAATTACAAGTAATTACATGTTTTCTTCCTTTGCGCTTGCTCTTTTACTATCGCAAAATATTTGGGCTGCCATCTTTGCGAAAAAGATATGCCAAAGAAAAATGCTGGAACGCTTTAAAGTGTAAAAATCGTTCGATTTAGTACCATTTTTCTTTTGTATCGCAATAGAGTGTAACCCCCCTTATTTTCTGTTGACACCACTGTTTAAAACACACAGACTGTTTACCTTACACGCCAAATCTAGTGTTGTTGCTACGCAGCAACAATTTTAAGCAGTACTCGCTATTGTTTGAAGTCAGCTGTTATTGTTGACAAGTCTATTGTCGTTAAATAAAAGGCTATCACTTTTGACAAGAACATTTTTATTTCTCATTGAAATGGCTTTGAATTTTTGCAAAATGAGTCTGGTTTTCATACTCTATTAGTTAAAATGTTAAATTAAAGTAAATATACATAATATGTACATATCAACATATTTACCATAAATTAATACAAATTAAATTCACGTTTTATTTTATTGAAAAAAAGAGAGGAAAAAAGGTAAAGACTATGTGAAATTCAAGCATCTCAAGCATTCGTTTCTCAAGCATTCGATAAAGTTTGGCACGAAGGCCTAATATTTAAGTTAAAGCTTAACTTGCCCGAAAACTTTTATAAGCTCTTAAAAGATTATTTAATGAATCCCAAGTTTTTACTAAAAGAAGGTGATTTTTTAAGCTCGTCACAGCTCATTGAAACCGGAGTTCCCCAAGCACCCTAGTCCACACATAAACATTTGCAGATGACACAGCTTTTTTAAGTATTCATGAAAGTGCCCAAGAAGCATCACAACTTTTACAAGACCAAATACTCAATTTGGAAAAATGGCTAGAAAAATGGAGAATAAAAGTGAATGAACAAAAATGTACTCACATAACTTTCACACTGCGTAGGGACTCATGCCCTCCTATTCGCATAAATAACCAAATGATACCACAGCTTTCAGACTTTAGATACCTGGGTATACATCTTGACCGTCGCCTTACTTGGAAAAGCCACATAGATTTCAAGTTAACACAAATGAAATTAAAAGCAGTACAACTAAATTGGCTTATTGGCAGATACTCCACCCTGAGCTTAGATTGTAAACTTCTACTGTACAAGTCGATCCTCAAACCAATTTGTTGTTATGGGATTCAGTTATGCCTCAGCTAGCAATGAAGAAAAAATTCAAATGCGCCAAATAAGATTCTTCGTATAATTACATCTACTCCCTGGTATATAAAAAATTCGAACAGCCACAAAGACCTAAACATGCCATCAGTTAAAGCAGAAATAGCGAAACATGCAGTCACATATCTTAAGAGACTTTAATCTCATCCAAACCCTTTGGCGCGTAACATGCTGAATGGTTACATTCGACTAAAAAGAAGAGATACTGCTTTTCTTGGCCATACATTAGAGGAATGATCCGCAAATGATTGCAAAATCCGTGAAACAAACATTATTTTTGTCTGGCACTGCACAGTGGGGCAGAATCAAAATATTTTGGAAATAACCTAGTCATTTATAAACGGCTTCGCCGATAGATCCAAAATTTAACATGAGCATAGCAGAGGAGTATCTGAACTTAAGTTTTAAAGGTGGGTGGTCTCAAAGTTGGGAACCTCGCACCTGGGAATTCTTTTACAGGTTTTCATTTCTTCAGTTTTATTCTAATTTTTAAAAATTACATATTCTTAAAGGTCTTGCCAATACCTAAAAAACGGTGTCTAAATTTGCAGATATTAGTTCAAAATTATTAAGTTATAAGCATTTTAAGAAATAAAATTTTTGATTTTTCGCTACCCTGGTCCAGTTTTTTCAAAATATTGTGTACAATTTTTGCCAAATTTTTTTTAAATTTTTTATCGTAGTTAGCGAGCCAAATTCTAAATATTTTTGATAAATTTGAATGTTGTATCTTTACTGGGTTAAAAACTAGATGATTTTCAATTTAAAAAATCTAAATTTATTGCATTTTTGTGTACTTTAGCCCAAAAAAGGCCGTTAACGTATTTTTTACTGGGTTAAAAACTAGATGATTTTCAATTTAAAAAATCCAAATTTATTGCATTTTTATGTACTTTAGCCCAAAAAAGGCCGTATTTTTTTCATAGAAAAATTTGTTTTAAGGAATATATAAAAATTTTACATTTTTGTGTAAGCTATCTATATGTGTGTACGCTTAAACAAATTTCATATAATATTGATCATCCTTATAGAAGATGGAGGTCCCACAATATGGCCTATTTTATTTCGAAATTTTGACTTTAGCCTGCATATTCTAAAATGGCAAAGCTGGGATCGAAAAAAGAAGACTGCTGTAATAAAGCTATCTATACTCCAAATTGTTTTTGAAAGTATTTAATGAGCCCTAGTCAGTATGTAGATTTTATGGGCAAAAGATAAAAAAATCCCAATTTTGGGGTTTTTGGTTCTTATTTTGGGAATTGTGGAACTTCCTCTTTCTTAATATTGTAGTTTTTTAGCCATTTCATTTTAATTGATCAACAACATATGCACAGAAAATTTTATTTGATTTGCTTAATTTATAAAAATTTTATTGTATATTTAAAATTTTTCTTCCCTTAAATTAACCCGTTTTTACCATAATTTTTCGTAATTTTCAGATATGAGCAACAAATTTTAAAATTTTGTTGCAATAATTAACTTTTTTATATATATTAATATTAATGATGCAATTTCCTATCAAACAAAAAAAAAATCACCTCAATATCAGTTTTACGTTCAAAGCTATGTGCTTTTAAATATGAGTATTCCTATATTTATCGCGCTTTTATCAGTTTATGTTCCCATAACAGTACCATAACATAACATAAATCAGTAACATAAACTGATAAAATTTATATACCATTTTGTAGGTATTGACAAGAACTTTAAGACCATGTATAAATTTAAGAAATCAGAATAAAACTGAAGAAACGGCAAGCTGAGAGACCACGTAGCGCCACCCCTAGATGGTGGCTTAAGTTCAGATACTCCTCTGTTATATTCATGTCAAATTTTGGATCAATCGCCCTAGCCGTTTATAAATGACTAGGTTATTTCCAAAATATTTTGATTCTGCCCCACTGTGCAGTGTCTAAAGCCTTCGAATGATGCAAAAATACCAAAAATGTTACATTGCCACAATCAACTTGTTGTCCAATATCTTCCGAAACATCCACAAGGGCCATTATACAGCTGTGTTCTTTACGAAATCCAGATTGACAACTTGTTAGAATATTATTGTTTTCAACATAATCAGGTGACTCAATGATTATGAACCAACCTTTCAAACACTTTCGAGAGGAACGGTAGAATTGCTATCGGCCTGTATTCAGAGTTTGATTTCTTTATTGGGATGATTCTCGCACGTTTACATATTTTTGGATAACAGTTGGTAGTTAGAATCTTGTTAAAAATAAACGTAATAAAGGGTGCAAGTTGTGGTAAGAGAATCTTAAGAAACTTTGGATCAATGCAATCAACTCCTATTGCATTGGACTTTACTGACAACAGACTACAGATCACATCATACCGGGTGACATTAGTGAAATAAAAATTATTATCTGAAGAAATATTAGAGAAGCAGTAGTAATTGGAAGTAGGTGTAACCGCAGGAATATTTAAAAATATCTTATTTAGGGCAATTGCATCAATTCCACAAGAATCATTATTGATAGACTTCCCGATTCCAATTTCGCGAATTGCTTTCCACTTTTTCTTAGAGTCAATTGCAGCAGAAAACTGAGCAACATAATAGTTGGATTTGGCACTCTTAATTAGTCTGTTCGTCAACTTCCGTGCAATCCGATACAATTCGTGTATTTTTGGGGTTCTTCCAGCGAGAATATAACAAGTCCCTGTGACCGATTGCCCGCTAAATATCATGAGAAAACCAGGGCATACTGTGTCTATCTATGGTTTTTGTTTTCAAAGGTACTGCAGTATTGTGCAAATGGTTTACGTTATGTTGCAAAAAATCAATCTGATCGTCAACAGAAATAATTTAAGGAGATACATGTAAATAAGGTCATGACGTGAAAAACAAGAGGCTGATAACTGACCATACAGTAAGACCTTGGAGAGATCACTTACAAAGAAGACATCAAGAAGTGTTCTTTGTAAGTAATCTCTCCATTATCTATCAGGTAAGAATCAGTTAAGATATTTGAATTAAAATCACCTGTAATAACGAGATCTTCATAAGCAACAGCGTACGTCTGAAGAGTATCTACAAATCGTTTGACACTAATACGATTGATGGGTCTGTAAACAACTCATTAATAATTTTCTACTCTCACAACTAATCTCGAGCAATAAGTATTCTATTAAATTAGCTGGTGTGCCAATATCAGTATCACCATTAGGCTCTGAAGATTTACTGATTATTTTAGCCGCAATGCCTCTTCTCACATATATTGCCACCGTTTCTATCAACCCGATGGATATTGTATCCCGATAAATCAGTGAACTCAGGTTTAAACCATGTTTCAGATACACAAATTATATCAATGCAGAAGCTTTCAAAAATTAATCGAAACTCGTCAATTTTATTAATCAAGCTCTGTGCATTAATATGGCAGATTTTACACTTCTTTGCTTAGCCAAGATTTTTATCATATTACCTACTCCGTCCTAGAACGAGCTCTGCTGTTATTTAAATTGTACAAAAGTAAAATTTATATCAATGCCTGGAGAGTTAATTAAAATAATTTAAAAAAATTTAACATAATATTAATGTAGAAATAAAAGTAAATATAAATGAAATTAGAAGTGGTATACTACAGCTGCAGACAAAGATCATTAAGGGGCACGAAATAAATTATTAAAGGGTTCCACGTCATCAGTATGTATAACCAAGACCAAAATCATTTAACTGACTTATATCATCAATTTGCAGAATGGTGTCATTTGCGGATCCACGCATTGTGAATGCACTGTATATGACTCTTTGCTTTTTGAGACGAACAGCAGCACGAAATATTTGGAAATTATGCAGCACGAAATATTTGGAATATGTCTTAAGCAAAAATATTAGTTTTCTTAAAGTTGGTTAACGTTTTTTAGAAGACAATTTTATCATACACAGATCTCATTTCAACAATAATAACTGAATCCCTCAAATAGGTTTTATTTTTATTATTCAAGTTTTGCAAACGATAAAAAAATTTTATCGCCGGAACTGCGGTTTTAATAGTTTTGCAAATATTAGAAAAAATGTTCATGAGATTTTCGTTGTCATAAAACGGTATTTCGTTCAAGCGCAGCTCAAATGCAACTTTGCTATTCTCTTGGTGTTTTATTTTAGTTTTAAGAGATATAAGTTCCTCCTGCATGTTTTTTAATTCAATCACAACAGTTTCTAGATGCGACACTCTTGCTGTTACACTATGAAGATCATTTTGATAATTTGAAAACTTCTTATCAAGTCCAGCTAACATCTCATCTTTGTACCTACTAAGTTTATTTTCTATTATCTTCTCAATTTGCTCTATGAGTTTTTTAAAACGCAGTACTTAAAAATGAGTTCTGCAAACTTTCCCTAAAACATCTTTGCGCTGGAGCGACAGGATTCAATGCAGGCGTGGAACGGCTAGTCCGTGGTTTAGTTGATTTAAAACTCATTTCAGCGATCAGTGTGTTTTTGGTTGTTAGGATTTTTTGTTTTTAGTGGGCTTTATAGTTTTTCTTGAGTTGTACTAGTGTATATTACATATAGCAGTATTTCAATGTTTATTCAGTCCGATCCTACGGTATGCCCTGGTTTTGTAGATTATTATATTCATAAGCCGAGAGTGAACTTACAACGAGATTTTAAAGGTCGGGGCATATATAATCCGTCATACGTTATACTTTAACGTACTCAACTGAAATCAAAGTAACAACGGAAGATGTTGACACAATGAGTACTTTGTTGAAGGATATTAAATAAAAAAAAAACATTTGAAAAGCTTTTTTCACCATTTTATTTTATTTAATTTATTTATTTTGTTGTATTTTGCTGCCACTCAACACAAAAAATTTATTTTTGAGAGAGAGAAACAAAGAGAAACCAATTTATATCTCTCAACTGCTCTCAACGTACGTCAAAAGTTGACCAACTTTCGTACTTTGCGTTGACGGAGACGTACTGATTGTTACCTGTATTTCAACTTTCTTGTACGTTGAAAAAGACGACGTACAAGGTATGACGAATTCTATGTACCTCGGCCTTAAGTTGTTTGTGTTTTCAGAGGAATATTTCTGCAGTTAGTAAATTTAATATTTTATGTTGATTTATTCTTGTAATTTAAAGAAAATCTTGATTTGAATTCTGCTCTATAGGGTTTATTGACCTCTGGATTATGTGTGTTTTATTTTTGTATTTTTTGCTTTTGTTATAGTTAAGAGCTCGTTTTCTGTTTCTATAATTATTTACAGACATTTACTTTAACTTGGACAAGGTCTAATATATTCCCATCTGGTCTGCCTGTCTAATTAATTGCGGTATTCGTTTGTTGCTTTTTTCTATTTATATTTCTTATTTTGTTGTTTTATGTCAGACATGGGGAGATTCAATTACATTTCAATTACAAATACAGGTAATGTGTAATTGAAAATTTCCAATTACTAATTACAAGTAATTGTAATTGAAATCAGGGACTAAATCAATTACAATTACTTGTAATTTGTAATTGAAAAATTTCAATTACAATTACTTTTAATTAGTAATTGGAAATTTTTAATTACTAATTACATATCATTGTAATTGAAAAAGTTCAGTTACAAATTACAAGTAATTGTAATTAGGCAGTAATTCAATTCAATTATATTTCTTGCGTTGCATGATGTAGTGTATGCATATATAGAATTAGTACTGTAGTATAATAGATACATATATAGAGTAAGACTGTAGTAATTTAAGAATTTCATTTACACATTTTTTTGAACTTGAAAAAGTCAAATTCATTTTTTGTTTACAATAAGTATTTTAAGAATTTCAATTGATAAAGCCACTGACCAAATTTAGTATTTTATGTTATGTCAGCAATAATAAATATTTAAGTTTTTGTTTGTATAAAATAATTTGTATGAGAAATAAAATTGTAATATGAACTCTATTTAAGTTTAGTGAACTGTTGGCATAGGAATGTTTGTAATATGAAATTTGTATTAAAGCAAAAATGTTCTTCACGTGCCAATGGTTTATGGGAACCAAAGTAAAATTTGCTGAGACCGTGGGAACAGCAAATCAACTATTGATTTGTTGGTACCCCAAAATATTGCTGACCTATAGATTAATTTAGTATATAAGCTTGTATTTTTGAAAATAAAATTCAGAGTTAAATCAGAATTGAAATCAATTTGTATTCTTTTCTCATTAATTCTCGAGGGCATCTTAATGCTCAGTTTAAGCGGCAGAAGTGCTAAGAGAATACTTAACTTAAAACATTAAAACACTAAACATACTATATGGCGATCCTGCCCGTTTAGGATAGATCCTGTAGAAATTGGTTGCGAATATTCTATCAGTGGCCGGTGCAGATCACATTATAACCATGGATTTGCATGCTTCACGAATTCAGGGTTTCTTCGATATCCTGCTTGAAAATCTTTATGCGGAACCAGCCGTTTTAAAATGGATCAAAGAAAACATTCCAGAATGGAAGAATTCTATTATTGTGTCACCAGATGCTGGCGATGCTAAACGTGTTACATCTATTGCTGATCGTCTAAATGTTGAATTTGATTTAATTCACAAAGAACGAAAGAAGGCCAATGAAGTCGCTTCTATGGTGCTTGTTGGTGATGTCAAGGATAAAATTGCCATATTGGTCGATGATATGACTGATATTTGTGGTACAATTGTGCATGCTGCCGATCGTTTAGTTGAAGCAGGTGCTACTAAGGTTTATGCCATTTTAACACATGGCATCTTTTCGGGAACAGCGATTTCGCGCATTAATAACGCTTGTTTCGAGGCTGTGGTTGTAACAAATACCATACCTCAAGATGGTCACATGAGAGATTGTCCCAAAATCCAATGCATCGATGTTTCTATGATGTTTGCCGAAGCTGTGCGAAGAACACACAATGGCGAAAGTGTTTCTTATCTTTTCTCAAATGTTCCATACTAAGAACTATGTTTAACCAAATATTTTTTTAATTTTAATTCAAATATTCTAAAGGACAAAATGTTTTCTTCTTTTAATTTCTTTTACAAAAAAAAAAAAAAAGAATAGAAACTATAATATAATTGGTTTCTTTAAGAATATACTTTCTTCTTGTAAGTTTGTGTAATCAAACATAATAATTTTTGCCATTGTTTCTTAAGATTTTTATTTAAAAAAAAATATATTTTTTTGTAATGTAATGAATAATATTATTTTTCTCTCCAACAATTTTTACCAATTTTAGTTACACGTTTCTTTTTAATCAAGTCAAAGTTTAAATTTGTTTGCCATAAGCCTTTTTTATCATTTTAAAATTGATTTATCTAAAATAATTATGTTAAGCTTAACTATTTTACCCCAACTAAAGACTACTTACACAAAAACACATCAAGTAAATAAATAATTAAAATTGTACATTTTTTTTAACATTTAAAAAAAAAAAAGTATACAAATATTTGAAAAATTTACTCTTATGTCAAAAGAATTTTTTTTTAAGCATTTTCCCAATATTTGTTATTTGTTTTATTTCTGTTTAACCAATCAGAGCACTTTTGATCAGAACCTTTAAAAATCATAATTTCATATTAATATTTTTTGCAAAATTTTTTAGGAATGTTTCACATGTTAATATTTTCCTTTCGATGATAGAAATGGTTCATTATGAACTAAATGAGCAAGGAAAACAGAAACTAATAAAATATGTAATGGCGATAAAATTAATAAACAGAGTCAGGGATATTCTTATTATAGAAAATACACCTACAACTTTCGAAGAACTTAAAACAGTTCTAACAAAGCATTTCAAATCCACAAGAACGGCAAGCAGCATACATTTCGAATTAAAGAATACCAAACAAAAAGGCAATGTACTTAACTACAAAGAACGGATTAACACTTTGATGGCGGACTTGACATTTGATTACAAAAGATGGTATAAAAACCGACCCGACAAAATACAAAGTAATTGAACAATATCCTGTTCCAAAAAACTCAGACGACAGAAGATTCATTCCAGACTTCGCCAAAACGGCAACTTGTCTTAATAATCTATTAAAAAAGAAAGTAACTTTCAATTGGACAGAAGATTGCCAAACAGCATTTGAGACTCTAAGAGACAAATTAAAAAACCCGCCTATATTACGATACCCGAACTTTGACGAACCATTCATTTTAACGACAGACGCTTCAAACGTGGCTCTGGGAGCAATTCTTTCACAGGGTGAAATAGGAAACGACCTACCCATATCATATGCAAGTAGAACATTAAATAAACATGAGAAAAATAAATCAGTAATTGAAAAAGAATTATTAGGTATCCATTGGGGAATACAATTTTTTAGACCATATCTATATGGTAGAAAATTTACCGTAGTCACAGACCATAGACCTCTTATTGCTTTGTTTACACATAAAAACCCGTCTTCAAAATTAACCAGAATTAGACTTGAACTAGCAGATTATGACTTTGATATAATATATAAGAAGGGAGCGAATAATACAAACGCAGACGCTCTTTCGCGTGTAGAAATAAATTCACAAATATTAAGAGACATGATTCCAATCTATATTGATGAAAAAGAAAAGAAAACCTTGGCAATAACAAGAAATATGTTTAACAACGAAATGAAAACTAAAATTAATAAAGATGAAAATAAAAATAAAAAGAACGTTCATAGAAAAGAAAATATTATAAAAGACTGCATATCTCGAAAGGAGACTGATCACCTCCATATGTGGGAATGTACGTCAATAAATAATATTAAGGGTACCCAAAAGATTGAATTTATATATGATAATAAGCTGCAGCAAGAATTGAAAAAAGAATTGAAAGAGAAAAATGATAAAATAACGCGCATAATATGCAATAAAAGCGAAAATCCTATGTTTTCAGGAACATTTATGGAGAAACTTTTATTGAGATTGAAGAAATTGAAATTTAGAAAGTACGTACTATACGATAATGATGAAATATTTAAATATATAACGGCCGAAGAATTGAAAGAAATATATAACAATATAAATAAAAACGATATAGAAATAATTATATACAAAATGCCAAGAGAAATAAAAGATAATATAACACAATATAGATTGATAGAAGAATTTCATGACTCACCACACGGAGGACATTTTGGAATTAGGAAAACACTTTCCAAACTAAAACAAAGATATATATGGAAAAATATGAATAAAATGGTTAGAAAGTACATAACAACATGTGATTCATGCCAGAAACATAAACAGATAAAAAATACAAAAGAACCTTTTACTATAACAGATACACCCTCACACGGTTTTGATACTGTTGTAATGGACACAGTTGGACCACTAAGACCATCCGGACAATTTAGATACATACTTACCATGCAGTGCGAACTGACAAAATATGTTGTTGCTTGTCCGATTGAATCAAAAGATGCCAAAACAGTCGCGAAGGCTTTAATAGAACATATTGTATTAAAATACGGTTTATTTAACATTCTCAAAACAGATAGAGAACTAAATTTACCAATGAATTGATGAGAGAGATTTGTGTATTATTAAAAATAAAACAAAATTTCTCAACACCTTACCATCATGAAACTTTAGGCACGATAGAACGAAATCATCGTGTCCTGAACGAATATTTTCTAAATTTTTAAAATGGCAATAATTGGCATGAATGGATATCATATTATACTTTTGCTTTTAATACGACACCAAATGTCGATACAGACTATTCACCATTTGAACTAATTTTTGGTAGACTTCCTAGACTGCCAAACGATATTTTAGAGGACACCAGAAAAATTTATAATACTGACAATTATTTAAATGAACTAAAGATTAGACTTCATCACTCATTACAAAGAGCAAGAGAAATAATTCTCGAAGTAAAAAAGAAAAGAGGATTAGAATCTAAAAAGAATCAAAATAGGATAGATATTAGAATAGGAGATTTAGTTTTAGTTAAAGTTCTAAATAGAAAGAAATATGAACCCCCATACAAAGGTCCATACAAAGTAATAAACGTAGAAGATTTAAATGTAGTCATAGAAATTGATAAATCAAAAACAAAAATAGTGCATAAAAATTTACTAAAAAAATATTTTAATCAACACACAAATATGTAGATAAGAAATATAAAGAATTATAAGACCTAATATGTAACAATATGAATAAGAAATATATAAAGTAAATACTTAAAATACACTTTATAAATACGCATATATATGTACATATGTTTAATTTTTGATTCTAACTTGGTTTCATTTTTAATAATACCCAAACCTAAAAGGGTAAGGGTGTAGTGTATGCATATATAGAATTAGTACTGTAGTATAATAGATACATATATAGAGTAAGACTGTAGTAATTTAAGAATTTCATTTACACATTTTTTTGAACTTGAAAAAGTCAAATTCATTTTTTGTTTACAATAAGTATTTTAAGAATTTCAATTGATAAAGCCACTGACCAAATTTAGTATTTTATGTTATGTCAGCAATAATAAATATTTAAGTTTTTGTTTGTATAAAATAATTTGTATGAGAAATAAAATTGTAATATGAACTCTATTTAAGTTTAGTGAACTGTTGGCATAGGAATGTTTGTAATATGAAATTTGTATTAAAGCAAAAATGTTCTTCACGTGCCAATGGTTTATGGGAACCAAAGTAAAATTTGCTGAGACCGTGGGAACAGCAAATCAACTATTGATTTGTTGGTACCCCAAAATATTGCTGACCTATAGATTAATTTAGTATATAAGCTTGTATTTTTGAAAATAAAATTCAGAGTTAAATCAGAATTGAAATCAATTTGTATTCTTTTCTCATTAATTCTCGAGGGCATCTTAATGCTCAGTTTAAGCGGCAGAAGTGCTAAGAGAATACTTAACTTAAAACATTAAAACACTAAACATACTATAATGATCAACAGTATTATTCAAACAAGCAATACGAAAACTGTATCCATGTTCGATTACGTTGAACACCTTCATGACGGTAATTATCGCTTACAAAATTTTGAAAGCTTTACGGTCAAATATGTACATTTTTTCATTTTATATTCCGTAGACATTGACATTGTGAAAAAGAAAACAGTTTGAAATTTACACTTCAGATTTACTTGCGTGGTCTAAATTCGTTTCTAAATTGCCTCAAGAACTAGCCTACAATACTAAAGAATTTTTTACGATCTAATACTCCCTTAACATCTTCAGCTCCAGTTGAAAGGTTATTTTGTTCGCTAGTATTATGTTAACACTAAGGCGACAAAGATTAACGGAGGAATGGTTTTGTTTAAAGCAAATAAGAATTTTTTTATTAATAAATAATACTATTGCTATAACTTTGCAAATAATCTTATATTGTGTAAATATACATGGAAATGTTTAATATTTAAATTTTTTTTAAATTTATATGAAATTGAACATTTTTGGAAGTAAATATTTTTTGACAATAATTACAAAAAAAGTATTCATTACTTAAAATTGTCAATTACATGTAATTGTAATTGATTTTTTTCAATTACAATTACATGTAATTAGTAATTGAAAATTTCCAATTACTAATTACAAGTAATTGTAATTGAAATTTTAAAATTTTGGAATGGAACATTCTCTGCTTTCATCCTTTCCTATTTATTATTTACTTGCTACTGACTTCCTTAGGTACTGTGTAATCTTGAAACGCTTTGAAATATTTAGGGTAAATATCTATAACAGAATATTTCACTATATAAGTGATTATAAATTTACATCGAAGTTTTTGTTCTTTACTATATCTCGTTCAAATAAGCAATTGTAACAAGCGCTTTATTTATGTATTTTTATTTATTTATTTATTTGACTCTATGGATTCAAGATCCTTACAGACATTAAAAACTGTAACATAAAGTACATAAATACATAACTTTAATTATTTAAATACGAAATAAGACTTTTTCTTTCATAATTTATTTATTGTATCTTCAATATTTTTGAACTAACAATAATTTCTCGTATCTTAAGTCTAAAATAAAATATTATTTTTAAGTCCAGCCAGTGCTAGACAAAAATAATGTTTGTTTCACGGATTCTGCAATCATTTGCGGGTCATCCCTCTAATTTACGGCCAAGAAAAGCAGTATCTCTTCTTTTTAGTCGAATATAACCAGGTTGATTCAGCATGTTACGCCGCAAAGGGTTTGAATGAGATTCAAGCCTCTTTAGATATGTGACTGCATGTTTCGCTATTTCTGCTTTAACTGATGGCATGTTTAGGTCTTTGTGGATGTTCGAATTTTTTATATACCAGGGAGCAGATGTAATAATACGTAAAATCTTATTTTGGCGCCTTTGAATTTTTTCTACATTGCTAGCTGAGGCAGTGCCCCATAACTGAATCCCATAACACCAAATTGGTTTGAGGATCGACTTGTACAGTAGAAGTTTACAATCTAAGCTCAGGGTGGAGTTTCTGCCAATAATCCAATTTAGTTGGACTGCTTTTAGTTTCATTTGTGTTAACTTGCAGTCAATGTGGGTTTTCCAAGTAAAGCGACGGTCAAGATGTATACCCAGGCATTTAACGTCTGAAAGCTGTGGTATCATTTGGTTATATATGCGAATAGGAGGGCATGAGTCCCTACGCAGTGTGAAAGTTATGTGAGTACATTTTTGTTCATTAATTTTATTCTCCATTTTCCTAACCATTTTTCCAAATTGGTACGTGGTCTTGTAAAAGTTGTGATGCTACTTGGGCACTTTTATGAATACTAAAAAAAGCTGTGTCATCTACAAATGTTGATGTGTGGACTAGGGTGCTAATTGACATATCTTATGTGTAAAGTAAATTGGTCCCAAAATACTACCTTGGGGAACTCCGGTTTCAATGAGCTGTGACGAGCTTAAAAAATCACCTTCTTTTAGTAAAAACTTGGGATTCATTAAATAATCTTTTAAGAGCTTATAAAAGTTTTCGGGCAAGTTAAGCTTTAGCCTAAATATTAGGCCTTCGTGCCAAACGTTATCGAATGCTTGAGAAACGTCGATAAAGAGCGCAGAACAGTATTTTTTTCTTCAAAGGTCGTTTTAATTACATTTACTAATGTGTGTGTTTGTTGGATCGTACTGTGTTGTTTTCTAAACCCGAATTGATGGTTCGGAATACATCCTTTCGCGCTAAGAATTGGATTCAGCTTAGTTATTAATATTCTCTCAAACAACTTTGTGTGGTCTTTTCCTGGTTTAGGAATCATAGTTATCAAAGAGACCTTCCACTCTATGGGAAAGTACTCAAGACGTAAGATGGCATTAAAAACAAACAGGATAATTCTGCGACCTATACGGGGCAACTCAACTAACATCTTGTTACTTGTTTTATCAACGCCAGGGGCTTTTTTGGTGTTTAAATCTGCTGAAAGGGCAATCAATATCGCTAAATTCAAATCTTAGGGGTATTACGGCACTAGTCCCTACTGATGGCAACTCAGCTATATCAGTACATACATTTAGGGTGAAAACCTTCTTCAAATGACCAACAAACAAATTGCCTTTTTCGGTATCATTCCTTGCCCAGTCTCCACAAGAAGTTCGCAAGGGAGGCTTACGTACGACCGGTCTTTTAAGGTTCCAAGTAATTTTTCAGAGATGCTACTCTTCGAGATTCTAGCAACTGTCTTACCCGTTTCGTGCAATCTTTAAGTCTAGATTTGAGTTGAGGAGATCTGTGTGCTTGCCATTCTCTTCTAATTTTTCTTTTTTCAGCCAAGAGCCGCTCGACATCTACAAAATAAATTTGATTGTATCTAGCTGGTTGTGTGGTTTCTGTCGCATGTTGGGCAGCTGATTTAAGGTTTTGATCAAAATAAATTAGACTCTGGTCCACATCTTCTGTTGTTCTTAGCGGTATGTTTTCTGAACAATGAGTACTGAGATACTTTCTATATTTCAACCAATTAATGCTTGTGCAAGTTGTTGGCGACACGATATTTTGCTGATTCCATATATAGACAATAGTGGGTGAATGATCTGAGGATAATTCGAGTGACGCTTCAACCTTAATCATTTCTCTCGAAATACCTTTAGTCACGCCAAAATCAATAACATCAGGTATTTTTTGTTTATCAGTAGGCCAATAAGTGGGTTGTCCACTTGATATCACATTCAGACGCATTTTTGAAATAGTGTCAAATAAAACACGACCTTTTAGAGTTATTAGGCGTGATCCCCAACATGTATGTTTAGCGTTGTAGTCGCTTGATGCTATGAAACAGGGACCTAGTGATTTGAAAAAGTTGATATATTGACTCTCTGATATTTACAATCTAGGAGGTGAATAAATCGAAGAAATAACAAAGTTTTGATGATATTCTTCAATACAGATGTTTGTTGCTTGAAGGTAGTCCTCACAAAAATCACACAGTAAATGATGTTTAATTCGAGCCCTTATTAGTATTGCTGAACCACCACATGCTCTGCCACGGGGGTCTTTAGTGTCATATAATATATAGCCATTGATTTTAAAAAAGCTATTTGTTGTTAAATGCGTCTCTGAAACCATCATGACATCAATTTGTTGGTTCTTCAAGAAGTACTCGAGTTCATTTTTATGTTGGCGTAAGCCGTTTGCGTTCCAGAAACATATTTTTAAACAGTTCATGGTTTGTTAAGTACCGCCTGCAACATCATAGATTGCATGCGAACCATTTCTTGCATCATGCTGCTCATAGAGCTCATAAAACTGTTTAACGAATGCACTAATGTCTCGATACTTGCTTCGAGACGATTGTAGTTACCAGATGGTGTTTGTTCTTTAGCTTCTGGATGCATATTTGGGGTAGAATTGGTTGTAGCTTTGTGTGCTAAAACATGATTGGATTTTAACATATCCGCGTATGAAACATGTTTGGTTGTGGGTTGAGCTAACTTAGGGTAATGAGCATTTGCTTGGTATTGTGGCTGCCTAGCAGGAGTATTTAATTTCTGAGTTGACTTCCTTACCACAGAAAAAACTGGACAGCCTCTGTAGTTAGCAGTGTGATTTCCACCGCAATTGCTACATTTTTTAACCTTCGAGTCATCCTTTGGTTTGTCGCATTGGGCGGAACAATGAAGCTCTCCACACACAACGCAAACCGGAGGCAACTTGCAGTAAGCCCTTGTATGGCCGTATTCTTGGCAATTTAAACACTGAACGGGTCCTGACCGTTTATGTAGTTCCTCTACACTTATCCTGCGGTGTAACAGATATTTTAGATTATAAATGGGATGCGTGTCGTTCTTCTTCAATCTAATATCCCCAGGTTCCAGTTCAACGCGAAATAGAGGTTGAGGGACACGCTCTCGATTTCTGAGATTGTCAACGCTTTTAACCTTAAATCCTGCTTTTTGGAGTCCAGCTTTTATTTCCACTGGATTAACATATGAGTCTACACCTTTGATGACTACCTGTAGGCCTTTGCTACTCTTCAGCTGATAGGCATAAAAGTTCTTTTTGCAGCATTCAAACTCCTTTACTGCTTTACGATAACTACTTTCGTCTATAAATTGAATTTTAGTTTCATCAATGTTACCACGCTTAATAGGAATTACATAGAATGAATTTTCCCCGATAACTGAGATTAACTTATTTATTAATTCATTTGAATTTTTTCCCTTAAAAAAATTGGTGGTGGTTTAAACGACTTGGGTGCCGTTTTCGTTTCGCTTGTTTCGCTATCTAAAATAGCAAAACGATTATGGGAATTTATTCCGTTAGAGTCCTTGTCTTTTTGTACTTTAGCCATTAGTGCAATCTGCGAAGATTTAGGGCTTCGACCTCTTTTCAATACAGTTATGTATCTGTCCATTCCCACTTGCGTCTTGGGTTTTTCTACATTATCCATATTATCTTTGGCAACAATGTGTTCAGAAGGCGATTTGTTTGTAGTTATTTTATTGCCATCGCTTAGTAAAAGTGAAGAACTAGATTGGGCACGTATAACTGGCGTAGCATAAATACACAAATTATTTTCAGTTATTTTGTTTTTATTTAATTCAGCATTGTCAACATTTTTGTTGCTTAAATTAAACAGGCTCATTAGCCTTTATTGTTTATTATTTATTAAGTAGCAATTTATTTATTAAGTAGCAATTCAATATGCCGTTGTAAAAAATAAAGAAAAGGAAAAAGAAAAGGAAAAAGAAAAAGAAAAAAAAAATATTTTACAAACAACTTTGTTGTTGTATTAAAACAGGTTTGTTTTTTGTTTTTGTTTTAAATTGTTCACACAATGTATGTTTTGTTTTTTGTTAATGCGAGCTTAAAAAAATCGCGTCCGCACTTATCAACGCCAAAAACAGAACTCGACGAAATAAGATAACATTTAATAACATTAACATTTAAAGAAAAATCAATATATTTATATAATTTATTAAATTCAGTATAAATTCTTAAAAACGGGTCAGAGTTAGCGTAATATTCTCTGAATACTTTAACAGCCAGTGGATAAAAATGGCGAGTTGGACGACATGGAACATTGAAAGAAATATTATTTATCAAAAAAACCGAACACACATTTCCTTTTATTATTAAATAAATTTAGGACTGCTTTACTTGACACTACTCAATACTGTTGTCCTACTCTGAGATAACCATTATTTTATACAGATTATATAAATTTAAAATAGTACATACAATCGGTCAAATTGACCGACCGTGGTAGGTAGGACATATAATAACTTTTTCATGGAAAACAAAAATAAAAAAGAGAAGCAAACAGTGAAGAAAATATTGTATTCATATTTTAAGAAAAGTCATGTAGTTTGATAACGGTATCATAACTTTTAAATATGTGTAAATTTTACAAAAGTTTAAAAACGCGGTCAATTTGACCGGCACTGGTAAGTTTAGTGTTAAAATTTTAAATTTATCGAAAGTTGGCTGCCATACTTCTAAAATTTGAGAGCGATTGTCTTAGCCCACCACAAAATGCTTTTAGTTTAGGCATTCTCAAAGACGAATTTGAATATTTGTGGGAAAAAGTTAGGGCTGCATACGAAGCCAATACAAATAGAATTTCAGTAAAAGGCGATTGTGTTCTAGCTAAAAACTGTAGATTAGCTTACATTAGTTTTGCTGGTGTATGAAAACCTGCATTCTGAGAATGAAAATAGGGAAAGATTTTATTCTGCAAACTCTCCTATTAAAACTTTGTCTGAGAACGATACTGAGAAAAGCATGGTACCATAATTTATGGAGACTTTACCGACCCAAAGAAATTGGCAGGTTAGGATTATGTTGACAGAGGCGTATGTGAAAAGACGGCATTTGCAGGTTATACCTTTCTTGGAATAATCATTATGGAATGTGCTGAAACATCCGACTCTACCGTAATTAGGCAATTTAGTTGAAATGAGAATCTTCAATCGGAGAATTTTGGGACAAGTAAATATTCAGATATGGTGGTTTCGGCTGATTTTGATATGTTATAAGTGGGGTATGGTCCCATGTTTTTAAGAATAAGCTGCTGGATTGTTGGCACAGGAACGAGCTGCTAGATCGAGAATTACTTGTGCCAGAGTGTTTAAGATTTTTTTAAATGGAGAGAGAAGTCTTCTAGTCAAATGACGTTTTTACGAAATCTGCATCGTCTGCGGAGGCCGTCATAGTTTTTTTCAGTTGTTGCTGCTCTCTATTCATATTTTGCCATTTTTTCTAATTTTCTTCTTTTCAGAATCAACTTGGAATAACTTAAGGAAATGATCATTGATTACAATAATGTTGATTGTGTAGCTACGATGAAATTCCGTTGGGCGTATTGAAATATTGGCAAATATGGACATTATGTCGATATGGATCTCGTTCATTAGGTAAGGGGTCTGGCTTGTTTTACACTTACGATTATTCTGCAGTTCATAAAATTAGTGGCGTTTTTTTTTTCGTCTATAATCAATTGATGCTTGTTCATCATCCTTGACTTTATATAGTTTTTATCGTGTTTGAAGTAGCGCTATTTGAATAACTTTTATGTATATTTTATTAATAATTATTTGCTCCAACAGTATGGTCGTAATTTATTAATTCTTTTATATTTATTTGCGCAATATCGTTGGCATTGGTTTTAATTTGTAATTACGCGATAATGTTCATCGTTTAGTTTAGAGAATAATTTGTAAAGAATAAAAGAATATTAATTGTACTGTTTTTAATTATAAAAGCACCTGATATTTTTGTGTTTTATTTCTTTTTTGTTAACTACTCGGGCTACTGGTGTTTGAACTTCGAATTTGTTGAGAATTCTCACTTACACATTTACATTTGGTCCAATCGAACTGGATTTCTGGAAATTTGTTTGTAGAACCCCAAGTTTGTTTCGAGATAAATTGGATAAATTAAGGTGATATTATTTTCATTTATTTCGTTTTCATTTTTCTTGTAAGATTTTGTTTATAAAATATACAAGAAAAATTAAATTTAACAGTGTCTGTTTGTGTTGTTGAAAAGTTACATTTTTATTTTTTTTAATAAAGCTTTAAATAGAATATGTATGTAACATATGTAAATTAGAAAAGTAACAAACCTAAACACTTTTACTCATTTTCACTCGTTCTTGTATCATTGCACATGAGAAACTAAGGTGATATTATAATATATATATATATATATATATATATATATATATATATCTATATATATATATATATATATATATATATATATATATATTATTTATATTTATGTTATTTATAATTTACTGAGTACCATTACTCAGCTCTATACTTATATATTTTTTGGCGGTTTTATTAAAAGTTAACGCGAAAGCACTAAAAGCCCGTTCTACTGTAACTTGACTTTCGAGAATTTTAGTGTCAAATGCAAATATACATTACTTTAGGCTTAACATTGCATTGTGTGTTTTATTTTTAGTATTCTTTAGGCAATGTCTCCAGGAAAGGAAATATTTATACGAAAGTTAAATTTTTTTAAACAAAAACAGTATTAAGTAAGGGTGAAATTAAGAACAAAAAATTATTCATCTTCAGTTATTTACATGTTTGAAATTATATTTTGTTTATATTTTTAATGTTTGTTATTGTCCATTTGTATGTGCTTAGTAAGGGAATTTTACTTGCTTACCTATTTGTTTATGTTTTTGCTAAAAAATGTAATTCTTAATACAGTTGTTCACACATGAGTGGTGAAAAAATAAAAAGCAAAGCAAATATTCTCTCATGTGCAGTGAGAATGAGTGAGTAAGCAAATACCTACCTTAGTTCATCATTCTTGGGGTAATTTTTAAATTTTGGTTTTTAAAAGTTTTCTTTAATTTGTGAAAATACTTTGTTTTTTTTCATAATTTATTTATTGTATCTTCAATATTTTTGAACTAACAATAATTACTAGTATCTGAAGTCTAAAATAAAATATTCTTTTTAAGTCCAGCCAGTGCTAGACAAAAATAATGTTTGTTTCACGGATTTTGCAATCATTTGTGGGTCATCCCTCTAATGTACGGCCAAGAAAAGCAGTATCTCTTCTTTTTAGTCGAATATAACCAGGTTTATTCAGCATGTTACGCGCCAAAGGGTTTGAATGAGATTCAAGCCTCTTTAGATATCTGACTGCATGTTTCGCTATTTCTGCTTTAACTAATGGCATGTTTAGGTCTTTGTGGATGTTTGAATTTTTTATATACCAGGGAGCAGATGTAATAATACGTAAAATCTTATTTTGGCGCCTTTGAATTTTTTCTACATTGCAAGCTGAGGCAGTGCCCCATAACTGAATCCCATAACACCAAATTGGTTTGAGGATCGACTTGTACAGTAGAAGTTTACAATCTAAGCTCAGGGTGGAGTTTCTGCCAATAATCCAATTTAGTTGTACTGCTTTTAGTTTCATTTGTGTTAACTTGAAGTCAATGTGGGTTTTCCAAGTAAAGCGACGGTCAAGATGTATACCCAGGTATTTAACGTCTGAAAGCTGTGGTATCATTTGGTTATTTATGCGAATAGGAGGGCATGAGTCCCTACGCAGTGTGAAAGTTATGTGAGTACATTTTTGTTCATTCACTTTTATTCTCCATTTTTCTAGCCATTTCTCCAAATTGAGTATGTGGTCTTGTAAAAGTTGTGATGCTTCTTGGGCACTTTCATGAATACTTAAAAAAGCTGAGTCATCTGCAAAAGTTGATGTGTGGACTAGGGTGCTAATTGGCATATCCGATGTGTACAGTAAATATAAAATTGGTCCCAAAATACTACCTTGGGGAACTCCGGCTTCAATGAGCTGTGGCGAACTTAAAAAGTCACCTTCTTTTAGTAAAAACTTGCGATTCGTTAAATAATCTTTTAAGAGCTTATACAAGTTTTCGGGCAAGTTCAGCTTTAGCTTAAATATTAGGCCTTCGTGCCAAACCTTATCGAATGCTTGAGAAACGTCGATAAAGAGCGCAGAACAGTATTTTTTTCTTCAAAGGTCGTTTTAATTACATTTACTAATCTGTGTGTTTGTTGGATCGTATTATGTTGTTTTCTGAAGCCGAATTGATGGTTCGGAATGCATCCTTTCGCGCTAAGAATTGGATTCAGCTTAGTTATTAATATTCTCTCAAATAACTTTGCCACGTTTGATAAAAGGCTTATAGGTCTGTATGATTCTACTTTTGTGTGGTCTTTTCCTGGTTTAGGAATCATAGTTATCAAAGAGACCTTCCACTCTATGGGAAAGTACTCAAGACGTAAGATGGCATTAAAAACAAACAGGATAATTCTGCGACCTATACGGGGCAACTCAACTAACATCTTGTTACTTGTTTTGTCAACGCCAGGGGCTATTTTGGTGTTTAAATCTGCTATTGCCCTTTCAATATCGCTAAATTCAAATCTTAGGGGTACTACGGCACTAGTCTCTACCGATGGCAACTCAGCTATATCAGTACATACATTTGGGATGAAAACCTTCTTCAAATGTCCAACAAACAAATTGCCTTTTTCGGTATCATTCCTTGCCCAGTCTCCACAAGAAGTTCGCAAGGGAGGCTTACGTACGAGCGGTCTTTTAAGGTTCCTACATGCACGCCATAATGAATAATCTGATTGTGCAGTTGCTTCGAGGTCTTCCAAGTAATTTTTCAGAGATGCTACTCTTCGAGATTCTAGCAGCTGTCTTAGCCGTTTCGTGCAATCTTTAAGTCTAGATTTGCGTTGAGGAGATCTATGTGTTTGCCACTCTCTTCTAATTTTTGTTTTTTCAGCCAAGAGCCGCTCGACATCTACAAAATAAATTTGATTGTATCTAGCTGATTGTCTCGTTTCTGTCGCATGTTGGGCAGCTGATTTAAGGTTTTGATCAAAATAAATTAGACTCTGGTCCACATCTTCTGTTGTTCTTAGCGGTATGTTTTCTGAACAATGAGTACTGAGATACTTTCTATATTTCAACCAATTAATGCTTGTGCAAGTTGTTGGCGACACGATATTTTGCTGATTCCATATATAGACAATAGTGGGTGAATGATCTGAGGATAATTCGAGTGACGATTCAACCTTAATCATTTCTCTCGAAATACCTTTAGTCACGCCAAAATCAATAACATCAGATATTTTTTGTCGATCAGTAGGCCAATAGGTGGGTTGTCCACTTGATATCACATTCAGACGCATTTTTGAAATAGTGTCAAATAAAACACGACCTTTTGGAGTTATTAGTCGTGATCCCCAAAACGTATGTTTAGCGTTGTAGTCGCCTGATGATATGAAACAGGGACTTAGTGTTTTGTAAAATTCGATATATTGACTCTCTGATATTTGAAATCTAGGAGGTGAACAAATCGAAGAAATAACAAAGTTTTGATGATATTCTTCAATACAGATGTTTGTTGCTTGAAGGTAGTCCTCACAAAAATCACACAGTAAATGATGTTTAATTCGAGCCCTTATTAGTATTGCTGAACCACCACATGCTCTGCCACGGGGGTCTTTAGTGTCATATAATATATAGCCATTGATTTTAAAAAAGCTATTTGTTGTTAAATGAGTCTCTGAAACCATCATGACATCAATTTGTTGGTTCTTCAAGAAGTACTCAAGTTCATTTTTGTGTTGGCGTAAGCCGTTTGTGTTCCAGAAACATATTTTTAAACAGTTCATGGTTTGTTAAGTACCGCCTGCAACATCATAGATTGCATGCGAACCATTTCTTGCATCATGCTGCTCATAGAGCTCATAAAACTGTTTAACGAATGCACTAATGTCTCGATATTTGCTTCGAGACGATTGTAGTTACCAGATGGTGTTTGTTCTTTAGCTTCTGGATGCATATTTGGGGTAGAATTGGTTGTAGCTTTGTGTGCTAAAACATGATTGGATTTTAACATATCCGCGTATGAAACATGTTTGGTTGTGGGTTGAGCTAACTGAGGGTAATGAGCATTTGCTTGGTATTGTGTATGCCTAGCAGGAGTATTTAATTTCTAAGTTGACTTCCTTACCACAGAAAAAACTGGACAGCCTCTGTAGTTAGCAGTGTGATTTCCACCGCAATTGCTACATTTTTTAACCTTCGAGTCATCCTTTGGTTTGTCGCATTGGGCGGAACAATGAAGCTCTCCATACACAACGCAAACCGGAGGCAACTTGCAGTAAGCCCTTGTATGGCCGTATTCTTGGCAATTTAAACACTGAACGGGTCCTGAACGGTTGTTCCTCTACACTTATCCTGCGGTGTAACAGATATTTTAGATTATAAATGGGATGCGTTTCGTTCTTCTTCAATCTAATATCCCCAGGTTCCAGTTCAACGCGAAATAGAGGTTGAGGGACACGCTCTCGATTTCTGAGATTGTCAACGCTTTCAACCTTAAATCCTGCTTTTTGGAGTCCAGCTTTATTTCCACTGGATTAACATATGAGTCTACACCTTTGTGACTACCTGTAGGCCTTTGCTACTCTTCAACTGATAGGTATACAAGTTCTTTTTGCAGCATTCAAACTCCTTTACTGCTTTACGATAACTACTTTCGTCTATAAATTGAATTTTAGTTTCATCAATGTTACCACGCTTGATAGGAATTACATAGAATGAATTTTCCCCGTTAACTGAGATTTACTTATTTATTAATTCATTTGAATTTTTTTCCCTTAAAAAAATTGGTGGTGGTTTAAACGACTTGGTTGCCGTTTTTGTTTCGCTTATTTCGCTATCTAAAATAGCAAAACGATTATGGGAATTTATTCCGTTAGAGTCCTTGTCTTTTTGTACTTTAGCCATTGGTGCAATCTGCGAAGATTTAGGGTTTCGACCTCTTTTCAATACAGTTATGTATCTATCCATTCCCACTTGCGTCTTGGGTTTTTCTACACTATCCATATTATCTTTGGCAACACTGTGTTCAGATGGCGATTTGTTTGTAGTTATTTTATTGTCATCGCTTTGTAAAAGTGAAGAACTAGATTGGGCACGTATAACTGGCGTAACATTAATACACAAATTATTTTCAGTTATTTTGTTTTTATTTAATTCAGCATTGTCAACATTTTTGTTGCTTAAATTAAACAGGCTCATTAGCCTTTATTGTTTTTATTTTATTTTAAAAGTAGCAATTCAATATGCCGTTGTAAAAAATAAAGAAAAGGAAAAAGAAAAAAAAATATTTTACTAACAACTTTGTTGTTGTATTAAAACAGGTTTGTTTTTTGTTTTAAATTGTTCACACAATGTATGTTTTATTTTTTGTTAATGCGAGCTTAAAATAAATCGCGTCCGCACTTATCAACGCCAAAAACAGAACTGAAAATACTTTGTGATTAATTATGTTTATAAATGTACAAAATATTGTTTTTATTTATAAAATAAAAGTGTATGACAAAACAAAAAACAAGGTAATCAACAGTGGTGAAAGTTGTGTAACATACATACACACTTAAATATATGTATTCTGTCGGACTTTTATAAGTTAACTCAGAAAAAAATAACTTTAAACTAACTTACATTTAACTAACTCATAAGCTAACTCAGAACCGATGCAGAGTTGAGCTTATTATTAAAAATTTCGCCAAAGTAAAACAACTTTCGAGTAAATCAATGTTCAAATGGTAAGTCAAGTACTTCTTCACCCTATGCACTTGTTAGACCTTGGGCTAAAAAGAAAAATACATGTATGGTTATTCAAAAACAAATTAAATTTTAACATAAGGAGGATAAAAAGGGCGAAATATCTGAAAACCTAAAACTTTTCAAAAAAGATTTTCCTAAAGAATTGTCTCGTTACCCTAGGAATCTAGATGAGCTTTTAAATTGTAAGCCGACGGAATTTTGACAATTCCTGTTATACCTATACAGGGGTAATTGTTTTTAAAAACCGGTTTCACGATGAACTTTTTGTGGAAAAAGTTCATCTCATTTAATGTTCACGGTTTATTGCATTTAAGTGAGTGCGTAAGAGAATTCGGGCCTTTCACTAATTTTTCACTGCATGCCTCTGAAATTTATCTGCAAACTTTGAAGAAATACGTTAAGAAACCTAAAAAATGTTGCAACATGGGAATACAATTTTTAAGGAACCGGAGGAAAAGTTCATTGAAAAAAATGCTAACTCTATTGGCATTGTTAACAGTAATTATTATTTTACTATAAATCTTCAAGATAATCTTTACGTTATAAACCCAAGCTATACACCCAAGTTTAATTATAGGAAGGTGGTATACACAGATTAAGGCCCATTATTATAACTTGCCTTTAGCTAAAGTTAGGATTTTGTTGGAGTGATAAATAGTTTTTCGTTATTAAAAGTAAGCTAAAAACCACTTTTAACTATCACGTACTATAAGGACAAGTTATAGCAATGAGCATTATCCGCATCATTATAACGAAAAACTACTTATCGCTCCAACAAAATCCTAACTTTAGCTAAAGGCAAGTTATAATAATGGGCCTAAATCTATTTTTATCGAACAACTTGACTTTAAAAATTAAGACAATAAATAATATTTTCATAGATATTGAATGCAAGTTAACAGGTTTTCTACAAGAGGACAAATAACGAGTGATTTTTTAAGAGCTTGAGAACTTTTTTTAAAAAAAAAAACGCATAAAATTTGCAAAATCTCATCGGTTCTTTATTTGAAACGTTAGATTGGTCCATGACATTTACTTTTTGAAGATAATTTCATTTAAATGTTGACCGCGGCTGCGTCTTAGGTGGTCCATTCGGAAAGTCCAATTTTGGGCAACTTTTTCGAGCATTTCGGCCGGAATAGCCCGAATTTCTTCGGAAATGTTGTCTTCCAAAGCTGGAATAGTTGCTGGCTTATTTCTGTAGACTTTAGACTTGACGTAGCCCCACAAAAAATAGTCTAAAGGCGTCAAATCGCATGATCTTGGTGGCCAACTTACCGGTCCATTTCTTGAGATGAATTGTTCTCCGAAGTTTTCCCTCAAAATGGCCATAGAATCGCGAGCTGTGTGGCATGTAGCGCCATCTTGTTGAAACCACATGTCAACCAAGTTCAGTTGTTCCATTTTTGGCAACAAAAAGTTTGTTAGCATCGAACGATAGCGATCGCCATTCACCGTAACGTTGCGTCCAACAGCATCTTTGAAAAAATACGGTCCAATGATTCCACCAGCGTACAAACCACACCAAACAGTGCATTTTTCGGGATGCATGGGCAGTTCTTGAACGGCTTCTGGTTGCTCTTCACTCCAAATGCGGCAATTTTGCTTATTTACGTAGCCATTCAACCAGAAATGAGCCTCATCGCTGAACAAAATTTGTCACATTTGAACATTTCGAACCGAACACTGATTTTGGTAATAAAATTCAATGATTTGCAAGCGTTGCTCGTTAGTAAGTCTATTCATGATGAAATGTCAAAGCATACTGAGCATCTTTCTCTTTGGCACCATGTCTGAAATCTCACGTGATCTGTCAAATACTAATGCATGAAAATCCTAACCTCAAAAAAATCACCCATTATATGTATTTTGTTTCCAATTTTGCATGGATGTAAATAAGTCCAAAAGATAATTTAATAAACACAAAAATTATAACATAATAAATACAAAACTTTAATAAATACAAAATAAAATTTTACATTCTACAAAAATAATGTATTTATAATGACCATAAAATATATATTTTTCTCATAAAAATTAAACAATATAAAATAGGTAAAAAATTCACTTTGGAAGCAAAAGTCTTTAGGCATCAACCGTTATAGTTTTGGTAAAAATATAGCTCCACAATGTAAGTGTATCAATTGCGTAAGTCCAATTTAGTTCATAAATTTACTGTTTTTTACAGATAATTCAAACTCAAGCCACAACTGCGACCATTTGAAAAGACAATTTGAGGAGAAACTTGAAAAACTAGCAGGTAACTATATATAAGTTATAATAAGTCATCATACTGACTAATTTTTCTAATTTATTTCTTCTAATACAGATTACGTTCACCAATTGAAAAGTATTGTTATGATTCTTGTGGGTAAGAACATCCGAATACATACTTTGAGTCGTAGCTGAGCCCGCCACTTCGTGAGCGTCCTTACAATATTATGTTCGATTTTGCTTTGAAAGCAATTCACACCAAAAACCCTTACTTTTTTAGTGCCGCCTTAAACTATGCTTCAGTTATGGTTATGTATTTACTTTATAAAACACTAACATCTGTTAGTAGTTAGTGCTTCAGTTATGGTTTATGTATTTACTACTGCTTTTTCTAAACTTTCTCTTGGAAATTAGATATCTTTGAGGAAAAAAATTATCCTATATTGGATACTAGATGGATTTTGTTAAAATCCATCTAGTTTTGTTAAAATCCATCTAGTAGTTTTTACGCGATGCGAACGCAAAAGAAAAGCAGACAGACAGATGTTTAGACAGACGGAAATGAGTTGCTATTTTATTATACGTATAGATTTTTCTCAAATCTATATACTTACGCTCAACAAAATACAACAATAATGGAAGAACTTGCCGCTCAAGAAGTTTTAACTAGTAAGCACTTCGAAAAACAAACGGGCGAAAAAAATCTAAAAGAAGACTTTCCAATACAGACAATTGTTGTTTTGGATTAATTTAATAACAAAATCGTAGAAGATAATAGTAGAGCTTATGTAAGTTTCCTAAAAATTCAAATGGCATAATTAAAGAATTTTATTAATTAAAACAAATCGGTTAAGACCCGTGCAATGGCGTCCTTACTTAAAGGTCAACTCAGCAAAACACTGAAAGAAATTTTGTCGATTAAAATGATGGTCGCTTCTAATGTAAATGGAGTACGTGGAAAACTGTCACTCAAAAATTACAAAAGATTTTATGACGCTTTTTAAGTAAAATTCTTATTTTACTTAATAAATTTTTTAAAATTATCGTACTAATATCTTTTTTTTTCTATAAAGGTGCTAAACATAATAAAGGTGATGCAGTCCCAGAAAAAGCACTAAAAAGCGCTCTGAAGATTATAAAGGAGCGTCATTTTCAAGCTGTTTAGATAATATGAGTATGTATAAAATTTTTTAAAATGTTGTTTCCTATTTTATTTAATATATGTACATATATATGAATTTCTCGAATTGCATTAACTTTTGTTTATTTGAAAAAGTTGAAAACATTAATGCGTAAAACGTTTACAAAATAAATTTGGTCGAATTTTGACCATAGGGCGAACTCTAGTGCATAAATTGAAGTTTGGCAACTCCACTGTATTTTTTTTTTTCGATTTCTTTGAAATCAAAAAATATTTTGTTGTTTTTAGTCTACTTCTTACAACTACAACTAGAGTTGGAAAAAAAATAGCCAGTGTAGAAATAAAGTAAGAAAATATAAATTCACTGTTGGTTATTATTGTTATTTTTGAGCTTTGTTACTTGTTGTGAAAGTGATTTGACTAATTGTTATTTAAAATTTGACTAATTCTTATTTAAAGTCAAATAAATTTCTCAAGTTAAGAGCAACTTTAGCTCATCTAATATTTGGGTTAAGGTTGAGCACTTAGCTAAACTAGCTTACCCCTTAGTAATTAGAGTTGAGTGGTGAAATTGTTAATGTGCCAAAAAATGTCATAAAACTTTATTTAGCACAATTGTACAAGCCACTCGAATCTGTAGACTCATCAACTAGCATTTGTATTGTTAACTTAAAGTGGTTTTACACGACGTGTTTTGTCATATTACTTGTCACTTTTCCATGTGTAAATTCTAAACACGTCGTGTGAACCATTTCAAACATAACATGTGTATTTTCCATGTGTATTTTCCATGTGTACACTACATATGACATATTTCATTTAGAACGTGTTCTATTTTGATGTGACAAAGCATCTGACATCCTGTAATGCCAACTTGATATTTTGCTATTTTAGGTTTTTTGTAGTACTAAAAGCACTAAAACGTGGCAAAAGCACTACGTTTGCATCAGCTGTGGTTGGGAATATAAAACTGTGTGGCGGAAAAATTATATGTTATAGGCAGGGTTGTCAGATTTATTTTCACCTATTTTGCCAAAATCAATGTGAAAAGTCGCCAAAATCACCAAAACAGTTTTTAGTTAAAATTGGCCTCTAAATATACAATATTGTTTAATTTAAATTTTTTTTAAATAACCACAAAAAAAAATTTAATCGAAATAGTTAAAATTCGCCAAAAATATACAAATATTTTGTTTTTTTTCTAAATTGATTAGTTAACATTAGAAAGCTAAAATTTTTACCTGAACATATCCATCTATAAGGTACTTGTCACCGAGTTCTTATTTAGAATATGTTTTACAGAAATTAAATTTATTTGACATTACTAAAGATCAACAGATGAGTGTTATATGCCTTATTTCAATTCACGAAATTTATAGCATGTTTCGAAATCGATCGTATACATATAAATTTAAAACAAATCCAATATTTATTCAAAATTAAATTAAAGTAAAAAATATTCCTTTAAATTAGAGAGAATATAACGAACTTAATCCTTACTTCAAAACTTCCTTTGTATTTAAAAAATAATTATAAAAAATTCATTATAATTACCAGCACAAAGTACAAAACTTATGTAGCTGCACATAATTAGATAGAATATCATATTTTTTATAATCTTTCTCATATTTAGATATTAAAAACATTTTTAAATATGAAAATGGAAAGATGTTCGTGAACTTTAAATAAATTTATATCTTCCGTTTCCGGTTTGCATAAGTAAAATCACATTTAAATATGAAAAATAATTTACTTTTAAAACTCCAATTTCTGTGTTATCCATTTTGATATTCCTTAATTCAGTTTCTAATATAGGACAAAACTCAGTGAAAAATCGCCAACGATATCGCCAACTATTTTAAAAATCGCCAAAAAGTCACCATGTCGCCAAATCTAAAATTTGATCGCCAAATAAGATTGAAAATCGCCACGTTTGGCGAGAAATTGCCATATCTGACAACCCTGATTATAGGTTATGTCAGATGTAATTACACATGTACGTTTGAAAGCAAAAATTATAAACCGTATGTAAAATGCCTATTTGACAAACACATGAAATTATATATGGGTTATCAAACTGACAAGGCATATGACAAACACACGTCGTGTAAAACCACTTTTAGTAGTCAACGTGCTAACCACTTATGCTACAGTACCCTTGAAGTTAGTCCTCACAAAAATCACACAGTAAATGATGTTTAATATAATAAACCACCTCATGCTCTGCCACGGTGGTCTTTAGTGATATTTGAAATCTAGGAGGTGAATAAATCGAAGAAATAACAAAGTTTTGATGATATTCTTCAATACAGATGTTTGTTGCTTGAAGGTAGTCCTTACACATACAAAGCACACCACTATCGGAACACCCTTTAATTTTTAGGTTTATTTTTTTAGACTTGTTTATAAAGCGAACTAAGTTTTAATTACTGTTTGTAAGAAATAAACACATATTCGTAAATAACACCTCTCTATCGGAACACCCTATAAGTTTTAATATTTTTTGCTATAGCGGCCATAGATATACACCTTTGGTAAAATTTTCAAGAGTCTACCTTTAATGGTTCAAAACCTAGGTCTTATACATGTAAATCACGCCACTATCGGAACACCCTTTAATTTTTAGGTTTATTTTTTTTCAGACTTGTTTATATAGCGAACTAATTTTAATTTAGTGAGTATATTTTTAGTGAATTCCTCCTACAGTTCAAGAAATAAGCACATATTCGTGAATAACACCTCTCTATCGGAACACCCTATAAGTTTTAGTATTTGCTAGTATAGCGGTCACAGATATAGTTTCTGTGAAAATTTCAAGCGTCTACCTATTACGGTTCAAAACTTAGGCCTTATACATGCAAATCACACTAATATCGGAACACCCTTCAATTTTTAGGTTTATTTTTTTATACTTGTTTATATAGCGAACTAAGTTTTAATTACTGCTTACATATTTTTAGTGTATGCCTCCTACAGCTCAAGAAATATATATTTGTGAATAACACCTCTCTTTCGGAACACCCTATTAATTTTAATTTGTTGCTATAGCGGCCACAGATATACACCTTCTGTGAAAATTTCAAGATTCTACCTATTGTGGTTCAAAACTTAGGCCTTATAAATCAAAATAACACCACTATCGGAACACCCTTTAATTTTTAGGTTTATTTTTTAGACTTGTATATAAAGCGAACTACGTTTTTATTACAGTTTCTAAATTTTTAGTGTATGCCTCCTACAGTTCAAGAAATAAACACATATTCGTGAATAACACCTCTCTATCGGAACACCCTATAAGTTTTAATTTTTTTTGTTATAGCGGCCACCGCTATACACCTGCTGTAAAAATTTCAAGAGTCGCCCTATTATGGTTCAAAACTTATGCCTTCTACATGCAAATCATACCACTATCGGAACACCCTTTAATTTTTAGTTTTATTTTTTTTATACTTGTTTAAATAGTGAACTAAGTTTTAATTACTGTTTGTAAATTACAAGTGTATCCCTCCTACAGTTCAAGAAATAAAGACATTTTCGTGAATAACACCTCTCTATTGGAACACCCTATAAGTTTTTGTATTTGTTGCTATAGCGGCAACAGCTGTACATCATCTGTGAAAATTTCAAGAGTCTACCTATTACGGTGCCAGAGATAAAAGGCGCTGACAGACGGACAGACATTGTAGCGAAAACAATAGGGTTACGTTTTTACACTTTGTGTACGGAACCCTAAAAAACGACGTAAGCTTACATTGACATATGCAAACTTTTGGAGAGTTTACAACAAGATTTTTATGCAATTTTTCCTGTTATTGAGTTTTTTTCTGTTAAATATTAAATCTTAAAAAAAAATATTTGTGAAAAAGGGGCATATTCTAAAAAAGGTGGACAAATAGCGTACCCACAAGAAATAGTGTACTGTCTACTTTACTTTTTAGTGGACGGTTGGTCATCGTAAATATACCATCGTGAAACCCCCTATCATTATATAAATAACAAGGAATATAAATAAGAAATGTATTGAAACACCAACCTGGAATTATTTGTTCTTAAAACACGTTCAGCCCAAGTTTGCGCTCTTGGTATATCTCTTGGAACTCCTACTTGTTTTTTATCTAAGTAATCGATTACATCGTCGTAGTAATTTGTTCTATAGTTATACATGTATTTGTATTGAAGAAATTTTGGCCTTAAAAATGGTTTGTTGTTATTTTTAAACTAAAGTTTTGTTTGTAAATTATATATACCTGACCCAATGTCTGTACAACTGAACAGGTTTTCTATAACCATCATCTTCTGGGGGAGGCGGCGGTGGTGCCAAGTCGTCTTCGGGGTTTTCTTTATTATTTGTTGGATCGGATATTACGTCTTCTATTTGATTATTTGAAGTTTCTTGTTGGGAGGTTACCGTCTGAGTTTCATTTGTTTCGGTAGTTTGGGTAGTTTCGGTAGTTTCATCAATTGCCCAAGGATCTTCTTCGTCAGCCATATCTTAAACAAAATTTATGTTTAGTTAATAAATTAATTTGCTTAAAAAACATAATTTTTTTGTTATACATATTAATTATATTAAAATGATTGTGCATATACATGAGGAAGAAATCATATGAAATTAAAAATTTCTTGTGATTTGAACAAAGAAAAAGACATCTTTACCAGCGCAGCTTTTTGCTCGTTACCTATTAATGCTGGCAAAGTATTGAGTGGTGGGTACCGACTACTCGATACTCGATCATTTTTTTTGGGTACTCTATACACAAAAGTAGTTAATCGACACTGTTACGGTAGTATTTTTAGAAATAAATTTATAAAAATATTTGACAACTATGACGATAAATTTTCTCCTGTAGTATATAAACGGAAGTATTGCGTACTATTGCGTACCCAATTGAAAAGTATTGAGTTGTATCGAGTAATTCAAATTGCCAGCACTATTACCTATCCCATACTTAACGTCGATTGTGAAAATTGCAAGCATTTGGCCAACTTTAGAGCATATACTCGTACATATGCTACTTTCCGCAACACAAATCAGATCACGAAAAGTGCAGTGTGGTTAGTTCACAGCTTTAATTGGAAATAGATAGCAAAACTTATGCTTTTTTTAATACTATCTCTTTATAGGTATAGCTGGTATTTTTACTTATTTACAAAAATTTATTTTGTTAAAAGTGTATAAAACAAGAAAACGCACAAGCAGAAAGATAAGGAATCCAACAAGAGGAATGTAAGTATGACAAAGATTTTTAATAAAGTAAATTTGATTTTAATAAAATCCATTTTAATAAAATAAAACAAAGTTTTATAAGTGTTAACTAAACTAAGTGTTTTTAGTTAACTAAGTGCTAACTAAAAACGAATGTTGGTTAGCATTCATTGCTAACAGAAGGTTAGCTGAAGCAACAAAACATCTAAGGTGGTAAAAATATCAAAGTAACAATATAAATAACAAGAGCGAAGCTTTAGGTAGAGGTAGACTTCGTTGTCACCAACTGACGATAGATGATTGAATGCGATTTTTCTCGTATTCCTTTATCTGAGTTTGGTTGGTTAAATAGATGATGTTAACACTACCCACAGTTGATAGATACGAAGAGTGCTAATGACGGACGTAGCTGTTTAGAGAATGTGCATTCCGCTCTGCTTGTGTCTAAAAACTAAATTTTCCCAATTTTTCTTTAATATTATTACCTTATTTGTAATTTAATTTATTCTTTCTTAGAGAGAATAAAACGAACCCAAGATTGAATACAAATTCATTGTATGTAAAACAAATAGTTCGACTAATAAAATTTCAAATTAAAAAACAAAAAATATTTTATATTATAACTAGCTATCCCCGGTGCGCTTCGCTACACCCATCCACAAAAGAAGAAAAAACTGTTTCAGTTTACATGCAAGGTACGAAGCCCACAATTTGTTTTTCTGGACTATACGTATTAACACGATAATATTTTTTTACTTTTTATGGAAGGTACCACTCCCACGTTCTTAATCCAGTGTGTATTTTGCTAGAGTATGCACATTAGTATGAGGGTTACTTGTGCAAAATTTCAAAATTTCTACCTATTGTAGTTCTCTATGTACAGAATAATATTTTGCCACTTTGTATAGGAGTTAAGCATATGGGTTATTCGTGCAAGGGTTCAAGGCTCTATATATTGCAGTTTGTTAGGTACACGATAATAATTTCTCACTATGTATAGGAGGTACCTCGCCCGCCATTCCAATTTAGTCTGTGTTTCTCTATACAATGAATCTTAATATGGGGGTTACTGATGCAAAATTCTAAGACGCTACCTATTGCAGTTCTCTAGATACAGGATAATATTTTGTTTACTTTGTATGGGGGTACACGATCACTCTTCCAATCCAGCCTATGTTTTTCTAGAGTTTAGAAATGGGTATAAGGGTTACTTGTAGCTACTTTTAACACCATACCTCTTATATAATATTATATTATATTATGTAATACATAGAGTACTATATAGTACTCTATGTACACGAGAATAACTTTTCACTTTGTATAGGAGTTACTACGCCCACTGTCTTAATTCACTCTGTATTTTGGTAGATTATACGCATTTGCACAGAGGATACTTGTGCAAAGTTTCAAGGCGCTGTATATTGTAGTTCGCCAGGAACACGATAATAAATATTTACTTTGTATGGGAGTTACCACACCTACTATTCAAATTCATGCTATGTTAAACTGGTGCAAAATTCCAAGGCGCTACCTATTGCTGTTTTCTAGATACGGGATAATTTTTCACTTTGGAGGTACCCTGCCCGCTGTCCCAATTATTTCTGTATTTAAGTAGACTATGCGTATTAGTATACGGGTTCCTGGTGCAAAGCAAAGATATTCGGGTACGAATATCTTAAATACTTAGTCCAAAGCCCTTTTTTTTTTAAACATCATTTACGCGATTTGAGACACTCTCCACCCATCTCTGTACAATTTCTTTTGGAATATTCTTCCATTCATTTTGGATCCGCTGCCAAAGCTCGTCCAAATTGGTAGGGGCTGATTGGTACTATCCCAACCACGATTGACCACAAATACTCAATCGGATTGAAGTCGGGACTATGTGCTGGCCACTGCATTAATTGAAAATTATGCTCACCAAGCCATTATTTTACGATTTTGGATGTGTGGGCAGGATACGCGCTCTTATTTACAAAATCGGTAATATGAGTCTGAAAATCCTCAAATAGTCTTCTTTCTTCATTATATTATCAATTTTTTGCAGTGGTTCAAGGTCCCACCACGTAAAGCAACCCCACACCATGACGTTTCCTCCACCGTGCTTAACAGTTTGCTTCACATGGTGCCTTTGCATTTTTTCACTAGGGCGGCGCCCGCAATATTGTTTATTGTCGGATTGGAAACGGTTGAATTTGGATTCTTCTGACCTGATCACACATTTCCAGTCGTTCACTGTCCAAGTTTTGTCCCCCCGGAGGTTCCAATTGTCACTGCAGGAATGGCAAATGCTTTGACGCGGTTCACTCGGGGAAAATAGGGGCACCAGACGCTAGGGTTCCTAGAGCCTAAATCTGGAAGAAAAGGTCTGTGATAAAAATCGTGGGTCCTCTTCGAGGCCCGACCAGTGCCCAAAGGACTGGTACCACGGGAATCTGTGGCCTCACAGAGAGCCTATCCTCTCTGTGACCGGTTTTTGGTGAGGTCCCCTTCGGGGATACACGTGGTGGTTGTGGTTTAAGATCGATTTATGTAGGTATGGTGCAAGGTCGATCAAGTGTGCTGTTGCACTCTCAACAGACTGAGTTTGGATAGTCTCCAAACCCCTAAGCAAGAGGCTATAATATGGATCTAGGCTTGCCTCGGATAAGGCTTGCCATATTATATAAATTGCTACTCATTGTGACTGTATCACACACAAATTGCGATTGGTGGCAATCGTAAAGTGTTGTTATACTACACAATGGAGGCGCTAGTCTACGCTTAAATTTAACTCGGTGGTAAGACCACCGTGAGATTAGGCCAACTAGGCAGGTAGTCACGTTAATCTTGTTCCACAATTGTTCAAGTTTTGTGCTCTTTGGCAAATTTTTACCGTGCCTTTGCATTTTTTTCCGACAATGTAGGTTTTTGTTTTTTTACTGCTGCAATATAACCAATGTCGCGAAGGGCTCTACATGTCGTCCACCGACTAACGAGTTTTCCGATTACTAACGAAGCATCTTTTGGTGTTAAAAACTTATCTCTTTTCATTTCTCTTATCATTAGCCGCGCGTCCACATTAGATAGAAGTTTTTACGACCTCTAACTTGAGGCTTGGGAATCACGGAACATCGTTTTTGTACCTGATTGACTCACTTTAAGTTCTTTTGCATTTTCCCGGGTAGAGCAGCATCTTTCAGTGATGGTCGGGATGCTCTCTTCGGTGGATTTTGAAAGTTTCTTATTTATTTGATTTTTGTTCAAAAATTTGCACAATGTTTTTACCAACCGCGATTTAAATAATGTCGAGCTTATGTCTATTAAAAAAAGAACTAATAAACAGCAAAAAATTGAAAAATAACGGTACTTTTTAATTTTTTTCTTTAAATTCTTCACAAAATGCAGAGGTGCAAAATTGAGTACATAAGAGTTATTTTAGTTTTTTTTTATCGTTTTTTACTTGGTGCTTGATGCATTTTGTTAAAAATTTTATATAATTTTATTAAATACTAGATACTTAGTAAACGACAATAAAATTTTTTTGATTTGCTTTATTACCTTTATATTTATGAAACAAAAAATGCTCAAAGTACAAACATGTACTCATTTGTGCACCTCACTGTATATGTTAGTAAGAGGTTGCGTATCCAGACCAATTTGACAGGGCATTAACTCCACAAGTTTTTTCAGGAAAGACACATCAATTTTGACCCATTCAGCCAATATGGCTTTTTAAGCTGTTTCCAGCTGTCATATAGCTTGGAAGATGCATATATTTTTGCAGAAGGTATTCACCATATATCCTCTATGGGATTGAGGTCTATGCTTAAAGCAGACCACTCGAGCAATTTATCGAAAGTAAATGAATGGGTTTATCTTCTTCACCTCGTGAATTGGTACATTATCCTGCAGTGCGCTTTTTAACAAATCTATGTAGATTTCTGTATTCAATTTTCCTAGCACAAAGCCTATTTTGGACTTTTCTTTTGATAAAAATTACCGTTCATACAAAACAGCAATTTGGCAAACTTTCATGCTGGATTCTTCATCTGTTAAATCAATTTCACGTGGCATTTTCCTAAAAATTTGCTTTGTTTTTTATCGTATACATTTGCTTATCCACTATACTCACTTATGAATCGTTTTCTCCGCTGTATGTGCTGATATGTTGATTTAGCACCAGTTAGAAAACGAATAAATTATTTTGCACATATAAATATTTTACACGGGATTTTCGACATACATTATTAAAAATAACTGTATTACGAATGCGGTGCAAAGATAAAATAAACAAACAACAACAAAAGATAAAGTAATTATAGGAGACTGTGGCTGCATGCAAAATGACTCACTGTTCGGAAAACATCCCGCTAAGAACACCGGAAGACGTAGAGCGGAGTCTTATTGATTTTTATCAAAACCTCAAATCAGCTGCCCAACATTCAACAATAACCCGACAACTAGCTAGATAAAATTTATTTATTCTGTAGATGTCGAACGGCTATTGGCTGCAAAAAGGAAAAATCGTAGAGAATGGCAATCAAAGAGATCTCCGCAACTCAAAAGCAGACTTAAAGACTGCACGAACCCGCTAAGAGAGATGCTGGAATCTCTAATAGTAGCATCCCTGAAAAACTATTTGGGAGACCTAGACGCAACTCCTCAATCAGATTATTCGTTATGGCGTGCTTGTAGAAACCTTAAAAGGCCAGTCTTACGTAAGCCTCCCTTGCGGACTTCAGCTAGAGGCTGGGCAAGGAGTGATACCGAAAAAGGAAATTTATTTGCTAGACACTTGAAAAAGGTTTTTACCCCAAATATATCGACTGATATAGTTGAGTTGCCAGTTGTCGAGGCTAGTGCTGCAGTACCGATAAGATTTGAATTTGGTGATCTTGAAAAGGCAATAACGGATTTAAACACCAAAAAAGACTGTGGTGTTGATAAAACCAGTAACAAGATGTTAATTGAGTTGCCCTGTGTACCTCGTAGAATCGTTCTTTTTATTTTTAATGCCATTTTACGTCTTGAGGTGTCCTTGGTTACCATGATTCCTAAACCAGAAAAAGACCACACAAAAATTGAATCATACAGACCTGTAAGCCTTTTATCAAATATGTCAAAGCTGTCTGAGAGGATGTTAATAACTAAGCTTAACCCTATTCTAAGCGACAAAGGATGTATTCCAAACCATCAATTCGGCTTCAGGAAAAAACATAGTACGATCGAACAAACTCACAGGTTAGTTAATGTTGTTAAGAAGACTTTTGAAGAGAGAAAATACTGCTCTGTGTTTTTATTGACGTTTCTCAAGCATTCGATAAGGTATGGCATGAAGGCCTAATATATAAGCTAAAACTGAATTTGCCAGTAAATCTCTATAAGCTGCTAGATAGTTATTTAACCGAAAGAATATTTATTGTAAAAGAAGGAGAAATTTTGAGCTCACCCGAGGCAATCGAAGTCGGAGTTTCCCAAGCTAGTATATTGGGGCCTTTTTATACTTATTGTGTATTTTAGACATGCCAACTAGTAACCGAGTTCACACATCGACATTTGCTGACGACACAGCTTTTTTGAGCATTCACGAAAGACCCGAAGTAGCATCACGACATTTACAAGACCACATATTTAATTTAGCAAAATGGTTGAAGAAATGGAGAATAAAAGTAAATGAACAAAAATGTACTCAGATAACTTTCACACTCCGTAGACTCTTGCACCCCTATTCGTATAAATAACCAAACGACGTCAAATATCTCGGCATACATCTTGACCGGCGCCTTACATGGAAACGCCACATAGAAACAAAGTTAGCACAAATGAAGTTGAAAGCAGTCCAACTAAACTGGCTAATTGGCAGAAATTCTACTCTAGCTTTAGATTGCAAACTTTTATTATATAAGTCAATTCTAAAACCAATATGTGTTATGGCATTTAATTATGGGGCACTACTTAAGCTACCAACGTAGAAATAACTCAAAGGCGCCAAAATAAGATTCTTCGTATAATTACATCTGCTCCTTGGTATATAAAAAACTCGAACATCCATTAATATCTAAACGTGCCATCAGTTAAAGCAGAAATAGCGAAACTTGCCATAAGGTATTTAAAGAAGCTTGAAACTCATCCGAATCCACTGGCCCGTAACATACAAAATGAACCTGGTTACTTTCGACTAAGAAGGAGGGACACTGCTTCTCTCATCCGTACATCAGAGGGATAACCCAAAATTACAATAACCGTGAAACATACATTTTTTTGTCCAGCACTGGTTGGACTAAACACGTATATTTATTTTTTTTTTTAGACTTAAGATATGAGTATTTATTGATATAATTGAAGATACAATAAATAAAAATTACGAAATAATATTAAAACTTAATTTTCAGAAATTATTTTTATTTTTTCTGATTTTTAATTTTTTTATAGGAAAAAATTCACATATTTTGGGACTGAAGATGACTTCTTTAAAAACATCAACTAAGTATAAAATTTTCCTTAAGGAGTATATCCGCCTTTTTTCACTGCAAAAAAGTTGATTACAAATGGGGCCAATAAAATTAATAATAATAATACTTTTTTATAATTTAATCATTGGTAAATAATTACTAATGAAACCTTTTCATTAAAAGACATTACCATTAATGAAAACAATGGTAATGAAAAAAATGTATTAGCATTACTTACAATTCAATGCTAATGAAATTACCAATTAATTACTCAATATAATAAATTAGTCCTATGTATGGTGTCTACTCTAATTTGATAAATTTTTGCAACGATTTCTAGTCAAACATCAGGAAGCGGCAACGCTGAACAGCTGCTTTTACAGACATATGTATGTGTTTTGTTTACTACTAGCTATCCCCGGTGCGCTTCGCTACACCCATCCACAAAAAACCCAATAAACATTTGGAAGAAAAGTATGGCCAACTTCTAACTAGAAAACGCACGCTATTCTCACATTAAAAATGTTATACTTTACATGCAATGTACGACGCCTACTGTTCCCAACAAATCTGTTTTTTGCTTGACTATACATATTAACACGATAATAATTGTTAACTTTTTATGGGAGGTACCACTATCGTAATCCGGTCTGTATTTTGCTAGACTATGCACATTAGTATGAGGGTTACTTGTGCAAAGTTTCAAGACTCTAGCTATTGCAGTTCTCTAGGTACACGATAATCATTTTTCACTTAGTATGGAAGGTATCCCGTCCATTGTCGCAATCCAGTCAGTATTTTACTACACTATGCACGTTACTCTGAGTGTTACTTGTGCAAAGTTTCAAGGCTCCATCTATTGTAGCTCTCCAGGTACACGATAATCATTTTTCTCTTTGTTTATATATTGCTATAATATGTGCATTAACATAGGGGTTACTCGTGCTAAGCCTCAAGGCTCTATCTATTGCAGTTTTCTAGGTACACGATAATAATTTCTCACTATGTATATGAGGTAATACACCCTCCATTCCAATTCAGTGTGTGTTTCTCTAAAAAATTCCCAGATGCTACCTATTGCAGTTCTATAGATACAGGATAATAATATTTAACTTTGTATAGGGGGTACCGTGATCACTATCCCAATCCAGCCTATGTTTTTCTAGAGTATTTGCATGGGTAAAAGAGTTACTTTTACCTACTGTCAAGACTATACCTATTATAGTACTCTATGTAAACGATATTAGTTTTTCATTTAGCATAGGAGGTACCACGCCAACTGTCCCAATTCATTCTGTATTTTGGTAGATTATACGCATTTGCACAGGGGTTACTCATGCAACGTTTCAAGATGCTATCTATTGTAGTTCGCCAGGAACACGATAATAATTTTTCACTTTGTATGGGAGGTAACACGCCTACTATTCCAGTTCAGTCTGTGTTTGGCTAAACTACGGTGCGATCGCCCCGGGCGCCACGGTGAAGGGGGCGCAAACTTGTCTAAGGGCGAAAGAAATATCGCCATCAGCTTTATGGATAGGAGCACGAATATTGAATATTTGATGAAGAATTCGAATGTAATCTATGATTATTAAAACAAGCAGCAATAACTTGTAGAAGAGCACCTATGTATGCTCCACTCGTGGCTCTATAGTTGCCAGATGTAAAGACCGTTTTTCAAAAGTACGGTGAACCGTGCAATGACGCCGGCGAGTGTGCGAATTAAAAAGGGCTAGCTATTGAAAAGTTAGTATTGGTTCTTTCATTGCCCACAAAAAAGTAATAAAGAAAAAACAAGAAAACAATAATATTATATATGAAATTACCAATTACCATACCATAAACATTCAGTAGGATTATTACGAATTGAATATTTTTTTTACCATCATGTCCAAAACTGTCTGGAGCACAAAGATTCAATGATTAAGAGAAGAGGTGGCAACGACTGAAGTGCTTCTTAAGAAGGTCCTAAAGCACACTTCTTATTTTGCTCCTTCTAGTTCTTCGTCGTCATCAGTGAACATGAGTACACTTAATGAAGTTGAAATACTAGTAATACCAGATTCAGATTCTAATGACGAAGTTATTAATGAGAATGTAGCTTACAAAAAGATATTAATTTCTTCTCCTAAAACTGTTGGCTTGATTTCCGATCCATCCTCTTCGCCAGAATTCAAAAATAAAAACGAAAAGAATGAGTTAAATTTAAAGGGCTCTTGCCATTAAAGGCTGATAATTATTATCCAAAAATTACATAAAAAGGATATTTTTGTAATCAACATCAGCTTCGTTGTGCAGAAAATGGGGAAAAAATAAAACGTTAATGTTTACCATTCCAGTAGTGCAATTCACAAACTTTTAACGATCTAACACTTGTTAAATATATCAACATGTTTTTTGCTTGCACTAACGCATTTGCGATTCACTAACCTATGGTTAACTTATGAAAAATACAAACAAAAATAAATGGCAATGCTGCTAAATAAAATGGCAAAATAGCGAAAAGAACAAAGAGGAATGAAAAATAATAAACAAAATATACAAAACTTTCCACAAAAGTGCTCCATTTTTTGTTCTTTTTTAATTTTATTTCTAAAAAATTGTTTAAATTCATTTTTATAAGGTAGATAAAATACATATGTATGTGTTTTAATTATAAATATTAATTATTTACCCCCATATTTATAAAACTTATAAATATGGGGGTAAAATAAAACTTATTTGAAATGTATTTTAATATAAATTTTATATGAAAAATTAGTTCTAAAATAGATTACAAATATTTTTTATAAATATGGGGGTTAGAATATTTTACATTTTACATTATACATCTAATGGCCGACTTTATCTTTTGATATTTTGATAAAGTAAACGACACAAAAATAGTTGCAGTTAAATTAACAATACTCGACTTGTTAAGAAAAACAGCTGATTTATAACAACACCAAATGTTATTAAAAAGCATTTCTGAATAGCAAAGACTTTCGTTTTGTTGTTAAGAGTCAAGAATCGTTAAAATTGAATAGTGAATCGCACTACAGATTTCATTGAAACTTTTTTTATTTACATTCCTTGACTTCCTGATTCGAATTATAATTAAAAAAAATCTATCTCTTTTATTTTTTTATTGTTACTACATAATATATAACCCTTTTGTAAATATAAGTATAAAATCAAAAAAAAAAATAATTATATGAGAAATATAAGTTTATTAAGACCAAGTAAATGTTTAGGAAGCTAGATCACAATCTCACCCTGGGCGCCTACTAGCCTCGGGGCGGTACCTGATGGGAGGTACCACGCCCACTATTCCAATTCAGTCTAGGTTTCGCTAAACTATTAACATTAATATAGAGGTTACGGGTGCGAAAATTCAAGACGCTGCCTATTACTGTTACCAAGATATACGATGATAAATATTTACTTTGTATGGGAGGTGCCACGCCCACATCGAATATCAAAAAAATAAGTACCCTATTTTACCATCCGTATATCCAATAACAAACTGTGAAAATTTCAGAAAGATCGGTTCACTGGTGTATGCAGTTATAGCTTTCCGACAAACAAACATACATACAATAACATTTTGTGCTCTATATATATATATAGAAGATAGATATTTTTTGCTTAGTCTTTGGAAAATGTAAACAACGCCTTTGGAAAATTACTAGACTTGGTGGTTGTTAACTGATCTGATGATTGCTCAATAATACGCTCGGATCCTATTAGTTTACCTAAAGATCGATATCATCCTACTATTCTGATTACTTTATTTATTGCCGTACCCTATATCTTGCAAAACAAAAAAAGTGTTCTGCTTCAAACGAACAAGTTATAACGCATTAAATGAGCATTTAAAATATCTTTACTTAGAAACCTGAAAAACAATTATTATAAAAAATACAAAATCTCTGGTTCGATAACATACTATGGAACGTACTCCATAAGTCGTGCAGAATACAACTTACTAAACCGTTCGTTATATAATAATTAAATAAATAAAATGAAAGAGAATTTCCTTCATGATCAGCGTTGCCACAAAGAAAAATATTTTTCTATCAAAGTCATCCCAAAAATCTACCAATACCGATCAAAACTTAAAAAATCTACCAACATTTTTTTTATCTTAAATTAATTGTATCTGTTCAGTATAAATTTACTTTTCATTCCATTTTTTATAAATTTTAATAATTAAATTTAAATTGACCTACATAACTGAATTCTATGTTTTGTTTCTGTTAATTTGTTTTTAAATTTGTTATTTACTCCAATTTTGCATTTACTCAAAATTTCTATTTACGTAATATTTAAAGTAACGGAGTAATCGTACGATTTCTTTGTACATACATATTTTGTTTTTGTAAATAATAACTCAACCAACATCTTTTTAGGTATAAGAAGTTTTAAAACTAAATAAACAGTCAGAATTTGATTGTTTTTCTCGGACATTTTTGGTGACCCCGACGTTATGCACTAGCATCACTTTGTTGTTTCATATTTAGTTTCTGTTCTAATAGAACATAAAAAACCAGTTTATTTGTTTAAGTTTTTTTTGCTAAAAAATAATTGTTAAAAAAAAATAAAAGAAAGAAAGAAACGGTGCACAGTGGCTGAAAATCGTTTTTCGTTGGCCAAAAGTAAATTTTTTTTTGTCACCGATTTTTAAAATTTTTACGTCATTTTGTAGTTAATATATCCAAATTAAGGTAGCCAAAAAATTATGTTAAAATATTGATAATTGTAGGCGTGGCATGCTGTCAAACTCAACTTTTTTTTTAATTTCAGAAAAAGGTGTTTTTCTTTGGTTTTTTATCAAAATTAAATGGTTACTACTCGCAAGCTATCATCGATAATGGTCTGCGTTTTTTTTATAATGTTGGTAGGATTATTGTCTTTAGTTGTTGTAAGTAGACACAGCTCTAACGTTTAATATTAGGGGCGTTATGAAATATTTATGAAACTACTATATTTTCCTCAAATTTAAACTTTAGTGGAATAGAACTTCTAGGGAACAAAAGGGAACAAGAAACGTATACAACCACGAGAAAGGTGAAAGTGTCCTCTTTAAGGCTATATATACTTTTGCACCCGCCACGAGCCGCCTGTAGAACACTTTTTTCATTTTAATGAAATTACTCGAAAAAAATTCATATACAATGGTGTATTAAATTTTCACTTTTTTGCCTAAAAGTTTATTTTTTTTTTAGTTTAGGCTACGTATAACTAAAAAAATAAATATAATACCTTCGAAAGGGTTTAATGGCTTTGTTTTGATCAGCAAAAAATAAGTAATAAAATTATCACCTTTGGTTCTACAAATATAAAAGAATCTTTCCTACATCAATTACGATCACAGAACCAGTTTACAAAAGTGGATATCATTGAAAAAGTTGTTAAAGCTAGTCCACCGAGAACAAAACGGATTCTTAAAAGTATACCAACTCCGTATGATGCAATACAGTACACAAATGAGGAGGCATTAGCATTATTTCTGGATTTGAAATTAACAAAACAGCAATATATTAAACTCAGACAGCGTGCGATTGAAAAAGGCTCAAATATATATCCAGCATATCATCACATAACCGCTGCTAAAATGGACTGTTTGCCATCAAAGGACACTATTACAATCACACCAATTTCAGCAGAGGTACAACTACAATCTCTACTTGATCACACAGCCGCACGCTTGCTGCAATCAATAACAGGAAATGAGTTGAAGAAATACGGAAACACAAAGTTAATTCTTTTTTGTAAATGGGGATGTGATGGTTCTTCGGGACAAAAACAATATAAACAAGCTGTATGTGAAAATATTTCTGACTCAGATATGTTCATGGTATCATTCGTACCATTGCGATTGAAAAAGATTTTGGAAGATTCAGAGCCTTCGACTAGTACAACGCAAACAATGGATATTTGGAAAAATGAGACACCATCTTCTACGAAATACTGCAGGCCAATCAAATTTCAATTCAAAAAAGAAACAAATGATGTTATTAATAAAGAAATTAGTGATATCAAGGCCCAAATTACAGCACTACAGCCATTACAATTACAGTTAGATGGGCAGCAAATTGAAGTAAGCTACCAGTTAGTCCTGACAATGATAGATGGAAAAGTGGGTCAGGCTTTGACTAACACGAAGGCTGCATCCAGCTGCATTATATGCCAAGCAACATCAACCCAATTAAACCAAGTCCCAGCAAAATCATTAGATAATACCGATGCATATGAATTTGGATTCTCACCACTACACGCAAGAATACGACTTATGGAACACATACTAAAAATCAGTTATGATTTGGATTTCGGGTCTTCAGGAGCAATAAGAAACAACGTGACCAACAAAGAGTTAAGAAGTTCAAAAAAGAAACATGTTCAAGATGAATATCGCAAACGTGGACTGATTATAGATCAGCCAAAACAAGGGTCAGGCAATACAAATGATGGCAATACCGCAAGAAGACTCTTTTCAGATCCAGAAACAGCATCTGAAATAACAGGAGTGAATTTCAACCTTATTTTCAGATTTAAAATAATACTACTTGCGTGCAATGAAGAAATTGACTGTAGAAAATTTGGAGATTATGCTAAGGAAACTGCAAAAATATATACAACTAACTACCCATGGATAAATATGTCTGCAACAGTTCACAAAATCCTTTATCATGGTGAAGATGTCATTAAATATCATTTGGTGCCACTTGGAGATCTATCAGAGGAGGCTCAGGAAAAAAGGAACAAGGATTACATATTTTATAGAGAGCACAATACTAGAAAAATTTCACGGAATTCAACAAATGAAGATCTATTTAATATATTATTGGTAACGTCAGATCCGTTCATATCCAGTATTCGAAATCAATGGAAAGTGGACCATCGGGATTTAGATGAAGAAGCCAAAAAATTACTAAAGAACAGAAATAGCACAGAACAAAATATTGAATATTTGCAATTAATATTTAAGTAAAATGAATAAAAATTATATTTTCTTGTTGCTTAACCAAAAAAAAAAAATTTTTTTTTGGGGGTTGGGGGGTGAGGTGAAGGTAGCGCAGAAGATCCGAGTACATTTTTCATTCGTCATGAAAGCTTAAAAATTAATTTTTTATGTAATCTAGGCTTAGGTAATACAATTTGTTAATTATTGACACTATTTTTCATATAATATGCTATATAAACGCCCAAAAAAAGGGGGCGGGGTCCAAAAATAAATTTTTATGATTTTCTGGCTCCAGGGTAAAGACCCTGAACCTTGTTTAACATAAAAATGTTTCATTTGCTTAACAAATTTACAAAAAAACTTGCAAAAATGTGTAGTTTTTCAGGGGTTGGTTTAGTTCTTCTTAGGGAATTTTTTTCCCCCTGGTCCGATTTGGCCCATTTACGAACTTAGCCTGCCCTATCCTTCAAGATATATATGTACCAAATTTCAAGGGTCTAGCTCTTTTCGTTTAGACTGAATCGTGTTCATACAGACAGGCGAATGGACGGACGGCCGGATGGACAGACGGACGTATGGACAGACGGACATAGCTATATCGTCCTAGATTTCATCACTGATCAAGAATATATATACTTTTTTGGATCTTAGAGGGATATTTTTCTATGTTACACACAGAATAAACCCATATTTCACTCTGAAAGTTAAAAAAATTAAAATGTTCAACTTTGACCTCGAATTTCTTAAAAAGTCCTCAATCAATTTTAATGTAATTAAAACTGAATCAAGCTGAGCTAAATATCTATCCATTAAAATTATTTCAATATTTTGATCGGTTCAAAAGTTACAGAATTTTGGCCAACGAAAAACGATTTTCAGCCACTGTGCGGTGTTTAAAATACCATTGCCCAGCTGCATAAACTAATAAAACGTTAATAAAATAAAAGACTATCAACATTAATCGAACTGATTTAATAAAAAATAAAAAAAATTAGTAACCTTGAAAATCTACGTAAAACACGAACCCATCTAAAGGGAACAGCGACCAGGTTGGAGAATTTTCTTAATCAAGTAACGAATTAAATATCGCTTTTCGAGATTAGGGCAAGACTTGAAAAATTGGATGCAGAAACTATTGGAATCTCAAGCTCTATTTTTAGAGAAATTGTCAGCGCTGCAAACTACTTCAACTGTAAACCAAGAGTCGATCCACACCTCTGTCCAGTCTGCTGACGTACGGCTGCCTAAGCTAAATATTCCTGTATTTGACAGTAATTATTCTGAATTTAGATCATTTTTTGATTTGTTTAACAGCTCTGTACACAACAACTACTCGTTAACTGCATCTCAAAAGTTCCAATACCTACACGCAAAGAAAAAACATGGTTGAGGTAACCATAATCTAAGAGCAACATATTATGGTTGTAGTGAAAACATATTATTGTTGAACATTATAATATTATGGTGACCGATTGAAAAAAATTGAAGAACGTTACGACAAACCTTCACTTGTTATTGATTCCCTAATTGAAACCTTTTTATTAATACCAAAGGCTAACAATTCCCAAAGTCTTAGAAATGTTTCTAATGTTGCTGATGAAGTTATAAGAGGACTTAGAGCACAGGGTCCTGATACAGAAACGCGTGATCCGTGGCTGATCCACATTTTATTAAAAAAGGTTGATAGAGACAGTCACAAATCCTGGGCTGAATATTGCAGTAAGACTACATTTCCTACTCTGGAAAGTTTTATAAAATTTATGAACGACCGCTGCGACGGGCATTGGAGCGTATGCCCACAACAGATGATAAGAATCGAACCATTAAATCAGTTCGATCTTACACTAGCTTTGTGAAAAGATCTTGTTCAGCGTGCTCACAGAATCATCACCTTGCTTATTGTCCAACATTTAGCAGGATGACTGTGCCGAATCGTATTGAATTTGTTAAAGAAAAGAAATTATGTTTTAATTGTTTAAAACCTGGACATATAGTGCAAAATTGTCCATCTAAGCACGTGTGTGAATCCTGTAAAGCCCATCATCACTCTTGTATTCACCTAGAACGGAATTCTAAGTCTGTGTCTGCAAATACTGTTAAAAGCACAACATCTAAAGAAGTTAAAAACTCTAGTTAGGCGCCTCTTAAACCCAAAACTGTTATAGACACTGACAGCTCAACTGATACATCTGTTACATCTAACTCATCGCCTGAAAACTCAATAAACCTCGCTGCGTCATTTAAAACTAAAACAGTAAACATGCTTTTGCCGACTGCCAAAGTTCTTGTAAAAGATAATATGGGTTGTTTTCATCGTTGTAATATACTACTAGACTCTGGGTGCCAAAACACGTTGATATCAGAAAGTTGTGCAAATAGACTTGGGTTGAAGAGAAATCCATCTAAAATGTTTGTCAGTGGCTTAGGAAATAATAAAGCTGGAGCTACAAAAGGTATAGTAGAAGTACAATTAAAATCTCTTTATAACTCTAATAGTATCGTCATGCAAGCTCAAGTGTTTAAATGTCTGACATCGTAGTTACCTCCTTCCCCTTTTACTATAAATTACTGGGACGATGTAAAAAATCTCTCCCTTGCTGATCCGGATTTTAATACTCCCAAGGATATTGATATACTTGTAGGATACGATTACTTCTTTACCCTATTAAGAGAGGGACGAATTCTTAAGGATGGTATTCTACTGGCTCAAAATACGATATTTGGATACGTTTTGTGTGGAGGAAATTCTTTTAATGCATACTATATATCAGCCCAAGATGCATCTGACGTTGATTTAAATCATACCCTAAAATTATTTTGGAAAATTTAAAGTGTTCCCCAAGTTACAACTGCCATGAATCCCGAAGACCAACATGCTGAAGATTTTTACCAATCAACAACTATAAGGACTGATCGATATTCTGTGAGGCTTCCATTCGTCTACAACGCAAGTCTTGGAAATTCATATTCTACAGCATTGAATAGGCTAAAATCAATGGAACGAAAATTTAAATCAAATCCTGAATTGAAAAAATCCCACACGGAATTTATTAATGAATACCTTTCACTAGCACATATGAAACTTGTTTCCAGTAACAAATTAAATCTCTCTGCTGAAGGAGTATGTTATTTGCCACACCATGCTGTGCTTAAAGATAATAGTTTAACTGCAAAATTGAGAGTGGTCTTTGACGGGTCTGCCAAAACCTCTAATGGTAAGTCACTTAATGATAATTTACGAAAGGGTCCAACACTGCAGCAAGATTTGCTGGGAGTAATTTTGAGATATCGTTGCAAAAGGTATTGTTTTTCAGCCGATATTAAACAGATGTTTAGAATGATCAACATGCAAGATTGTGACCAGGACTTCCAGCGGATCCTATGGAGAGAATCTCCAAATGATGAAATCCAACATTATTAACTTACTACTATGACTTACGGCATCTGATCAGCGCCATACTTGTCAATAGGAACACTTCTGCAGCTAAGTGATGATGAAAGAAACAATTACCCATTGGCTAGTGAAGCTATTAAAAGTTCATTTTATGTCGACGACTGCATGGCAGGCTCCAACACACTAGAAGAGGCTAAAGAGCTAGCAGAACAATTAAACAACTTGCTTACGGCTGGCGGATTTTTTTAAGAAAATGGGCAGCAAATGATAGCAGAATACTTCTACAAATACCAGGTAGTGACAAAATTGAAAGTATAGTGGATATTCCTAGTGAATTAACAGTGTGCCTATTGGGCATTATATGGCACCCTATGAATGACTGCTTTTCGTATAAGGTTAAATCAAGTGAATATCATCTAGACACCAAGCTCTCTGAGATATCGAAAATATTCGATCCCCTTGGCTGGATTTCTCCCGCAATTGTATCTGTAAAAATAATAATACAGCAACTATGGTTATCTAAACTTGAATGGGATGAGTTGTTACCTAATAATATTTTAGATGAAGTCAAACTGCTATTTTCAGAATTTCATTTACTTAATAATATTAACATACAAAGATTGATTTTTTCCACAGAGTGTGAAGTAAGCTTTCATGGATTCTGTGACGCATCCACCTTAGCGTACGCAGCAGTGATTTATTGCCGTAAAATATCAGCAGACAAACAAGGGTCCACAAATATAGTTTTGTCAAAAACTAATGTGGCTCCCATTGCATTGCTATCAATCTCAAGGCTGGAACTGTGTGCAGTATATTTGTTGTGTCAGTTGTATGAGTATTTAGCATCGGTCATTAATCTAAATATGGATGAAGCAGTATGTTGGTCGGATAGCAAAACAGTCCTAGCATGGCTTTCCTCTCATCCATCAAAATGGAAGACGTTTATCAGTCATCGGTCATCTCATATTTTGGAGAAGCTTCCAAGTAAAAACTGGCGGTACGTACCTAAAAAAGAGAATCCGGCCGATGTCGCAAGTGGAGGTGTTAAATCAAGTGCTCTTGTAAATAATGCGTTGTGGTTTAGAGGTCCATCTTGGCTTCTACAAGAAGAAATTCATTGGCCACAATCAAAAGCTAATCAATATACTACAAATCAGGAGATTGGCCCAAACCAGCAAGTAGCTTTAATATCAACTACAGAAGAGCATCCAGATATAGTTAGAAAATTGAATGACAAAATTTCTTCCTGGCCGAAAATAATTAGAGTACTTGTTTACTGTTTACGATTTATAAATGTTTTGAAGACTAAGCTAAGAGATGGTTCACCACTGAGAATTGAAGAACTCAAGACTGCTGAAACTAAAATTTACAAGTACTATCAAAACGTTAATTTCGCTGAGTTTATAAAATCTCTTAAAAAAGGTCAAGCTACAATTACAAACAAAAAATTGAGAAAACTTTCACCATTTCTGGATTCAGATGAGATATAACGTGTTGGCAGGAGGTTATCCAAATCTGATCTGCCTTACGACAGCAAGCATCAAATTATTTTGCATAAAGACTGCCCTGTTGTTCGCAAAATTGTACATGACGTACACTTAAAAAATCTTCATGCTGGAGTAACACTATTGGTCGCTACGTTACGTCAAAAATACGGGATAATTGGTGCTCGTGAAATTGTTAAGTCTGTAACGCAGTGATGTGGAGCCTGTATTCGATACAGTGCGCACAATCAGCAGCAGCTTATGGGTACTCTCCCAAAATTTCGTGTTACCGCTTCCTATCCTTTTTACGAAGTCGGATGTGACTACGCTGGTCCTATATTGTACAAGCAACACAGTGGACGCAAGGCGCCTATAGTCAAAGCGTATGTAGCAGTTTTTATCTGTCTAGTAACCAAAGCTGTACACTTGGAACTAGTGTCGGATTTCAGCTCCGATGCCTTTTTGGCAGCTCTTGACCGTTTTGTAGCAAGGCATAGTTTATGTGCACACGTACATAGCGGAACAAATTTCCAAGGCGCTGCAAACAAGCTGAATCAAATTCATAATATGGTAAAATCTTTTAATTCAAATCATGAAATTTCGAATTTTTTGTCTTCTAAAGGTATTCAGTGGCACTTTATTCCACCAAGTGCTCCCCATTTTGGTGGAGTATGGGAATCTACTGTTAAATCCATGAATCCATTTGCGTAGAACTGTTGGTCAAGCTACACTTAATTTTGAAGAACTCTCAACCTTACTGAGTAGAATCGAGGCCATTTTGAATTTTAGGCTATTAGTTCAAGCTGACGAAGATGACATTCTCTATCTTACACCGGGACACTTTTTAGTTTAAAGACCCCTAAATGCATTACCTGAGGCTGATGTTACTCATCTTAAAAGTTCAACCGTATCCAAGTGGAGACTTGTTCAACAGCTAACCCAGTTTTTTTGGTCCCGATGGTCAACTGACTATTTACTTTCGTTACAACCTAGATCAAAATGGTTAACTGAGAAGGAAAATTTAAAAATTGATGACCTCGTTTTACTACGTGAGGACAACCTACCACCCTCCTGCTGGAAGATTGGTCGAATTATTGAAACCCATGCTGGAACGGATGGCTTTCTGAGAGTTGCTACTGTTAAAACCAGTAACTCTATCTTTAAACGCCCAGTAACTAAATTATACCCTCTGCCTAAAGATTGTTGAACTTCGTCCAAGGCTGGCGGAAATGTTCAGTATGAATTTACTTTTCATTCCATTTTTTATAAATTTTAATAATTAATTTTAAATTGACCTACGTAACTGAATTCTATGTTTTGTTTTTGTTAATTTGTTTTTCAATTTGTTATTTACTCCAATTTTGTATTTACTCAAAATTTCTATTTACTTAATATTTAAAGTAACACTGCGTAGAGAATCTTGCCCCCCTATTCGGATAAATAACCAAACGATACCCCAGCTTTCAGACGTCAAATATCTCGGCATACATCTTGACCGGCGCCTTACATGGAAACGCCACATAGAAACAAAGTTAACACAAAGTTGAAAGCAGTCCAACTAAACTGGCTAATTGGCAGAAATTCTACTCTAGCTTTAGATTGCAAACTTTTATTATATAAGTCAATTCTAAAACCAATATGTGTTATGGCATTTAATTATGGGGCACTACTTAAGCTACCAACGTAGAAATAACTCAAAGGCGCCAAAATAAGATTCTTCGTATAATTACATCTGCTCCTTGGTATATAAAAAACTCGAACATCCATTAATATCTAAACGTGCCATCAGTTAAAGCAGAAATAGCGAAACTTGCCATAAGGTATTTAAAGAAGCTTGAAACTCATCCGAATCCACTGGCCCGTAACATACAAAATGAACCTGGTTACTTTCGACTAAGAAGGAGGGACACTGCTTCTCTCATCCGTACATCAGAGGGATAACCCGAAAATTAGAATAGCCGTGAAACATACATTTTTTTGTCCAGCACTGGTGGGACTAAACAAGTATATTTATTTTTTTTTAGACTTAAGATATGAGTATTTATTGATATAATTGAAGATACAATAAATAAAAATTACGAAATAATATTAAAACTTAATTTTCAGAAATTATTTTTATTTTTTCTGATTTTTAATTTTTTTTATTGGAAAAAATTCACATAATTTGGGACTGAAGATGACTTCTTTAAAAACATCAACTAAATATGAAATTTTCCTTAAGGAGTATATCCGCCTTTTTTCACTGCAAAAAAGTTGATTACAAATGTGGCCAATAAAATTAATAATAATAATGCTTTTTTATAATTTAATCATTGGTAAATAATTACTAATGAAACCTTTTCATTAAAAGACATTACCATTAATGAAAACAATGGTAATGAAAAAAATGTATTAGCATTACTTACAATTCAATGCTAATGAAATTACCAATTAATTACTCAATATAATAAATTAGTCCTATGTATGGTGTCTACTCTAATTTGATAAATTTTTGCAACGATTTCTAGTCAAACATCAGAAAGCGGCAACGCTGAACAGCTGCTTTTACAGACATATGTATGTGTTTTGTTTACTACTAGCTATCCCCGGTGCGCTTCGCTACACCCATCCACAAAAAACCCAATAAACATTTGGAAGAAAAGTATGGCCAACTTCTAACTAGAAAACGCACGCTATTCTCACATTAAAAATGTTATAGTTTACATGCAAGGTACGACGCCTACTGTTCCCAACAAATCTGTTTTTTGCTTGACTATACATATTAACACGATAATAATTGTTAACTTTTTATGGGAGGTACCACTATCGTAATCCTGTCTGTATTTTGCTAGACTATGCACATTAGTATGAGGGTTACTTGTGCAAAGTTTCAAGACTCTAGCTATTGCAGTTCTCTAGGTACACGATAATCATTTTTCACTTAGTATGGAAGGTACCCCGTCCATTGTCGCAATCCAGTCAGTATTTTACTACACTATGCACGTTACTCTGAGTGTTACTTGTACAAAGTTTCAAGGCTCCATCTATTGTAGCTCTCCAGGTACACGATAATCATTTTTCTCTTTGTTTATATATTGCTATAATATGTGCATTAACATAGGGGTTACTCGTGCTAAGCCTCAAGGCTCTATCTATTGCAGTTTTCTAGGTACACGATAATAATTTCTCACAATGTATATGAGGTAACACACCCTCCATTCCAATTCAGTGTGTGTTTCTCTAAAAAAATTCCCAGATGCTACCTATTGCAGTTCTATAGATACAGGATAATAATATTTAACTTTGTATAGGGGGTACCGTGATCACTATCCCAATCCCGCCTATGTTTTTCTAGAGTGTTTGCATGGGTAAAAGAGTTACTTTTACCTACTTTCAAGACTATACCTATTATAGTACTCTATGTAAACGATATTAGTTTTTCATTTAGCATAGGAGGTACCACGCCAACTGTCCCAATTCATTCTGTATTTTGGTAGATTATACGCATTTGCACAGGGGTTACTCATGCAACGTTTCAAGGTGCTATCTATTGTAGTTCGCCAGGAACACGATAATAATTTTTCACTTTGTATGGGAGGTAACACGCCTACTATTCCAATTCAGTCTGTGTTTAGCTAAACTATGTACGTTAATATGATGGTCCCACTGTCCCAATTAATTTTGTATTTATTTATTAAACTATGCACATTAGCATAGGGGTTACTCGCGCAAAGATTCAAGGCTCTGTCTATTGTAGTTCGCCAGGAACACGATAATAATTTTTCACTTTGTATGGGAGGTACCACGCCCACTATTCCAATCCAGTCTATCGCCATCAGCTTTATGGATAGGAGCACGAATATTGAATATTTGATGAAGAATTCGAATGTAATCAATAATTATTAAAACAAGCAGCAATAACTTGTAGAAGAGCACCTATGTATGCTCCACTCGTGGCTCTATAGTTGCCAGATGTAAAGACCGTTTTTCAAAAGTACGGTGAACCGTGCAATGACGCCGGCGAGTGTGCGAATTAAAAAGGGCTAGCTATTGAAAAGTTAGTATTGGTTCTTTCATTGCCCACAAAAAAGTAATAAAGAAAAAACAAGAAAACAATAATATTATATATGAAATTACCAATTACCATACCATAAACATTCAGTAGGATTATTACGAATTGAATATTTTTTTTACCATCATGTTAAAAAAAACTGTCTGGAGCACAAAGATTCAATGATTAAGAGAAGAGGTGGCAACGACTGAAGTGCTTCTTAAGAAGGTCCTAAAGCTCACTTCTTATTTTGCTCCTTCTAGTTCTTCATCGTCATCAGTGAACATGAGTACACTTAATGAAGTTGAAATACTAGTAATACCAGATTCAGATTCTAATGACGAAGTTATTAATGAGAATGTAGCTTACAAAAAGATATTAATTTCTTCTCCTAAAACTGTTGGCTTGATTTCCGATCCATCCTCTTCGCCAGAATTCAAAAATAAAAACGAAAAGAATGAGTTAAATTTAAAGGGCTCTTGCCATTAAAGGCTGATAATTATTATCCAAAAATTACATAAAAAGGATATTTTTGTAATCAACATCAGCTTCGTTGTGCAGAAAATGGGGAAAAAATAAAACGTTAATGTTTACCATTCCAGTAGTGCAATTCACAAACTTTTAACGATCTAACACTTGTTAAATATATCAACATGTTTTTTGCTTGCACTAACGCATTTGCGATTCACTAACCTATGGTTAACTTATGAAAAATACAAACAAAAATAAATGGCAATGCTGCTAAACAAAATGGCAAAATAGCGAAAAGAACAAAGAGGAATGAAAAATAATAAACAAAATATACAAAACTTTCCACAAAAGTGCTTCATTTTTTGTTCTTTTTTAATTTTATTTCTAAAAAATTGTTTAAATTCATTTTTATAAGGTAGATAAAATACATATGTATGTGTTTAATTATAAATATTAATTATTTACCCCCATATTTATAAAACTTATAAATATGGGGGTAAAATAAAACTTATTTGAAATGTATTTTAATATAAATTTTATATGAAAAATTAGTTCTAAAATAGATTACAAATATTTTTTGTAAATATGGGGGTTAGAATATTTTACATTTTACATTATACATCTAATGGCCGACTTTATCTTTTGATATTTTGATAAAATAAACGACACAAAAATAGTTGCAGTTAAATTAACAATACTCGACTTGTTAAGAAAAACAGCTGATTTATAACAACACCAAATGTTATTAAAAAGCATTTCTGAATAGCAAAGACTTTCGTTTTGTTGTTAAGAGTCAAGAATCGTTAAAATTGAATAGTGAATCGCACTACAGATTTCATTGAAACTTTTTTTATTTACATTCCTTGACTTCCTGATTCGAATTATAATTTAAAAAAAAATCTATCTCTTTTATTTTTTTATTGTTACTACATAATATATAACCCTTTTGTAAATATAAGTATAAAATCAAAAAAATAAATAATTATATGAGAAATATAAGTTTATTAAGACCAATTAAATGTTTAGGAAGCCAGATCACAATCTCACCCTGGGCGCCTACTAGCCTCGGGGCGGTACCTGATGGGAGGTACCACGCCCACTATTCCAATTCAGTCTAGGTTTCGCTAAACTATTAACATTAATATAGAGGTTACGGGTGCGAAAATTCAAGACGCTGCCTATTACTGTTACCAAGATATACGATGATAAATATTTACTTTGTATGGGAGGTGCTACGCCCACATCGAATATCAAAAAAATATCCAATAACAAACTGTGAAAATTTCAGAAAGATCGGTTCACTGGTGTATGCAGTTATAGCTTTCCGACAAACAAACATACATACAATCACATTTTGTGCTCTATATATATATAGAAGATAGATATTTTTTGCTTAGTCTTTGGAAAATGTAAACAACGCCTTTGGAAAATTACTAGACTTGGTGGTTGTTAACTGATCTGATGATTGCTCAATAACACGCTCGGATCCTATTAGTTTACCTAAAGATCGATATCATCCTACTATTCTGATTACTTTATTTATGCCGTACCCTATATCTTGCAAAACAAAAAAAAGTGTTCTGCTTCAAACGAACAAGTTATAACGCATTAAATGAGCATTTAAAATATCTTTACTTAGAAACCTGAAAAACAATTATTATAAAAAATACAAAATCTCTGGTTCGATAACATACTATGGAACGTACTCCATAAGTCGTGCAGAATACAACTTACTAAACCGTTCGTTATATAATAATTAAATAAATAAAATGAAAGAAAATTTCCTTCATGATCAGCGTTGCCACAAAGAAAAATATTTTTCTATCAAAGTCATCCCAAAAATCTACCAATACCGATCAAAACTTAAAAAATCTACCAACATTTTTTTATCTTAAATTAATTGTATCTGTTCAGTATAAATTTACTTTTCATTCCATTTTTTATAAATTTTAATAATTAAATTTAAATTGACTACATAACTGAATTCTATGTTTTGTTTCTGTTAATTTGTTTTTAAATTTGTTAATTACTCCAATTTTGCATTTACTCAAAATTTCTATTTACGTAATATTTAAAGTAACGGAGTAATCGTACGATTTCTTTGTACATACATATTTTGTTTTTGTAAATAATAACTCAACCAACATCTTTTTAACCGACTTCAAAAAAAGAAGGAGGTTATCAATTCGTCTGTGTGTTGCTTTTTTTTTTTTTTTTTTTTTTTTTTTGTATGTTTGTGCCTTCAGAACTCGGTCATTTCTGAACCGATTTTAAAAATTTTTGCGCCATTAGAAAGGTTATGGCTGCAGATTGGTCCCATTTTAAAAACAGTTTAAAAGTTTAAAAATTAAAGAGTGTCCCCATACAACATACATGTTTTTTACGTGTATTATGAACTTTATAGGTCACCCATTTAAAATTAGAAAAAAGTGCGTATTACTATAGCTCCCAATAACAAAAAGTAATTAAAAATAAAATTAAAAATTAAAGGGTGACCCCATAGGTGACTTAATTTCACCTTTATTCTCCTATCTTTTGAACCGTTATAGACAAACACTTGAAAGTTGCACAGAATGTTCGTTACTATGTCTGTTATAATAAGTATAAATATTTAAAATTAGAAATTAAAGGGTGTCCCATTAGTTGGTTTATTTTGATATATATATGGCCAAACTTTTGAACCGTTATAGACAGACAGTTGAAATTTACAAAGAATTTGTATTGCTAAGTCCGCTAAAATAACAAGTGTAAAATATGAATTTGGAAAATAAAGGGTGTCCCAATAGTTAATGCAAAAGTAATATATATGGCCAAACTTATCAACTGTTATAGATAGACAGTTGAAATTTACAAAGAACCTATATTGCTTAGTCCGCTATTACAACGAGTATAAAATTTGGATCTATAAATTAAAGGGTGTCCCTATTATTGATGTAATTTGACCATTATGTCCTCATCTTTGGAACCGTTATAGACAAACACTTGAAAAATAGACAGAATTTTCACTACTATGTCTGGTATTACAAAAAGTAAAAATATTTAAAATTGGAAATTAAAGGGTGTCCCAATAGTTGATGTAATTTGATGTATATGGACACAAAGTTAAAATTTAAAAAGAATCGGTATGACAAAGTCCTCCTTAAAAAGTATTTATATTAAAATTTGAATTTAAAGGGTGTCCCAATAGGTGACGTCATTTGATATATATGACCATATCTTTTAAACAGTTATTGATAAACACTTAACAATTAGACATAATGTCCATTACTATATCTGTTATAATAAGTATAAATATTTAAAATTATAAATTACAGGGTGTCGCAATAGTTTATGTAATTAGATGTATATGACAAAACTTTTAAACCGTTACAGACAGACGGTTGAAATTTACAATGAACCTGTATTGCTACGACCGCTATAACTAGTAGGGTGTCGCAATAGTTACCGTCTTCAAGAAACATGATTTTAAGTTTGTCTGTTTTGAAGTCGGTTTTTTTTTGCAAGAATTATTAGGTATAAGAAGTTTTAAAACTAAATAAACAGTCAGTGCATTATAGACCACAATAGAATTTGATTGTTTTTCTCGGACATTTTTGGTGACCCCGACGTTATGCACTAGCATCACTTTGTTGTTTCATATTTAGTTTCTGTTCTAATAGAACATAAAAAACCAGTTTATTTGTTTAAGTTTTTTTTTTGCTAAAAAATAATTGTTAAAAAAAAAAATAAAAGAAAGAAAGAAACGGTGTTTAAAATACCATTGCCCAGCTGCATAAACTAATAAAACGTTAATAAAATAAAAGACTATCAACATTAATCGAACTGATTTAATAAAAAATAAAAAAAATTAGTAACCTTGAAAATCTACGTAAAACACGAACCCATCTAAAGGGAACAGCGACCAGGTTGGAAAATTTTCTAAATCAAGTAACGAATTAAATATCGCTTTTCGAGATTAGGGCAAGACTTGAAAAATTGCATGCAGAAACTATTGGAATCTCAAGCTGCATTTTTAGAGAAATTGTCAGCGCTGCAAACTACTTCAACTGTAAACCAAGAGTCGATCCACACCTCTGTCCAGTCTGCTGACGTACGGCTGCCTAAGCTAAATATTCCTGTATTTGACAGTAATTATTCTGAATTTAGATCATTTTTTGATTTGTTTAACAGCTCTGTACACAACAACTACTCGTTAACTGCATCTCAAAAGTTCCAATACCTACACGCAAAGAAAAAACATGGTTGAGGTAACCATAATCTAAGAGCAACATATTATGGTTGTAGTGAAAACATATTATTGTTGAACATTATAATATTATGGTGATTGAAAAAAATTGAAGAACGTTACGACAAACCTTCACTTGTTATTGATTCCCTAATTGAAACCTTTTTATTAATACCAAAGGCTAACAATTCCCAAATTCTTAGAAATGTTTCTAATGTTGCTGATGAAGTTATAAGAGGACTTAGAGCACAGGGTCCTGATACAGAAACGCGTGATCCGTGGCTGATCCACATTTTATTAAAAAAGGTTGATAGAGACAGTCACAAATCCTGGGCTGAATATTGCAGTAAGACTACATTTCCTACTCTGGAAAGTTTTATAAAATTTATGAACGACCGCTGCGACGGGCATTGGAGCGTATGCCCACAACAGATGATAAGAATCGAACCATTAAATCAGTTCGATCTTACACTAGCTTTGTGAAAAGATCTTGTTCAGCGTGCTCACAGAATCATCACCTTGCTTATTGTCCAACATTTAGCAGGATGACTGTGCCGAATCGTATTGAATTTGTTAAAGAAAAGAAATTATGTTTTAATTGTTTAAAACCTGGACATATAGTGCAAAATTGTCCATCTAAGCACGTGTGTGAATCCTGTAAAGCCCATCATCACTCTTGTATTCACCTAGAACGGAATTCTAAGTCTGTGTCTGCAAATACTGTTAAAAGCACAACATCTAAAGAAGTTAAAAACTCTAGTTAGGCGCCTCTTAAACCCAAAACTGTTATAGAAACTGACAGCTCAACTGATACATCTGTTACATCTAACTCATAGCCTGAAAACTCAATAAACCTCGCTGCGTCATTTAAAACTAAAACAGTAAACATGCTTTTGCCGACTGCCAAAGTTCTTGTAAAAGATAATATGGGTTGTTTTCATCGTTGTAATATACTACTAGACTCTGGGTGCCAAAACACGTTGATATCAGAAAGTTGTGCAAATAGACGTGGGTTGAAGAGAAATCCATCTAAAATGTTTGTCAGTGGCTTAGGAAATAATAAAGCTGGAGCTACAAAAGGTATAGTAGAAGTACAATTAAAATCTCTTTATAACTCTAATAGTATCGTCATGCAAGCTCATGTGTTTAAATGTCTCACATCGTAGTTACCTCCTTCCCCTTTTACTATAAATTACTGGGACGATGTAAAAAATCTCTCCCTTGCTGATCCGGATTTTAATACTCCCAAGGATATTGATATACTTGTAGGATACGATTACTTCTTTACCCTATTAAGAGAGGGACGAATTCTTAAGGATGGTATTCTACTGGCTCAAAATACGATATTTGGATACGTTTTGTGTGGAGGAAATTCTTTTAATGCATACTATATATCAGCCCAAGATGCATCTGACGTTGATTTAAATCATACCCTAAAATTATTTTGGAAAATTGAAAGTGTTCCCCAAGTTACAACTGCCATGAATCCCGAAGACCAACATGCTGAAGATTTTTACCAATCAACAACTATAAGGACTAATCGATATTCTGTGAGGCTTCCATTCGTCTACAACGCAAGTCTTGGAAATTCATATTCTACAGCATTGAATAGGCTAAAATCAATGGAACGAAAATTTAAATCAAATCCTGAATTGAAAAAATCCCACACGGAATTTATTAATGAATACCTTTCACTAGCACATATGAAACTTGTTTCCAGTAACAAATTAAATCTCTCTGCTGAAGGAGTATGTTATTTGCCACACCATGCTGTGCTTAAAGATAATAGTTTAACTGCAAAATTGAGAGTGGTCTTTGACGGGTCTGCCAAAACCTCTAATGGTAAGTCACTTAATGATAATTTACGAAAGGGTCCAACACTGCAGCAAGATTTGCTGGGAGTAATTTTGAGATATCGTTGCAAAAGGTATTGTTTTTCAGCCGATATTAAACAGATGTTTAGAATGATCAACATGCAAGATTGTGACCAGGACTTCCAGCGGATCCTATGGAGAGAATCTCCAAATGATGAAATCCAACATTATCAACTTACTACTATGACTTACGGCATCCGATCAGCGCCATACTTGTCAATAGGAACACTTCTGCAGCTAAGTGATGATGAAAGAAACAATTACCCATTGGCTAGTGAAGCTATTAAAAGTTCATTTTATGTCGACGACTGCATGGCAGGCTCCAACACACTAGAAGAGGCTAAAGAGCTAGCAGAACAATTAAACAACTTGCTTGCGGCTGGCGGATTTTTTTAAGAAAATGGGCAGCAAATGATAGCAGAATACTTCTACAAATACCAGGTAGTGACAAAACTGAAAGTATAGTGGATATTCCTAGTGAATTAACAGTGTGCCTATTGGGCATTATATGGCACCCTATGAATGACTGCTTTTCGTATAAGGTTAAAACAAGTGAATATCATCTAGACACCAAGCTCTCTGAGATATCGAAAATATTTGATCCCCTTGGCTGGATATCTCCCGCAATTGTATCTGTTAAAATAATAATACAGCAACTATGGTTATCTAAACTTGAATGGGATGAGTTGTTACCTAATAATATTTTAGATGAAGTCAAACTGCTATTTTCAGAATTTCATTTACTTAATAATATTAACATACAAAGATTGATTTTTTCCACAGAGTGTGAAGTAAGCTTTCATGGATTCTGTGACGCATCCACCTTAGCGTACGCAGCAGTGATTTATTGCCGTAAAATATCAGCAGACGGATAAGTGTCCACAAATATAGTTTTGTCAAAAACTAAAGTGGCTCCCATTGCATTGCTATCAATCTCAAGGCTGGAACTGTGTGCAGTATATATGTTGTGTCAGCTGTATGAGTATTTAGCATCGGTCATTAATCTAAATATGGATGAAGCAGTATGTTGGTCGGATAGCAAAACAGTCCTAGCATGGCTTTCCTCTCATCCATCAAAATGGAAGACGTTTATCAGTCATCGGTCATCTCATATTTTGGAGAAGCTTCCAAGTAAAAACTGGCGGTACGTACCTAGCAAAGAGAATCCGGCCGATGTCGCAAGTAGATGTGTTAAATCAAGTCCTCTTGTAAATAATGCGTTGTGGTTTAGAGGTCCATCTTGGCTTCTACAAGAAGAAATTCATTGGCCACAATCAAAAGCTAATCAATATACTACAAATCAGGAGATTGGCCCAAACCAGCAAGTAGCTTTAATATCAACTACAGAAGAGCATCCAGATATAGTTAGAAAATTGAATGACAAAATTTCTTCCTGGCCGAAAATAATTAGAGTACTTGTTTACTGTTTACGATTTATAAATGTTTTGAAGACTAAGCTAAGAGATGGTTCACCACTGAGAATTGAAGAACTCAAGACTGCTGAAACTAAAATTTACAAGTACTATCAAAACGTTAATTTCGCTGAGTTTATAAAATCTCTTAAAAAAGGTCAAGCTACAATTACAAACAAAAAATTGAGAAAACTTTCACCATTTCTGGATTCAGATGAGATATAACGTGTTGGCGGGAGGTTATCCAAATCTGATCTGCCTTACGACAGCAAGCATCAAATTATTTTGCATAAAGACTGCCCTGTTGTTCGCAAAATTGTACATGACGTACACTTAAAAAATCTTCATGCTGGAGTAACACTATTGGTCGCTACGTTACGTCAAAAATACGGGATAATTGGTGCTCGTGAAATTGTTAAGTCTGTAACGCAGTGATGTGGAGCCTGTATTCGATACAGTGCGCACAATCAGCAGCAGCTTATGGGTACTCTCCCAAAATTTCGTGTTACCGCTTCCTATCCTTTTTACGAAGTCGGATGTGACTACGCTGGTCCTATATTGTACAAGCAACACAGTGGACGCAAGGCGCCTATAGTCAAAGCGTATGTAGCAGTTTTTATCTGTCTAGTAACCAAAGCTGTACACTTGGAACTAGTGTCGGATTTCAGCTCCGATGCCTTTTTGGCAGCTCTTGACCGTTTTGTAGCAAGGCATGGTTTATGTGCACACATACATAGCGGAACAAATTTCCAAGGCGCTGCAAAGAAGCTGAATCAAATTCATAATATGGTAAAATCTTTTAATTCAAATCATGAAATTTCGAATTTTTTGTCTTCTAAAGATATTCAGTGGCACTTTATTCCACCAAGTGCCCCCCATTTTGGTGGAGTATGGGAATCTACTGTTAAATCCATGAATCCATTTGCGTAGAACTGTTGGTCAAGCTACACTTAATTTTGAAGAACTCTCAACCTTACTGAGTAGAATCGAGGCCATTTTGAATTTTAGGCTATTAGTTCAAGCTGACGAAGATGACATTCTCTATCTTACACCGGGACACTTTTTAGTTTGAAGACCCCTAAATGCATTACCTGAGGCTGATGTTACTCATCTTAAAAGTTCAACCGTATCCAAGTGGAGACTTGTTCAACAGCTAACCCAGTTTTTTTGGTCCCGATGGTCAACTGACTATTTACTTTCGTTACAACCTAGATCAAAATGGTTAACTGAGAAGGAAAATTTAAAAATTGATGACCTCGTTTTACTACGTGAGGACAACCTACCACCCTCCTGCTGGAAGATTGGTCGAATTATTGAAACCCATGCTGGAACGGATGGCTTTCTGAGAGTTGCTACTGTTAAAACCAGTAACTCTATCTTTAAACGCCCAGTAACTAAATTATACCCTCTGTCTAAAGATTGTTGAACTTCGTCCAAGGCTGGCGGAAATGTTCAGTATGAATTTACTTTTCATTCCATTTTTTATAAATTTTAATAATTAATTTTAAATTGACCTACGTAACTGAATTCTATGTTTTGTTTTTGTTAATTTGTTATTTACTCCAATTTTGTATTTACTCAAAATTTCTATTTACTTAATATTTAAAGTAACACTGCGTAGAGAATCTTGCCCCCCTATTCGGATAAATAACCAAACGATACCCCAGCTTTCAGACGTCAAATATCTCGGCATACATCTTGACCGGCGCCTTACATGGAAACGCCACATAGAAACAAAGTTAACACAAATGAAGTTGAAAGCAGTCCAACTAAACTGGCTAATTGGCAGAAATTCTACTCTAGCTTTAGATTGCAAACTTTTATTATATAAGTCAATTCTAAAACCAATATGTGTTATGGCATTTAATTATGGGGCACTACTTAAGCTACCAACGTAGAAATAACTCAAAGGCGCCAAAATAAGATTCTTCGTATAATTACATCTGCTCCTTGGTATATAAAAAACTCGAACATCCATTAATATCTAAACGTGCCATCAGTTAAAGCAGAAATAGCGAAACTTGCCATAAGGTATTTAAAGAAGCTTGAAACTCATCCGAATCCACTGGCCCGTAACATACAAAATGAACCTGGTTACTTTCGACTAAGAAGGAGGGACACTGCTTCTCTCATCCGTACATCAGAGGGATAACCCGAAAATTACAATAACCGTGAAACATACATTTTTTTGTCCAACACTGGTGGGACTAAGCAAGTATATTTATTTTTTTTTAGACTTAAGATATGAGTATTTATTGATATAATTGAAGATACAATAAATAAAAATTACGAAATAATATTAAAACTTAATTTTCAGAAATTATTTTTATTTTTTCTGATTTTTAATTTTTTTATAGGAAAAAATTCACATAATTTGGGACTGAAGATGACTTCTTTAAAAACATCAACTAAATATGAAATTTTCCTTAAGGAGTATATCCGCCTTTTTTCACTGCAAAAAAGTTGATTACAAATGTGGCCAATAAAATTAATAATAATAATGCTTTTTTATAATTTAATCATTGGTAAATAATTACTAATGAAACCTTTTCATTAAAAGACATTACCATTAATGAAAACAATGGTAATGAAAAAAATGTATTAGCATTACTTACAATTCAATGCTAATGAAATTACCAATTAATTACTCAATATAATAAATTAGTCCTATGTATGGTGTCTACTCTAATTTGATAAATTTTTGCAACGATTTCTAGTCAAACATCAGAAAGCGGCAACGCTGAACAGCTGCTTTTACAGACATATGTATGTGTTTTGTTTACTACTAGCTATCCCCAGTGCGCTTCGCTACACCCATCCACAAAAAACCCAATAAACATTTGGAAGAAAAGTATGGCCAACTTCTAACTAGAAAACGCACGCTATTCTCACATTAAAAATGTTATAGTTTACATGCAAGGTACGACGCCTACTGTTCCCAACAAATCTGTTTTTTGCTTGACTATACATATTAACACGATAATAATTGTTAACTTTTTATGGGAGGTACCACTATCGTAATCCTGTCTGTATTTTGCTAGACTATGCACATTAGTATGAGGGTTACTTGTGCAAAGTTTCAAGACTCTAGCTATTGCAGTTCTCTAGGTACACGATAATCATTTTTCACTTAGTATGGAAGGTACCCCGTCCATTGTCGCAATCCAGTCAGTATTTTACTACACTATGCACGTTACTCTGAGTGTTACTTGTACAAAGTTTCAAGGCTCCATCTATTGTAGCTCTCCAGGTACACGATAATCATTTTTCTCTTTGTTTATATATTGCTATAATATGTGCATTAACATAGGGGTTACTCGTGCTAAGCCTCAAGGCTCTATCTATTGCAGTTTTCTAGGTACACGATAATAATTTCTCACTATGTATATGAGGTAACACACCCTCCATTCCAATTCAGTGTGTGTTTCTCTAAAAAAATTCCCAGATGCTACCTATTGCTGTTCTATAGATACAGGATAATAATATTTAACTTTGTATAGGGGGTACCGTGATCACTATCCCAATCCCGCCTATGTTTTTCTAGAGTGTTTGCATGGGTAAAAGAGTTACTTTTACCTACTTTCAAGACTATACCTATTATAGTACTCTATGTAAACGATATTAGTTTTTCATTTAGCATAGGAGGTACCACGCCAACTGTCCCAATTCATTCTGTATTTTGGTAGATTATACGCATTTGCACAGGGGTTACTCATGCAACGTTTCAAGGTGCTATCTATTGTAGTTCGCCAGGAACACGATAATAATTTTTCACTTTGTATGGGAGGTAACACGCCTACTATTCCAATTCAGTCTGTGTTTGGCTAAACTATGTACGTTAATATGATGGTCCCACTGTCCCAATTAATTTTGTATTTATTTATTAAACTATGCACATTAGCATAGGGGTTACTCGCGCAAAGATTCAAGGCTCTGTCTATTGTAGTTCGCCAGGAACACGATAATAATTTTTCACTTTGTATGGGAGGTACCACGCCCACTATTCCAATCCAGTCTATCGCCATCAGCTTTATGGATAGGAGCACGAATATTGAATATTTGATGAAGAATTCGAATGTAATCTATGATTATTAAAACAAGCAGCAATAACTTGTAGAAGAGCACCTATGTATGCTCCACTCGTGGCTCTATAGTTGCCAGATGTAAAGACCGTTTTTCAAAAGTACGGTGAACCGTGCAATGACGCCGGCGAGTGTGCGAATTAAAAAGGGCTAGCTATTGAAAAGTTAGTATTGGTTCTTTCATTGCCCACAAAAAAGTAATAAAGAAAAAATACGAAAACAATAATATTATATATGAAATTACCAATTACCATACCATAAACATTCAGTAGGATTATTACGAATTGAATATTTTTTTTACCATCATGTTAAAAAAAACTGTCTGGAGCACAAAGATTCAATGATTAAGAGAAGAGGTGGCAACGACTGAAGTGCTTCTTAAGAAGGTCCTAAAGCTCACTTCTTATTTTGCTCCTTCTAGTTCTTCATCGTCATCAGTGAACATGAGTACACTTAATGAAGTTGAAATACTAGTAATACCAGATTCAGATTCTAATGACGAAGTTATTAATGAGAATGTAGCTTACAAAAAGATATTAATTTCTTCTCCTAAAACTGTTGGCTTGATTTCCGATCCATCCTCTTCGCCAGAATTCAAAAATAAAAACGAAAAGAATGAGTTAAATTTAAAGGGCTCTTGCCATTAAAGGCTGATAATTATTATCCAAAAATTACATAAAAAGGATATTTTTGTAATCAACATCAGCTTCGTTGTGCAGAAAATGGGGAAAAAATAAAACGTTAATGTTTACCATTCCAGTAGTGCAATTCACAAACTTTTAACGATCTAACACTTGTTAAATATATCAACATGTTTTTTGCTTGCACTAACGCATTTGCGATTCACTAACCTATGGTTAACTTATGAAAAATACAAACAAAAATAAATGGCAATGCTGCTAAACAAAATGGCAAAATAGCGAAAAGAACAAAGAGGAATGAAAAATAATAAACAAAATATACAAAACTTTCCACAAAAGTGCTTCATTTTTTGTTCTTTTTTAATTTTATTTCTAAAAAATTGTTTAAATTCATTTTTATAAGGTAGATAAAATACATATGTATGTGTTTTAATTATAAATATTAATTATTTACCCCCATATTTATAAAACTTATAAATATGGGGGTAAAATAAAACTTATTTGAAATGTATTTTAATATAAATTTTATATGAAAAATTAGTTCTAAAATAGATTACAAATATTTTTTATAAATATGGGGGTTAGAATATTTTACATTTTACATTATACATCTAATGGCCGACTTTATCTTTTGATATTTTGATAAAGTAAACGACACAAAAATAGTTGCAGTTAAATTAACAATACTCGACTTGTTAAGAAAAACAGCTGATTTATAACAACACCAAATGTTATTAAAAAGCATTTCTGAATAGCAAAGACTTTCGTTTTGTTGTTAAGAGTCAAGAATCGTTAAAATTGAATAGTGAATCGCACTACAGATTTCATTGAAACTTTTTTTATTTACATTCCTTGACTTCCTGATTCGAATTATAATTTAAAAAAAAATCTATCTCTTTTATTTTTTTATTGTTACTACATAATATATAACCCTTTTGTAAATATAAGTATAAAATCAAAAAAATAAATAATTATATGAGAAATATAAGTTTATTAAGACCAATTAAATGTTTAGGAAGCCAGATCACAATCTCACCCTGGGCGCCTACTAGCCTCGGGGCGGCCCTGATGGGAGGTACCACGCCCACTATTCCAATTCAGTCTAGGTTTCGCTAAACTATTAACATTAATATAGAGGTTACGGGTGCGAAAATTCAAGACGCTGCCTATTACTGTTACCAAGATATACGATGATAAATATTTACTTTGTATGGGAGGTGCTACTCCCACATCGAATATCAAAAAAATAAGTACCCTATTTTACCATCCGTATATCCAATAACAAACTGTGAAAATTTCAGAAAGATCGGTTCACTGGTGTATGCAGTTATAGCTTTCCGACAAACAAACATACATACAATCACATTTTGTGCTCTATATATATATAGAAGATAGATATTTTTTGCTTAGTCTTTGGAAAATGTAAACAACGCCTTTGGAAAATTACTAGACTTGGTGGTTGTTAACTGATCTGATAATTGCTCAATAACACGCTCGGATCCTATTAGTTTACCTAAAGATCGATATCATCCTACTATTCTGATTACTTTATTTATGCCGTACCCTATATCTTGCAAAACAAAAAAAAAGTGTTCTGCTTCAAATGAACAAGTTATAACGCATTAAATGAGCATTTAAAATATCTTTACTTAGAAACCTGAAAAACAATTATTATAAAAAATACAAAATCTCTGGTTCGATAACATACTATGGAACGTACTCAATAAGTCGTGCAGAATACAACTTACTAAACCGTTCGTTATATAATAATTAAATAAATAAAATGAAAGAAAATTTCCTTCATGATCAGCGTTGCCACAAAGAAAAATATTTTTCTATCAAAGTCATCCCAAAAATCTACCAATACCGATCAAAACTTAAAAAATCTACCAACATTTTTTTATCTTAAATTAATTGTATCTGTTCAGTATAAATTTACTTTTCATTCCATTTTTTATAAATTTTAATAATTAAATTTAAATTGACTACATAACTGAATTCTATGTTTTGTTTCTGTTAATTTGTTTTTAAATTTGTTATTTACTCCAATTTTGCATTTACTCAAAATTTCTATTTACGTAATATTTAAAGTAACGGAGTAATCGTACGATTTCTTTGTACATACATATTTTGTTTTTGTAAATAATAACTCAACCAACATCTTTTTAGGTATAAGAAGTTTTAAAACTAAATAAACAGTCAGTGCATTATAGACCACAATAGAATTTGATTGTTTTTCTCGGACATTTTTGGTGACCCCGACGTTATGCACTAGCATCACTTTGTTGTTTCATATTTAGTTTCTGTTCTAATAGAACATAAAAAACCAGTTTATTTGTTTAAGTTTTTTTTTTGCTAAAAAATAATTGTTAAAAAAAAAAATAAAAGAAAGAAAGAAACGGTGTTTAAAATACCATTGCCCAGCTGCATAAACTAATAAAACGTTAATAAAATAAAAGACTATCAACATTAATCGAACTGATTTAATAAAAAATAAAAAAAATTAGTAACCTTGAAAATCTACGTAAAACACGAACCCATCTAAAGGGAACAGCGACCAGGTTGGAAAATTTTCTAAATCAAGTAACGAATTAAATATCGCTTTTCGAGATTAGGGCAAGACTTGAAAAATTGCATGCAGAAACTATTGGAATCTCAAGCTGCATTTTTAGAGAAATTGTCAGCGCTGCAAACTACTTCAACTGTAAACCAAGAGTCGATCCACACCTCTGTCCAGTCTGCTGACGTACGGCTGCCTAAGCTAAATATTCCTGTATTTGACAGTAATTATTCTGAATTTAGATCATTTTTTGATTTGTTTAACAGCTCTGTACACAACAACTACTCGTTAACTGCATCTCAAAAGTTCCAATACCTACACGCAAAGAAAAAACATGGTTGAGGTAACCATAATCTAAGAGCAACATATTATGGTTGTAGTGAAAACATATTATTGTTGAACATTATAATATTATGGTGATTGAAAAAAATTGAAGAACGTTACGACAAACCTTCACTTGTTATTGATTCCCTAATTGAAACCTTTTTATTAATACCAAAGGCTAACAATTCCCAAATTCTTAGAAATGTTTCTAATGTTGCTGATGAAGTTATAAGAGGACTTAGAGCACAGGGTCCTGATACAGAAACGCGTGATCCGTGGCTGATCCACATTTTATTAAAAAAGGTTGATAGAGACAGTCACAAATCCTGGGCTGAATATTGCAGTAAGACTACATTTCCTACTCTGGAAAGTTTTATAAAATTTATGAACGACCGCTGCGACGGGCATTGGAGCGTATGCCCACAACAGATGATAAGAATCGAACCATTAAATCAGTTCGATCTTACACTAGCTTTGTGAAAAGATCTTGTTCAGCGTGCTCACAGAATCATCACCTTGCTTATTGTCCAACATTTAGCAGGATGACTGTGCCGAATCGTATTGAATTTGTTAAAGAAAAGAAATTATGTTTTAATTGTTTAAAACCTGGACATATAGTGCAAAATTGTCCATCTAAGCACGTGTGTGAATCCTGTAAAGCCCATCATCACTCTTGTATTCACCTAGAACGGAATTCTAAGTCTGTGTCTGCAAATACTGTTAAAAGCACAACATCTAAAGAAGTTAAAAACTCTAGTTAGGCGCCTCTTAAACCCAAAACTGTTATAGACACTGACAGCTCAACTGATACATCTGTTACATCTAACTCATCGCCTGAAAACTCAATAAACCTCGCTGCGTCATTTAAAACTAAAACAGTAAACATGCTTTTGCCGACTGCCAAAGTTCTTGTAAAAGATAATATGGGTTGTTTTCATCGTTGTAATATACTACTAGACTCTGGGTGCCAAAACACGTTGATATCAGAAAGTTGTGCAAATAGACGTGGGTTGAAGAGAAATCCATCTAAAATGTTTGTCAGTGGCTTAGGAAATAATAAAGCTGGAGCTACAAAAGGTATAGTAGAAGTACAATTAAAATCTCTTTATAACTCTAATAGTATCGTCATGCAAGCTCATGTGTTTAAATGTCTCACATCGTAGTTACCTCCTTCCCCTTTTACTATAAATTACTGGGACGATGTAAAAAATCTCTCCCTTGCTGATCCGGATTTTAATACTCCCAAGGATATTGATATACTTGTAGGATACGATTACTTCTTTACCCTATTAAGAGAGGGACGAATTCTTAAGGATGGTATTCTACTGGCTCAAAATACGATATTTGGATACGTTTTGTGTGGAGGAAATTCTTTTAATGCATACTATATATCAGCCCAAGATGCATCTGACGTTGATTTAAATCATACCCTAAAATTATTTTGGAAAATTGAAAGTGTTCCCCAAGTTACAACTGCCATGAATCCCGAAGACCAACATGCTGAAGATTTTTACCAATCAACAACTATAAGGACTAATCGATATTCTGTGAGGCTTCCATTCGTCTACAACGCAAGTCTTGGAAATTCATATTCTACAGCATTGAATAGGCTAAAATCAATGGAACGAAAATTTAAATCAAATCCTGAATTGAAAAAATCCCACACGGAATTTATTAATGAATACCTTTCACTAGCACATATGAAACTTGTTTCCAGTAACAAATTAAATCTCTCTGCTGAAGGAGTATGTTATTTGCCACACCATGCTGTGCTTAAAGATAATAGTTTAACTGCAAAATTGAGAGTGGTCTTTGACGGGTCTGCCAAAACCTCTAATGGTAAGTCACTTAATGATAATTTACGAAAGGGTCCAACACTGCAGCAAGATTTGCTGGGAGTAATTTTGAGATATCGTTGCAAAAGGTATTGTTTTTCAGCCGATATTAAACAGATGTTTAGAATGATCAACATGCAAGATTGTGACCAGGACTTCCAGCGGATCCTATGGAGAGAATCTCCAAATGATGAAATCCAACATTATCAACTTACTACTATGACTTACGGCATCCGATCAGCGCCATACTTGTCAATAGGAACACTTCTGCAGCTAAGTGATGATGAAAGAAACAATTACCCATTGGCTAGTGAAGCTATTAAAAGTTCATTTTATGTCGACGACTGCATGGCAGGCTCCAACACACTAGAAGAGGCTAAAGAGCTAGCAGAACAATTAAACAACTTGCTTACGGCTGGCGGATTTTTTTAAGAAAATGGGCAGCAAATGATAGCAGAATACTTCTACAAATACCAGGTAGTGACAAAACTGAAAGTATAGTGGATATTCCTAGTGAATTAACAGTGTGCCTATTGGGCATTATATGGCACCCTATGAATGACTGCTTTTCGTATAAGGTTAAATCAAGTGAATATCATCTAGACACCAAGCTCTCTGAGATATCGAAAATATTCGATCCCCTTGGCTGGATATCTCCCGCAATTGTATCTGTAAAAATAATAATACAGCAACTATGGTTATCTAGACTTGAATGGGATGAGTTGTTACCTAATAATATTTTAGATGAAGTCAAACTGCTATTTTCAGAATTTCATTTACTTAATAATATTAACATACAAAGATTGATTTTTTCCACAGAGTGTGAAGTAAGCTTTCATGGATTCTGTGACGCATCCACCTTAGCGTACGCAGCAGTGATTTATTGCCGTAAAATATCAGCAGACAAACAAGGGTCCACAAATATAGTTTTGTCAAAAACTAAAGTGGCTCCCATTGCATTGCTATCAATCTCAAGGCTGGAACTGTGTGCAGTATATTTGTTGTGTCAGTTGTATGAGTATTTAGCATCGGTCATTAATCTAAATATGGATGAAGCAGTATGTTGGTCGGATAGCAAAACAGTCCTAGCATGGCTTTCCTCTCATCCATCAAAATGGAAGACGTTTATCAGTCATCGGTCATCTCATATTTTGGAGAAGCTTCCAAGTAAAAACTGGCGGTACGTACCTAAAAAAGAGAATCCGGCCGATGTCGCAAGTAGAGGTGTTAAATCAAGTGCTCTTGTAAATAATGCGTTGTGGTTTAGAGGTCCATCTTGGCTTCTACAAGAAGAAATTCATTGGCCACAATCAAAAGCTAATCAATACTACAAATCAGGAGATTGGCCCAAACCAGCAAGTAGCTTTAATATCAACTACAGAAGAGCATCCAGATATAGTTAGAAAATTGAATGACAAAATTTCTTCCTGGCCGAAAATAATTAGAGTACTTGTTTACTGTTTACGATTTATAAATGTTTTGAAGACTAAGCTAAGAGATGGTTCACCACTGAGAATTGAAGAACTCAAGACTGCTGAAACTAAAATTTACAAGTACTATCAAAACGTTAATTTCGCTGAGTTTATAAAATCTCTTAAAAAAGGTCAAGCTACAATTACAAACAAAAAATTGAGAAAACTTTCACCATTTCTGGATTCAGATGAGATATAACGTGTTGGCGGGTTATCCAAATCTGATCTGCCTTACGACAGCAAGCATCAAATTATTTTGCATAAAGACTGCCCTGTTGTTCGCAAAATTGTACATGACGTACACTTAAAAAATCTTCATGCTGGAGTAACACTATTGGTCGCTACGTTACGTCAAAAATACGGGATAATTGGTGCTCGTGAAATTGTTAAGTCTGTAACGCAGTGATGTGGAGCCTGTATTCGATACAGTGCGCACAATCAGCAGCAGCTTATGGGTACTCTCCCAAAATTTCGTGTTACCGCTTCCTATCCTTTTTACGAAGTCGGATGTGACTACGCTGGTCCTATATTGTACAAGCAACACAGTGGACGCAAGGCGCCTATAGTCAAAGCGTATGTAGCAGTTTTTATCTGTCTAGTAACCAAAGCTGTACACTTGGAACTAGTGTCGGATTTCAGCTCCGATGCCTTTTTGGCAGCTCTTGACCGTTTTGTAGCAAGGCATGGTTTATGTGCACACATACATAGCGGAACAAATTTCCAAGGCGCTGTAAAGAAGCTGAATCAAATTCATAATATGGTAAAATCTTTTAATTCAATTCATGAAATTTCGAATTTTTTGTCTTCTAAAGGTATTCAGTGGCACTTTATTCCACCAAGTGCCCCCCATTTTGGTGGAGTATGGGAATCTACTGTTAAATCCATGAAGTACCATTTGCGTAGAACTGTTGGTCAAGCTACACTTAATTTTGAAGAACTCTCAACCTTACTGAGTAGAATCGAGGCCATTTTGAATTTTAGGCTATTAGTTCAAGCTGACGAAGATGACATTCTCTATCTTACACCGGGACACTTTTTAGTTTGAAGATCCCTAAATGCATTACCTGAGGCTGATGTTACTCATCTTAAAAGTTCAACCGTATCCAAGTGGAGACTTGTTCAACAGCTAACCCAGTATTTTTGGTCCCGATGGTCAACTGACTATTTACTTTCGTTACAACCTAGATCAAAATGGTTAACTGAGAAGGAAAATTTAAAAATTGATGACCTCGTTTTACTACGTCAGGACAACCTACCACCCTCCTGCTGGAAGATTGGTCGAATTATTGAAACCCATGCTGGAACGGATGGCTTTCTGAGAGTTGCTACTGTTAAAACCAGTAATTCTATCTTTAAACGCCCAGTAACTAAATTATACCCTCTGCCTAAAGATTGTTGAACTTCGTCCAAGGCTGGCGGAAATGTTCAGTATAAATTTACTTTTCACTCCATTTTTTATAAATTTTAATAATTAATTTTAAATTGACCTACATAACTGAATTCTATGTTTTGTTTTTGTTAATTTGTTTTTCAATTTGTTATTTACTCCAATTTTGTATTTACTCAAAATTTCTATTTACTTAATATTTAAAGTAACGGAGTAATCGTTCGATTTCTTTGTACATCGATATTTTGTTTTTGTAAATAATAATTCAACCAACATCCTTTTAGGTATAAGTTTTAAAACTAAATAAACAGTCAGTGCATTATTGAACACAATAGAATTTGATTGTTTTTCTCAGACAGTATCCTTTATTTTGTCAACTACGCGAAATCGCTTACCTTGCTTTCAAAATACATTTACTACGTTTTCTTTCATTCATTTTATAGTCGGCAAACTTATACTCAAATACCTTTTCAATTGTTTTAGTAAATTGTATAGAAATTTTAAGCACTTTTTTGGAAAATAATAATAAAAATAATTAAAATTGACGAATAATTTTTTCTACCAAAAACGCATAAAAACTGGAACAAACCAACCAAACTACCAAATCGTCATAAAAAATGAATACTACCAATTTTGGTCTGATCGGACCAAAGTGGCATCCCTGTTCATGATCCAAAATCTTTCTATGCTTCGTCAACTCAAAAAGAAAATATCCGACAATATCTATCCACTAGCCTGATATCATATTATTTCTTTTCTAACTTTAAATAGTAAGGATATATTTAATGGCTCAAAGGCATTGAAAATTGCATTAAACCATGGTCCTGATGGTGTGCCAAGTTGCATTTTAAACCGTTGTGCAGAATCATTAGTTGGTCCTTTAAAATTATTGTTTAATTCTTCGATTAGACATGGATATTTTCCTTTGTTTTTGAGAGACTTGTATATCATCCATCTACATAAATCTGGGAATAAGTCTGACATTACAAACTATAGAGGAATTGCCAAATTAAGTCCCGTGCAAAAAGTAAACAAGTCGATGTTGTATATACTGATTTTAGTAAAGCTTTTGATAAAGTCATAAATTACTATTAATAAAATTGGATTTGATGTATCCCGCAGAAGTTTAAACTGACAAATGTATTAGTTAACCTGTAGAAAGAAAAATGTCCGATTCAAAAGGAGTACGTCTAAGGACATTGATGTTCTATCCGGTGTTCTGCAAGGTAGTCATCTCGGACCTCTTCTTTTTTTGCTGTTTATAAATGATCTTCCAAAAGTTATCAACTTATCAAACATTTTGGTGTATGCTGATGATGTAAAAATTTTTTATAGCTACTACTACTTAACTATTTCTTTTTACGGTGCAAAAATAATTTAATGCAGCTAAACCTAAAAAAATGTAAATGTATGCGATTTTTTAGAAATAGTTGTATAGCTGTTAACTACTCATTGGGAGGACATCAGCTGGATTTAGGCGACACTTTCTTGGATCTTGGAATTTTACTTGATTCTAAATTAAACCTCGTTGCAGACATTACGATGACTGTCAACAAGGATAGAGGTATTTTTGCATTTATAAAGAGGTGGGCAATAAAATTATCTGATCCTTATATTACCAAGCAACTCTACGTTTCGCTTGTCATACCTGTTTTAGGATATGGATTAATCGTATGGGTTCCTTATTACAATGCTTATTGCCAATATATTGAGTGCAAAAACAGTTTTTGCTTTTCTGTTTACGTGATCTTAATTGGAATCCTGGAACAAATCTCCCTTCATATTCAAGCAAGTTAATAAAACTACCTACACTAAAAAGCCGTCGCACTATGCTAAATGTTTCTTTTATGTTGAACCTTATAATTAGTAATGTTTGTTGTGAATTTCTGCTGAGTAATATACAATTTAATGTTCCGTGTCACAATACTCGTCATTACAGACCTCTTTTTGTTAAATTGTTTAATACAAATTATGCTCTAGCTGATCCTCTTACGTGTATACATATGTTGCCAATTTAATAGTTTATGTAATGTTGTTGGTTTTTTATGAATGTAAAAAATTAAGCATAATATTGTTTTTTTTTTAATTCATAATTTAAATTTTTAATTTCTTCTTAATATTAAGTTAAGACTAATAATTAAAATAAATAAATAAAATCATTCTTCACAGTAAACGAGTTTGTGGCCGTAAATGGGGAATATAGTCAAAGGCTGCAAACTGCTGCGGCTCATAATAACTTATGCATCTGTGGTTTGGTAGCCATAAGCCTCTCAGATTACAGTTAAGCATAGATTAGATGAGATTCAGAGGATTGCTTGTTTGAAGTTTCCATGACAGGTCATGGAAACTTCAAGTATCATCTAGCCGAAATGAAATTCGAAGAAAATGATACTTGCAGACGGAGCCTGGAGGAGGCTAAGATGATAGCGCACATTGTGTGTTCATGAATAGCACTGGCCAGCGTTAGACTTAGCACCACTGGCAGAAGCTTTTAAAATGTGGATTCCATGGACGACATATGCTAGCAATTACTAGAGACTGCGTAGTGGAAGGAAGGCCGACAATTACCAGTCGATAGTCTGACATCACTAAAGTCAAGATTAAAGCAGCCAACCAAGTCGCGCTAAGCAATCAAAGGACAGCACTTTACATTTGTAAAGATTAAAATGCCAGAAGATGAAGACTATCCTGGCATGCCGAAATCATCTACGAAAGCGAATACTATAGAAGGGAAAAGATGGCGCAAAACACACTTTAAATTATCAATTTTAGTTTGTGCGTTGATAAGTGCGGACGCGATTTTTTTTAAGCTCGCAATTGACAAAAACAAAAAGTGTGAATAAATTCAAACAAAAGCAAAAAAACAAACTTGTTTTTAATACAACAACAAAGTTGTCTGTAAACATTTTTTTTCTCTTCTTTTTCCTTTTTTTACAACGGCATTATCATGCTACTTTAAAAATAAAACAAAAACAATAGGGGCCAATGAGCCTCTTTAATTTAAGTAACAAAAATGTAGACAATTTTGATTTAAATAAAAACAAAAAAACTGAAAATAATTTGTGTTTAAACACTACGCCAATTTTACGTGCCCAATCTTGTTCGTCGCTTTTGATAAGCGATGACAATAAAATAACTACAAACAAGTCGCCTTCTGTACAAAGTGTTACCAAAACTAATATGGATACTGTAGATAAACCTAAGACGCAAGTGGGAATGGACAGATACATTACATTACAGGCAAGGACTCTAACGGAATAAATTCCCATAATCGTTTTGCTATCTTAGATAGTGAAACAAGTGTACATAAAACGGCAATTAAGTCGTTCAAACCACCTCCAGTTTATTTAAGTGAGAAAAATTCGAACTATTTAATAAAAAATTTTATTACAATTATTGGCGAGAACTCATTTTATGTAATTCCCATCAAGCGTGGTAACATTGATGTGACAAAAATACAATTTGTTGATGAAAGTAGTTATCGTAAAGCAGTAAGCGAGTTTGAAAACTGCAAAAAGAACTTTTATACCTATCAGCTGAAGAGTAGCAAAGGTCTACAGGTAGTCATTAAAGGTGTAGATTCATACGTTGATCCAGCTGAAATAAGAGCCGGACTCCAAAAAGCGGGTTTTAAAATAAAAAGTGTAGATAATCTCCGTAATCGGGAACGTGTCCCCCAACCACTATTTCGCGTTGAACTGGAACCTGGAGATATCAGATTGAAGAAGAACGAAATGCACCCCATTTACAATCTGAAATACCTGTTACACCGTAAAATAACTAGAGGAGCCGCATAAGCGTCCAGGACCTGTCCAGTGTCTAAATTGTCAAGAATATGGTCATACTAGGGCTTACTGTAAGTTGCCTCCGGTTTGCGTTGTATGTGGCGAGCTACATTGTTCCGCCTAATGCGACAAAGCAAGGGATGATTCGAAAGTTAAAAAATGTAGCAATTGCGGTGGAAACCACACTGCTAACTACAGAGGCTGTCCAGTTTTTCCATGGTAAGGAAAACCACTCAAAAACTAAATACTCCTGCTAAGCACCAACAATATCGAGCAAATGCTCATTATCCTCAGTTAGCCCAACCAACAACACAACATGTTTCATACGCTGATATGGTAAAAACCAATCATACTGCAGTACATAAAGCGACACTGACAACTAATTCTACTTCTAATTTGCAATCGCATCCTAAAGAACAAACACCATCTGGTAATTTTAATCGTCTCGAAGCAAGCATCGAGACATTAGTGCATTCGATAAACAGTTTTATGAGCTCTATGAGCAGCATGATGCAAGAAATGGAACGCATGCAATCTACTATGTTGCAGGCGTTACTTAACAAACCATGAACTATTTAAAAATATGTTTCTGGAACGCAAACGGCTTGCGCCAACACAAAAATGAACTCGAGTACTTCCTTAAGAAGGAACAAATTGATGTCATGCTGGTTGCAGAGACTCACTTAACAACAAATAGCTTTTTTAAAATAAATGGCTATATCTTATATGACACCAAAGACCCCCGTGGCAGAGCATGTGGTGGTTCAGCAATACTAATAAAGGCTCGAATCAAACATTATTTACTGTGTGATTTTTGTGAAGATTAACTACAAGCAACAAACATCTGCATTGAAGAATTTCATCAAAACTTAGTCATTTCTTCGATTTATTCACCTCCTAGGTTTCAAATATCAGAGAGTCAATACAGCGATTTCTTCAACTCACTAGGTCCCTGTTTCATACCATCAGGCGACTACAACGCTAAACATACGTTTTGGGGATCACGCCTAATAACTCCAAAAGGTCGTATTTTGTTTGACACAATTTCGAAAATGCGTCTGAATGTGATATCGAGTGGACAACCCACCTATTGGCCTACTGATCGACAAAAAATACCGGATATTATTGATTTTGGCGTGATTAAGGGTATTCCAAGAGAAACGATTAAAGCTGAAGCGTCACTTGAATTATCCTCAGATCATTCACCCACTATCGTCTATATATGGGACAAACAAAACATCATATCACCAATGACTATCACAAGCATTAATTGGTTGAAATATAGAAAGTATCTTAGTACTCATTGTTCGAAAAACATCCCGCTAAGAAAACCTGAAGACGTAAGCAGGAGTCTTATTGATTTTGACCAAAACCTCAAATCAGCTGCCCAACATTCAACAATAACCCGACAATTAGCTAGATACAATCAAATTTATTCTGCAGATTTCGAACTGAACTGGCTGAAAAAATAAAAATTCGTAGAGAATGGCAATCACAGAGATCTCCTCAACTCAAAAGTAGACTTAAAGAATGCACGATCCGGCTAAGAGACATGCTGGAATCTCGAAGAGTAGCATCCCTGAAAAACTATTTGTTAGACCTAGACGCAACTCCTCAATCAGATTATTCGTTATGGCGTGCTTGTAGAAACCTTAAAAGGCCAGTCTTACGTAAGCCTCCCTTGCGAACTTCAGCTGGAGGCTGGGCAAGGAGTGATACCGAAAAGGAAATTTATTTGCTAGACATTTGAAAAAGGTTTTAACCCCAAATATATCGACTGATATAGTTAAGTTGCCAGTTGTCGAGGCTAGTGCTGCAGTACCGATAAAATTTGAATTTGGTGATCTTGAAAAGGCAATAACAGATTTAAACACCAAAAAAGACCGTGGCGTTGATAAAACCAATAACAAGATGTTAATTGAGTTGCCCCGTGTAGCTCGAACATCCATAAAGATCTAAACGCTATCAGTTAAAGCAGAAATAGCAAAACTTGCCATAAAGTATTTAAAGAAGCTTGAAACTCATCCGAATCCACTGGCCCGTAACATACAAAATGAACCTGGTTACTTTCGACTAAGAAGGAGGGACACTGCTTCTCTCATCCGTACATCAGAGGCATAACCCGAAAATTACAATAACCGTGAAACATACATTTTTTTGTCCAGCACTGGTTGGACTAAACAAGTATATTTATTTTTTTTAGACTTAAGATATGAGTATTTATTGATATAATTGAAGATACAATAAATAAAAATTGCGAAAAAATATTAAAATTTAATTTTCAGAAATTATTTTTATTTTTTTCTGATTTTTATTTTTTTATAGGAAAAAATTCACATAATTTGGGACTGAAGATGACTTCTTTAAAAACATCAACTAAATATAAAATTTTCCTTAAGGAGTATATCCGCCTTTTTTCACTGCAAAAAAGTTGATTACAAATGTGGCCAATAAAATTAATAATAATAATGCTTTTTTATAATTTAATCATTGGTAAATAATTACTAATGAAACCTTTTCATTAAAAGACATTACCATTAATGAAAACAATAGTAATGTAAAAAAATGTATTAGCATTACTTACAGTTCAATGCTAGTGAAATTACCAATTAATTACTCAATATAATAAATTAGTCCCATGTGCAACGATTTCTAGTCAAACATCAGGAAGCGGCAACGCTGAACAGCTGCTTTTACAGACATATGTATGTGTTTTGTTTACTACTACTACTAGCTATCCCCGGTGCGCTTCGCTACACCCATCCACAAAAAACCCAATAAACATTTGGAAGAAAAGTATGGCTAACCTCTGACTAGAAAACGCACGCTATTCTCACATTAAAAATGTTATAGTTTATATGCAAGGTACGACGCCTACTGTTCCCAACAAATCTCTTTTTCGCTTGACTATACATATTAACACGATAATAATGTTAAACTTTTTATGGGAGGTACCACTATCGTAATCCTGTCTGTATTTTGCTAGACTATGCACATTAGTATGAGGGTTACTTGTGCAAAGTTTCAAGACTAGCTATTGCAGTTCTCTAGGTACACGATAATCATTTTTCACTTAGTATGGAAGGTACCCCGTCCATTGTCGCAATCCAGTCAGTATTTTGCTACACTATGCACGTTACTCTGAGTGTTACTTGTGCAAAGTTTCAAGGCTCCATCTATTGTAGCTCTCCAGGTACACGATAATCATTTTTCTCTGTTTATATATTGCTATAATATGTGCATTAACATTGGGGCTACTCGTGCTAAGCCTCAAGGCTCTATCTATTGCAGTTTTCTAGGTACACGATAATAATTTCTCACTATGTATATGAGGTAACACACCCTCCATTCCAATTCAGTCTGTGTTTCTCTAAAAAAATTCCCAGATGCTACCTATTGCAGTTCTATAGATACAGGATAATAATTTTTAACTTTGTATAGGGAGTACCGTGATCACTATCTAATCCAGCCTATGTTTTTCTAGAGTATTTGCATGGGTAACAGAGTTACTTTTACCTACTTTCAAGACTATACCTACTATAGTGCTCTATGTAAACGATAATAGTTTTTCATTTAGCATAGGAGGTACCACGCCAACTGTCCTAATTCATTCTGTATTTTGGTAGATTATACGCATTTGCATAGGGGTTACTCATGCAACGTTTCAAGGTGCTATCTATTGTAGTTCGCCAGGAACACGATAATAATTTTTCACTTTGTATGGGAGGTAACACGCCTACTATTCCAATCCAGTCTGTGTTTGGCTAAACTATGTACGTTAATATGATGGTCCCACTGTCCCAATTAATTTTGTATTTATTTATTAAACTATGCACATTAGCATAGGGGTTACTCGAGCAAAGATTCAAGGCTCTGTCTATTGTAGTTCGCCAGGAACACGATAATAATTTTTCACTTTGTATGGGAGGTACCACGCCCACTATTCCAATCCAGTCTATATTTCTCTAAACTACGGGGCGATCGCCCCGGGCGCAACTGGGCAAGGAGTGATTCCGAAAAGGGCAATTTATTTGTTGGACATTTGACATAGTTGAGTTGCCAATTGTCGAGGCTAGTGCTGCAATACCGATAAGATTTGAATTTGGTGATATTGAAAAGGCAATAACGTATTTAAACACCAAAAAAGCCTCTGGTGTTGATAAAATTAGTAACAAGATGTTATTTGAATTGCCCCGTATTGCTCGCAGAATCGTTCTTTTTATTTTTAATGCCATTTTACGTCTTGAGTACTTCCCCACGGGGTGGAAGGTGTCCTTGGTTACCATGATTCCTAAACCAGCAAAAGACCACACAAAAATTGAATCATACAAACCTATAAGCCTTTTGTCAAATATGTCAAAGCTGTTTGAGAGGATTTTAATAACTAAGCTTAACCCTATTCTAAGCGACAAAGGATGTATTCCAAACCATCAATTCGGCTTCAGGAAAAAACATAGTACGATCGAACAAACTCACAGGTTAGTTAATGTTGTTAAGAAGACTTTTGAAGAGAGAAAATACTGCTCTGCGCTTTTTATCGACGTTCCTCAAGCATTCGATAAGGTATGGCATGAAGGCCTAATATATAAGCTAAAACTGAATTTGCCCGTAAACCTATATAAGCTGCTAGATAGTTATTTAACCGAACGAAAATTTATTGTGAAAGAAGGAGATTTTTTGAACTCACCCCAGCCAATCGAAGCCGGAGTTCCCCAATGTAGTATGTTGGGGCCCTTTTTATACTTATTGTATACTTCAGACATGCCAACTAGTAACCGAGTTCACACATCGACATTTGCTGACGACACAGATTTTTTGAGCATTCACGAAAGACCCGAAGTAGCATCACGACATTTACAAGACCACATATTTAATTTAGCAAAATGGTTGAAGAAATGTAGAATAAAAGTGAATGAACAAAAATGTACTCACATAACTTTCACACTGCGTAGAAAATCTTGCCCTCCTATTCGGATAACTAACCAAACGATACCTCAGCTTTCAGACGTCAAATATCTCGGCATACATCTTGACCGGCGCCTTACATGGAAACGGCACATAGAAACAAAGTTAACACAAATGAAGTTAAAAGTAGTCCAACTAAACTGGCTTATTGGCAGAAATTCTACTCTAGCTTTAGATTGCAAACTTTTATTATACAAGTCAATTCTAAAACCAATATGGTGTTATGGCATTCAATTATGGGGCACTGCCTCAGCTACCAACGTAGAAAAAATTCAAAGGCGCCAAAATAAGATTCTTCGTATAATTACATCTGCTCCTTGGTATATAAAAAACTCGAACATCCATAAAGATCTAAACGTGCCATCAGTTAAAGCAGAAATAGCGAAACTTGCCATAAGGCATTTAAAGAAGCTTGAAACTCATCCGAATCCACTGGCCCGTAACATTCTAACTGAACCTGGTTACATTCGACCAAGAAGGAGGGACACTGCTTCTCTCATCCGTACATCAGAGGGATAACCCACAAATTACAGTAACCGTGAAACATACATTTTTTTTGTCCAGCACTGGTTGGACTTAACAAGTATATTTTTAGACTTAAGATATGAGTAATTATTGATAGTTCAATTATATTGAAGATACAATAAATAAAAATTGCGAAAAAAAATTATCAGAGAAATAAAAATGAATCACCTTCAAACTTTGTTAAACATAAGTAAAAGAATTATCAACAAAATCTGTTGAAAATAGAGGAAAAATAAAGCATACCACCAACAACCATAACACCAAAATGTTAACAGAACTGGTACAGAAGAACCTTCATGGCAGAATAATCCGGAACAACAATATCAACAACGGCCGGAACCAATGGAATTTAACACAGCACAAATTTTTCTGCCAGCTGCCTATATGGAGAACTTCCATATATAGACATTAAATCCAAGACAATTAAAATTTACAGGGATATGTAAACCAATACGGAGAGTACCCTGCGATAAATATAAATATTAAAACTCTATCAAATATTATAAAAGAAAAGGTTTCTGTACCAATTTTTCAAAAATTTGGCAATACACCGAACAATAAGATTGGTTTTTTAATTTGTAAATTTCATATCTACTATAATGAGTAGTATGTTTGTCTACCTTCGGTGACAGGTTTTTCATACAAATCAATGCTCCAAGGGCGTGGCATATCTTGTTCCCGCCCACTTTCTTATTTGATAAATTTTCAGTCCCTGTAATATCCTAAAGGCCTTTTCGTATCAACCAATCAGGAGAGAGCAATTGTCATACATTAGCCATTCAAATTAGAGAGAGAAAGAAAGAGAGAGAAAGACTAAAGCTTCGCCCACCTTTTATGAAAGATCATCAGTTGTTTTTGATAATGAGAATTGTTTACAGTTTATATTTTTGTAAATGTGTTTTTGTAGTTTTGAGGGTTGATTTTATATGTGTATGTATATATGTATGTATGTATGTATGTATGTATGTATGTATGTATGTATGTATGTATGTATGTATGTATGTATGTATGTATGTATGTATGTATGTATGTATGTATGTATGTATGTATGTATGTATGTATGTATGTATGTATGTATGTATGTAGAATATTTTTTTTTTAATATAGTTCAATCCCGCCCACTTTTTGTGAAATATCGTCAACTATTTTTGCTACAGTTCGCGACAAAATTACTTCCGACCACTTCTTATGTGAGAGGTAATATTTAGAATAAGGTTTATTCAAATTGATTAGTTTGTGTGTGTGTTTTTTGGACCTCGTTGATGTTTATAAAGTTGCATGTTTGTAAGAATTCAAGGAATTACTATTTACATACATATGTATGTATGGACCTACATGAGAAATGAATTATTTAAAATAGTACAACATCAGAAAATTCCCATAATATTAAGTTTACTTAAAATTTTAAAAGTAGGCCTCCTCGTGTGTATTCCATCGCATAGATGGATCAGTGCGAAGTAAGAAAATTTACATATTCTATTTATTTAAAATTTAAAAAGTGACCTCCTTATTCTCATAAAAAGTGACCTCGCAAAAATCAAGTAATTTAATGTTTTATTATACATTATCAGTTTTAATTTTCGAACAGCGTCATCTGTTGTTCAATAGGGATTTTGTTAATGCGAACAGCTATTCAGTAAATGCATCAGATTTATAAACAGCTAAACAGATTTAGAAATTAAAAATATTTTACACATTAGGAAAAATAAACAATCTAAGAGTAGGTCATTGAATATTAATTTTTGGTTTTCGTTCAATAGAGCTTCGGAGACACACGAACATACTGACAAATAGGTAAACGAAAAGATAGAGACCTTATTTTAGTATATAATATCGTTTTGTATATATTGGGGAGCTGTGTGGGGGTGTAATTTTGATGTATGTTAAATAGAGATGTTGATAAAGAATCCTTAGCATTTATCTACACATAAACATATTTTACTGTTAATATAATTTGTTTAATTGTTAAATGTCGACTTCCCATGTTGACGTCGTAACATGGTTGTTAATTTTTTCATGTTGACATCGTAACATGGTTGTTAAAACATTTAGTATAAAAACTATTTGATATCATGACAATAAAGTTATTGTTTTATAAGATGTTGTTGATTCGGCTAAAGGTCCATCCAAAATAAAAACAGCGTTTATATTTTGTTTTATAAAATTATTTTATTATATTCCAATATTTCGGTTAGCTTCGCTAACCATTATCAAGGAAATATATTTAACAAGAAAAACATTTGATAAATAACAAACAATATAATACATAAATTATTTCGTACATACATTTTAAAAGACGATAGTTAGAAACAAAAAAATATCACTATTACATTCAACGGACAATTAGAAACTGAATTTATTTTTGTTTATGTTTACTTATTATATGTCTGTACAATTGCGCACAATTATCGGTGTCTGTTTTATAGTTCAATCGTTCATTTGGCGGTACAGAAATTATATGAAGCATTTCAAGAGTAAATCTTTTCTTGTAGTTGTTCTCTTCTTGTAGTACTCTCACGTTCTCAAAATTAGGCTTGTGATTGTGTCTGGCACAGTGTGCCTCTAGCGCCATTTTTTGCTCTATTGGTTTGTCTGTAGCTTTGATGTCCGATTTATGAGAGGACATTCTTGTTTTCAATTTTGTTTTTGTTGTGCCAACATATGATTTATTACATGGATTTAATCCGTCACCATTGCAATTGATTTGGTATATTAAATTGGACTTGTCTTCTTTTTTCAGCTTGTCTTTCATTTTACTAAATAATTTGCTCAATGAATTGTTATTGTTTTATTTTAGTTTATCATTTTTATTTTCAAACAGCGCCATCTGTTGGTCAATAGGGATTTTCTTAATGCAAATAATTATTCAGTAAATGGATTAGATTTATACACAGCTTCTAAAGCTGCTTATCTGTTGAACAGTTAAACACCTTCTTTCAATAGCCAAATAGGCTGTTTAGCTATTAAAAAAAAGCTGTTTAGCTGTTTAAAGAAGCTGTCTGATAAGTCTGCCAACTTCAATACAAGTTATGATTATACCAGAGCGTGCGATCCTAGTTGAGTCCGTGCTACTTGCAGGATTATACCACCGATCCGTTAGATCCTTATTTTAGGGCTACCAACTTCCAACCTTCAAGCATGCTAAGGTACTACAGATAGTGAGACCGTGCTGCTTACAGAATTATACTGACTTCGGTCTCTTGTCAGAGTGTCGTTAGTACGACAGATGGCACCAAGTCTCGGTGAGGTGAGGTTGAGATGTGAAAGTAATTAAATAAGGATGATATTGGCTATGTTTCTAGTTTAACATGTTTGTGTAAATACAGCCCACGAAATGATTTTGAATCTCAATCATTACTTTTGTTCCACCCTGTTTCGTGATTTATATGAACGTTTGTCCATTTATTATTTATTGTATTCGTTCTAGACCATCATTTCCTTTTTCAAGACGTGATTTGATAATCCATTTACTGAATAATTATTTGCATTAAGAAAATCCCTACTGAACAACAGACGCTGTTTGAAAATAAAACTGATAAACTAAAACAAAACATTAATGTTATTGTCATGATATTAAATAGTTTTTATACTAAATGTCTTAACAACCATGTTACGATGCCAACATGGAAAAATTAACAACCATGTTACGACGTCAACATGGGAAGTCTACATTTAACAATTAAATAAATTATATTAACAGTATAATATGTTTATGTATAGATAAATGCTAAAGATTCTTTATCAACATCTCCATATAACCTACAGAAAAATTACACCCCCCCCCCCCACACACCACCCCAATATATACAAAACGATATTATATACTAAAATAAGGCTTTTCTGGCTTTTCGTCTACCTATTTGGTAGTATGTTCGTGTGTCTCCGAAGCTCTGTTGAACGAAAACCAAAAATTAAAACGACCTCCTCTTAGATTGTTTTCTGTTTTTTTCCTAATGTGTAAAATATTTATAATTTCATATCTTCTTTTAATAGATAAACAGCTTCTGAAGCTGTTTATAAATCTGTTCCATTTGCTGAAATTCGCATTAAGAAAATCCCTATTGAACAACAGATGACGCGGTTCGAAATTAAACTGATAATCTAAAATAAAACATCAATTAACATTAAATTACGTGATTTTGCCAAGCTCATTTTTTATGAGCATGTGTTCAAAGTTCATCAACTTTTTCTACTCCCTGCTACAAGAAAAGCATGAAGTAGTGGAGGAGAAGGACAATGATGAGGGACATTTTTCCAGCTGCCCCTACGCAAGCAAAACGTTTTACATATAAATTATTTATATAATAAAATGTTTAACTAAATGTAAAAAAAATTAAGTAATAACAATAAATAAATGTACATATTTAAAAAATTGAAAATTTGTTATAGTGTTTTTAGAAATACTTTGAAATGGGTAAACACAATCTACATGGCTACAACATTTCAGCTGATCAAAAGTTCAGAGATAATATAAATCGTAACCCTCTTACTACTTATAATAATTATGCTTGATCTTACCTAAAAATATACATATATGCAGCTAACACCTTTACATATAATTAATTTATGTAATAAAATGTTTAACTAAATGTATAAAAAAAGAAGTAATAATAAATACATACATTTTTAAAAAATGAAGATTTATTATAGTGTTTTAATTTTTAGAAATACTTTAAAATGGGTAAACACAATGAATATACATATACACCCAATTCTGTTTATACACGGTCTTTTTTTACGCGGTTTTGTTTTAACACGGTTTGAAAATAAAAAAATATTTTTTTTACACGATTTTATTCCATTTAGCACGATTCAAAATCATTTGGGATTAGATTTAATTTGTAAAATTTAAGTTTTGCGAAATATTTTCATATCAAAAATTTAGAGGAATTCCCTTTTTTTTCACTTGTTAGAGCAATTGAAATGTGTTAATATTTTGTGAACTATCAATGCATCTGTAAAAGAAGACATCGAAAATTACAAAATAAAAAACTACAACGTAAAGCCATTTCTTTAGAAAACAAAATTGAAATTTTAGATCGCCTTCGAAATGGAGAAGGCTCAACATGCGGTTTAAACCAAGTCACAGTAAGAACTATAAAAAAATTTAAATTCAATTAGGCAATCGTTGATTTCTGGAACGAAACTATCTGTTCAGTTTCCATCATACACAAAAAATGCAAATACACATTATATGTATGTACATGCATATATGTACATATGTATGTGTAAAAATAAACATGATTTCAGTTCTTAAACAAATTCTCGTTTCTCACTAATTTTAATAGGCTTTATAAATAAGGAACCAATCACCTATTTTTGTATATGATCAAAGTCTTTTTTTACATGGATTTTTCTGGAACCAATCTACCATGTAAAAACAGAATTAGGTGTACAGTTTTATTTCTTTTCTTTACAGTTAGAATCACTAGAACATTTGTCATAAAACATATTTGTTTGTGACCGTTTGTTTACCAAACATTGTACATAAACAAACGCACATATGTATGTATTTAAGATTTTTTTTCTTTAATTGACCACTTACCGAAACAATAACAAATCGAATATTCAACTATGTAAAGTAATAATTCAATAATTCTAATAATTGAAAGCGGAACAATAAGCTCTTGTCGAAATCATTGTTTACGAAATCATTGATTACGATTTAAGAACGTTGAACCCTAGAAGTTAAGCAATATTATAATTTTTTTCTTATTAACAACATATATACAGCTCTAATTTCATGAATCACGACTACTTATTAAATTTTAAATAAATAGAATATGTAAATTTTCTTACTTCGCACTGATGGGGGACAAACTAAAAATTATTGATTCATCAACATACATCTATGCGAACGAATACACACGAGGAGGCCTACTTTTAAAATTTTAAGAAAACATAATATTATGGGAACTTGCTGATGTTGTACTATTTTAAATAATTCAAGTTGATATTCATACACTTCTCATATAGGTACATACATACATACATACATACATATGTATGTAAATAGTAATTCCTTGAATTCTTTTTGCACATGCTCGTTCACGTTCAAAATATTTAGCATGAAAAAATTTCAGTTTTTTTGGGGATGGAGAACAAATTAAAAAAATATAGTTTTATCAGCATAAATCCATATTGATTAATCATCATAAATCGACTTGGTTTAGTTTCATGCTCTTTCACATAACATACCCACATAACATACATAAAAACATTCAACTCCAAAACATCAATGAGGTCCAAAACACACACACACACACAATGTAATCAATTTAAATAAACCTTATTCTATATATTACCTCTCACATAATAAGTGGTTGGAACTACTTTTGTCGCGAACTGTAGCAAAATAGTTGACGATATTTCACAAAAAGTGGGCGGGATTGAACTATATTAAAAAAAATAATCTCTTCTTCATACATATGTACATACACACATATAAAATCAACCCTCAAAACTACAAAAACACATTTACAAAAATATAAACTGTAAACAATTCTCAGTATCAAAAGCAGCTGATGATCTTTCATAAAAGGTGGGCAGTGTGACCAGATCTAAAAATATTTTGCAGCTAGATCTGGATTAAAATAATGCTAAAAAAGCTTACAAAATGCTAAAAAATAATGCTGAAATTTAAAATTTATAATTTTAATGAATTTATACCTTATACACTATTTATTTATTTTTCATAAAATAGCTTTTTTGATTGAGAGACAATAAGGGGTAAAAAGGGCCCTCAGAAACTGAACAGAGGAATGTCTTTTTATTTATGAATATTCTTAAACTAAAAGGTTTTCAGGATTCAGCGATAAATAATTAATTTTTTGTTATAAAAGAACAAATATTTTGTTCATATAAACTGTCAACCCACAATAAAGGGTTTGTAGTTTTTTTAAAGGTTCAATTCAAAGTTTACCTAAAACTGTTCGATTTTGTTTGAAAGCAATCTACACCAAAAACCCTTACTTCTTTAGTGCTTCAGTTATGGTTTATGTATTTACTATATACTAGATATCATTGGTGCACTTCGCTGGCCTTTTTAATGAAATAAAATAAACACTTGGAAGAAAAAGTATGGCCATGCTTAAACACGAAAACCTACATGTTTCTCTTAAAATTTACTTGTGTTTTCGACTTGCAGCTAAGAGAACAACATGTACATACATACATATTTGTTTATTGGTGGTAGCAAAAACTTTATAGACGTATTACTCCTATAACATTCAGGCGTATTTTTGAAATAGTGTCAAATAAAACTCGACCTTTTGGAGTAATTAGTCTTGATCCCCAAAACGTATGCTTAGCGTTCTAGTCGCCTGATGGTATGAAACAGGGACCTAGTGATTTAAAGAAGTCGCTGTGTTAACTCCCTGATATTTAAAATCCAGACTAATAAATCGTAGAAATAACAAAGTTTTGATGAAATTCTTCAATTCTTCTTGTTGCTTGAAGATAGATAGTCCTCGCAAAAATCATACAGTAAATAATGTTTAATTCGAGCCTTTATTAGTATTGCTCAACCACCACATGCTCTGTCACGGGGGATTTTAGTGTCATATAATATAGCCATTGATTTAAAAAAAAACCTATTTGTTGTTAAGGGAGTCTCTGAAATCAGCATTGCATCAATTTGTTTATTATTAAGAAAGTACTCGAGTTCATTTTTGTGTTGGCGTATGCTGTTTGCGTTCCAGAAACATGCAGCTCATGGTTTGTTAAGTACCGCCTGCAACATCATAGATTGTATGCGTACCATTTCTGGCATCATGCTGCTCATAAAACTGTTTAACGAATGCACAAATGTCTCGATGCTTGCTTCGAGGCAATTATAGTTACCAAATGGTTTTTGTTCTTTAGTTTCTGGGTGCAAATTTGGAGTAGAATTAGTTGTCGGTGTCGCTTTGTCTGTTTGAAAAATATTAATAATTAGGTTGAACCCAATTCTGAGCGCTAAAGGATGTATTCCGAACCATCAATTTGGCTTCAGAAAACAACATTGTACGATCAACAAACACACAGATTAGTAAATGTAATTAAAAAGACCTTTGAAGAAAAAAATATTGTTCTGCACTTTTTATTGATGTTTCTCAGACATTCGACAAGGTATGGAACGAAGGCCTTATGTATAAGTTAAACCTGAACTTGCCCAAAAACATCTATAAGATCATAAAAAATTATTTAACTGATCGAAAGTTCATACTAAAAGAAGGAGAATTCTTAAGCTCCCCTCAGCTATAAAGTATTAAGGCCGGAGATCCACAAGGTAGTATTTTGGGACCCATTTTATATTTGCTGTACACATCCGATATGCCAACTAGCATACATAAACTGTTGCTGATGACACAGCTTTTTTAAGTATTCATGAAAGCGCCCAAGTAGCATCACAACATTTACAAGACCACATAATAAAGTTGCAAAAATGGTTAAAGAAATGGAGAATTAAGGGAGAATGAACAAAAATGCACTCATATAACTTTCATGCCCCCCTGTTCGCATAAGTAATCAAATGATACCCCAGCTTTCAGATGTCAAATACCTCGGTATACATCTTGACCGGCGACTTACTTGATATTTTTTTTATAAACCATCAGTGAAAGTAGACCTTTCTCTCGTCTATTTGTTTCTACTCGTTTGAAAATTGGTTGAGTGCTTTTCGAGTTTTAAAATCAACATAGGACAACTTACTTATAATATATATATATATATATATATATATATATATATATATATATATATATATATATATATATATAAATATATATATATATAAGTAAGTTAAATATAATAAAAAAAAAAATATATATATATATATATATATATATATATATATATATGTATATATATATAGACTGATTTTCTGTACTCTCGCTTTGAAACATTTTATTTATGTTGTTAATAATTCCTAAAATATATTTTTGAAAACTTGATGCAATTCAAACTGTCTTTAATGGTACGTACATTCCTTTAATCCTGACAAAAACAGCTTCTAGGAATAACCCATCCGTCTGACAAATTTTTTTTTGGTTTTATTTCTAACTAGCTATCCCGGTGCGCTTGGCTACCCCATCCACAAAAACCCAAATAAACATTTGGAAGAAAAGTATGGCCAACCTCTAACTCAAAAACGCCCGCTATTCTCACATTAAAAATGTTATAGATTATATGCAAAGTACGACGCCTACTGTTCCCAACAAATCTATTTTTTGCTTGACTATACATATTAACACGATAATAGTTTTAAACTTTTTATGGGAGGTACCACTATCCTGTCTTTATTCTGCTAGACTATGCACATTAGTATGGGGGTTACTTGTGCAAAGTTTCAAGACTCTAGCTATTGTGGTTCTCTAGGTACACGATAATAATTTTTCACTTTGTATGGAAGGTACCCCGACCGTTGTCGCACTCCAGTCAGTATTTTGCTACACTATGCACGTTACTCTGAGGGTTACTTTTGCAAAGTTTCAAGGCTCCATCTAAGTTAGCTTTCCAGGTACACGATAATAATTTTTATCTTTGTTTATATATTGCTAGACTATGTGCATTAGCATAGGGGCTACTCGCGCTAAGCCTCAAGGCTCTATCTATTGCGGTTTTCTAGGTACACGATAATAATTTCTCACTATGTATATGAGGTAACACATCCTTCATTCCAATTCAGTCTGTGTTTCTCTAAACAATGTATCTTCGTATAGGGGTTACTGATGCAAAATTACCAGATGCTACCTATTGCAGTTCTATAGATAGAGGATAATAATTTTTTACTTTGTATACGGGGTACCGTGATCACTGTCCTAATCCAGCCAATGTTTTTCTAGAGTATTTTCATGGTTATGAGAGTTACTTTTACCTACTTTCAAGACTATACCTATTATAGTACTCTATGTAAACGATAATAGTTTTTAATTTTGCATAGGAGGTACCACACCAACTGTCCCAATTCATTCTGTATTTTGGTAGATTATACGCATTTGCACAGGGGTTACTAATGCAAAGTTTCAAGGTGCTATCTATTGTAGTTCGCCAGGAACACGATAATAATTTTTCACTTTGTATGGGAGGTACCACGCCTACTATTCCAATTCAGTCTGTTTTTAGCTAAACTATGTACGTTAATGTGATGGTTACTTGTACGCTACCTATGGCAGTTCTCTAGATACAGGATAATAATTTTTCACTTTATATGGGAGGTACCACGCCCACTGTCCCAATTAATTTTGTATTTATGTAAACTATGCACATTAGCATAGGGGTTACTCTCGCAAAGATTTAAGACTCTGTCTATTTTAGATCGCCAGGAACACGATAATAATTTTTCACTTTGTATTGGAGGTACTACGCCCACTATTCTATTTCAGTCTGTGTTTAGCTTGACTATGTACGTTAATATTGGGGTTACAGATGCGAAATTGCAAGGTGCTAGCTATTGTAGTTCTCTAGATACGCGATAATAATTTTTAGCTTTGTATGGGAGGTACCACGCCCACTATTACAAACCAGTCTATCTTTCTCTAAACTATGTATGTTGATATAGAGGTTCCTGTTGCAAAATTTCATGGTGCTACCTATTACTCTTACCAAGATAAGCGATGATAAATATTTACTTTGTATGGGAGGTACCACGCCCACTATTCCAATTCAGTCTAGGTTTCGATAAACTATTAATATAGAGGTTACGGCTGCGAAAATTCAAGACGATGCCTATTACTGTTACCAAGATATACGATGATAAATATTAACTTTGTATGGGAGGTGCCACGCCCACGTCGAATATCAAAAAAATAAGTACTCTATTTTACCATGCGTATATCGAATAACAAACTGTGAAAATTTCATAAAGATCGGTTCACTGATGTAACCAGCTATAGCTTTCCGACAAACAAACACATTTTGTGCTTTATATACATACATATATAGAAGATAGATAGGCTTAAAATATTATCAAATTGCTAGCACCTCATCTTCAAAGTTTCTACAGACATACGTAAAAAGAACACAACGCCAAAGAATGACAAACACATTTTATTATTAACAAGTTATTGTTATTGTTGTCATATTGTTTTTAGGAGCTGTGCTGAATTCAAGGTTTCTTTAACGGTATTAATTTTGCACATTGTTAAAAATCGTCAAAATTAGTGTATAAATCGTCACCATGTCATTTTTGGACCCAAAATCGTCAAAATGACGGTAAATCGTCAAAATGACGATAAATCGTCGAATCTGGCAGATATGACAACGGTTACTTCCCAAATCCCTCTTACTAACAAGAAAGCTTTAATAACGATCTGTCTTATATACTACTAGCCTTTTCTAAAGGAAGTAACACAGTTAATGCAGGAAGCGCTAATTGCCAGAGTGTTACTTCTCGAAATATATATATATATATATCAAGCGTTGCATGTAACTAGAGATCGGAGGCCATATTATGTAATTCTCGTAGCTAAAGCTATCGCTAAAAATCTAAAAATGCATAATAAAATTTCATGAATTCTTACATATTTTGACATTTTTAGTTTTAAATGCTTCTAAATGCTTCTTACATATTTTGACATTTTTAGTTTTAAATGCTCATTTTATGTCCTTAAAAATAGAATTTAAAATTAAGGATAGAAAGAATTCACGTAGTTTTTATATGCCTTTTTAGATTTTTAGCGATAGCTTTAGCTACGAGAATTACAGAATATGGCACCTGTATTAGTTCATTTGTTTTTTAATCATATTACATCATTACACTAAAGCTCAAAGTCCATACCACGCATTCTACGCGTACGCGCTTTGTATGCTTTTCATACTTTTCAAACTTCAAGTTACATGCAACGCTTTTTATGCGCCAAGTTTTTCTTTTGAGCGCTGTAGTGTAAATGAATTAAAAACAATTTTTGCTAAAATAGAGAGTGGAATTGAAATTTTCAAATTATTTTAGGAATTCACTAAGTTTATGCACATACTGTTTTGTTCCAAAAATCATTAATTAGCTTCTCAATTGAAGTTATTTAATAAAGTAATACAACTAAATAAACATAGCAGAGATGAGCCTAAGTTCGTAAAAGTAATCGACAACTTAAATAAAAATTTTGTTGATAAAATTTATTTTAATGAATTTTATACTTTAATATATTTTTAAACTTTATTACAAAATGCTTTTTTTAAGAAAAAAAAAAAACCATTTTAATACAAAAATCCATAAAAAGTAATCAATGAGACAAACATATTTATCGATAGCATTGTAAATAGAATATAATCTACCATCCTTGGCTATGGAAACAGCTGATATTTATTCATGGCGCTTGCGAAACGTAGAAAAGTAGAAAGTAAAACTACTTCATGCGTTCTATGCTTCTTAAGTATTCTATGCGATGTGCTTGTCTTATACAATTACACTGATCTTACTTTTTTGACAGACACATAATTTCTGTTCAGTAACTTTCCTAGCAGAAACTACCAACGAGAGAGTAAAGCAGAAATTTAAATTATTACTCTCCTAAATATGAAAAAGTAAATGAACGCTTTACTAGCAAAAGTTAGCAAGTAGACTACGGTGGCGTCAGGAAGGCCTTAAAACTTGTACCGGTTAGACCATAAAATAGTACTTTTGAAAACGTAATTGTACTGAAAGGGCAAACATAAAGTTATCTGCCGTTGTTAGCCAGAAATGTTGCTTTAAAGAAGTTTACACTGATAATAGTAATCTCAAGGAAACCATTGAAATAAATAAAACAACAAAAATAAAAGCACAATACTTTAAATAAAATTATTGTTTTAAAATATTGTGTAGTTTTTGAAAGAGTTTATGATGCATTTAAGCTTTAGATGTCAATATTTTTGGTCAGTGCTAATAAACATTCTTATTTCAAAGAAACTTCTATAATTTTACATTAATAATATTCCAAAACACAAGTATGTTTATTGTTCAAAATATATTAAAAACTTTACAATACCAATTTTAAAATCAGAATTGTACCGAAAAAAGTACGATTGCAATAAATGTGTCATCCCTGATTTGTTTACTATTTATTATTTTAAAACAAAAAGACATAAAATGAATACCTAAATTTAAAAAGGAAAAACTAAATTTTATCGTTTGATATCCTGGCTAAATTAATGAAAAACAATATACCAACAAAATTTTACTCACTTTTATATTATTTTCATTACTAAATACTGATATTTTTCTCAATATTGCAAAAATTTCTTTTTTCATACAATTTTTCCAAAAAAATATTTTGAATACAAAATCCTGAATAGCTGTTTGACTAATTCTTGCTAGTAAAAATTTTACTAGCAAAAACTTGCAGACAGATATATCATAGTCAGACCGTCGGTCAGACAAACCATCTGACAGCCAGTGAGCCCATCAGACAGCCCGTCAGATCGTCACACAGTCCGTCCGACAGTCAGTGAGGCCGTCAAATATTCATACCGTTAGATAGTCAAATAGACAGACAGTCAGATAGTGAGTCAGACCGTCATTTTTTCAGACAGTCAGACCTTCAGACAGTCAGTCCGTCAGATACTGAGTCAGATCGTCAGACGATCAGACAATCAGATTGTCAGACAGTCAGACCTTCAGACCGTCAGATAGTAAGTTACACCGTCAGATCGTCAAACACTCAGCCAGTCATATATTCAGATCGTCGGACAAGCAGTCCGTCAGATCGTAAGACAATCCAACACTGAGTCAGACCGTCAGTTTGTCTAACAGTCAGACCGTCAAAAAATCAGTCAGACCATCAGACAATCGGATCGTCAAACAGTCAGATCGTTAGTCAGTCAGACAGTGAATCAGACAATCATACAATCAATCTCACAGTCACTCAGTCTATCTATCTATAGAAACCAGTAGACCTATCTATAAAAACCAACGTTAGGTTGACGATGATGTGAGTTCAATCATTTTTCTTCAACCCAAACGTGCATAGTGGTAACGACGGTTTTTAAGGTGACGACGGTTTTTGAGTTCAATAATTTTTCTTCAACCAAAAAGTGGTCAACGTGCCTAAAGAAGCTTTCACTTCAAAAAGTTGCATGCAAAAGTTGCGGCGTTAATTGCAAGGTGTAAATACGGTCTTAGTCTTAGCTGCCTACACCTGTGAACCGATCTTTCTGAAATTTTCAGAGTTTGTTATTGGATATACGGATGGTAAAATAGGGAACTTATTTTTTTTATATTCGTCGTGGGCGTGGCACCTCCCATACAAAGTAAATATTTATTATCGTATATCTTGGTAACAGTAATAGGCAGCGTCTTGAATTTTTGCACCCGTAACCTCTATATTAATGTTAATAGTTTAGGGAAACTTAGACTGAATTGGAATAGTGGTACCTCCCATACAAAGTCAGTATTTATCATCGCTTATCTTGGTAAGAGTAATAGGTAGCGCCATGAAATTTTGCAACAGGAACCTCTATATCAACGTACATAGTTTAGAGAAAGATAGACTGTATTGGAATAGTTGGCGTGGTACCTCCCATACATAGCTAAAAATTATATCGTGTATCTAGAGAACTACAATAGCTAGCACCTTGCAATTTCGCACCGGTAACCCCAATATTAACGTACATAGTCAAGCTAAACACAGACTGAATTGGAATAGTGGGCGTGGTACCTCCCATACAAAGTGAAAAATTATTATCGTGTTTCTGGCGAACTACAATAGACAGAACCTTGAAACTTTGCGCTAGTAACCCCTATGCTAATGTGCATAGTTTACTTAAATACAAAATTAATTGGGACAGTGGGCGTGGTACCTCTTATATAAAGTGAAAAATTATTATTCTGTATCTAGAGAACTGCCATAGGTAGCGCCTTGAAATTTCGTACAAGTAACCATCATATTAACGTACATAGTTTAGCCAAACACAGACTGAATTGGAATAGTAGGCGTGTTACCTCCCATACAAAGTGAAAATTATTATCGTGTTCCTGGCGAACTACAATAGATAGCACCTTGAAACTTTGCATGAGCAACCCCTGTGTAAATGAGTATAATCTACCAAAATACAGAATGAATTGGGACAGTTGGAGTGGTACCTCCTATGCAAAATGGAAAACTATTATCGTTTACATAGAGTACTATAATAGGTATAGTCTTGAAAGTAGGTAAAAGTAACTCTCATAACCATGAAAATACTCTAGTAAAACATAGGCTGGATTGGGATAGTGATCACGGTACCCCCTATACAAAGTTAAAAATTATTATCCTGTATCTATAAAACTGCAATAGCTAGCATCTGGGAATTTTTTAGAGAAACACAGACTGAATTGGAATGGAGGGTGTGTTACCTCATATACATAGTGAGAAATTATTATCGTGTACCTAGAAAACTGCAATAGATAGAGCCTTGAGGCTTAGCACGAGTAGCCCCTATGCTAATGCACATCGTATAGCAATATATAAACAAAGAGAAAAATTATTATCGTGTACCTGGAGAGCTACAATAGATGGAGCCTTGAAACTTTGCACAAGTAACCCTCAAAGTAACGTGCATAGTTTAAAAAAATACTGACTGGATTAGGACAATGGACGGGGTACCTTCCATACTAAGTGAAAAATTATTATGGTGTACCTAGAGAATAGCTAGAGTCTTAAAACTCTGCACAAGTAACCCTCACACTAATGTGCATAGTCTAGCAAAATACAGACAGGATTAGGATAGTGGTACCTCCCATAAAAAGTTAAAAATTATTATCGTGTTAATATGTATAGTCAAAGCAAAAAACAGATTTGTTGGGAACAGTAGGCGTCGTACCTTGCATATAAACTATAACATTTTTAATGCGTTTTCAAGTTAGAGGTTGGCCATTTTTTTCTTCCAAGTGTTTATTGGGTTTTTGTGGATGGGTGTAGCGAAGAGAACCGGGGATAGCTAGTATATATATATATATATATATATATATATATATATATATATATATATATATATATATATATATATATATATACTAGAGATCTGCATTAGTTCATTTGTTTTTTAATCATATTAAATCATTACACTAAAAATATGTGTTCGAGTGAATAGAGTAAGCAATATAAACGTTGAGTGAATCAGCACAAAATCTTTATCAGAGAGAAACAAAACAGTTTCGTTTAGTTTTTTTTTTCAAACTAAAACATTGCAATGTTGCTAACGGTTGTGTCTTAAAAATATCATTGTGCAAATATAATGAATGAAATTACAGCTTTCATTTGTTTGCATAAAGACAAACTGAATGGCAGGAACACCGATGGACAGAAGAGTCAGACAACCAGTCAGACGGACCATCTGTTAATCAGACCGTCAGTCAGACAAACCAGCAGACAGTCGGTGAGATCATGAGACAGTTCGTCAGATAGTCACACAGTATTTCAGACAGTCAGCCCAACAATCAGTCAGACGGTCAGACAGTCAAATAGTCAGGCTGCCAGACCGTCAGTTCGTCAGACCTTCAGATAGTGAGTATGTCAGGTCGTTAAACAGTCAGGCAGTCATACACTCAGATCGTCGGACAATCAGTCAAACAGTCAGACCGTCAAACAATCAGTCAGACCGTCAGACAGTGAGTCAGACCAACAAACAGTCAGACCGTCAAACAGTCAGACCGTCACATAGTGCGACCGTCAAACAGTCAGACCGTGAGTCAAGCAGACAATCAATGACACAGTCACTAGTCTAGTCTATCTATGTATCTATAGAAAACAGCAGACCTATCTATAAAAACCAACGTTATGTTTTCCATGGTGACAATGATGCGAGTTCGATAATTTTTCTTCAACCAAATCGTGCATAATGGCGACGACGGTCTTGAGGTGACGACAGTTTTTGAGTTCAATATTTTTTCTTCAACCAAAAAGTGCTCAACGTACCTACAGAAGTTTTCACTTCAATAATAATCAATAATGGTGACGACGGTTTTTGGTGACGGCGGTTTTTAGTGACGGCAGGTTTTTGTGACGACGGTTTTTGAAATCAGTATTTTTTCTTCAACCAAAAAGTGCTCAACGTGCCTAACGAAGTTTTCACTTCAATAAGACGTATAAAAAATCCCTATTTATATGTTTTAAAGAAATAGCAGACAGCGGCTACGCAGCTGAATGAAAACAAATTCGTTGGCTAAAATTGTCGCCGTTTAGTCAGCTACTTAATGATATTGAAGACGAAAGCAAATAAAAAACCCCTATAATCAACGTTTTTTTAAAAAAATCCCCTATAATATTTTTTCTTGATTTTCTGTAATTTAAACAAAATAAAAACCAAATTAATTAAATAAAAAAATCCCCTAAATTAATCCCAATTTTAACAAGAATCCCCCAAAACAAAAATTTTAGGTATTTCAGTTTTCATTATATTAAAGTATGTATTATAAATATATGTACATATGTATGTGTATATAAATATAACCAGTGTTAAAAAGAAGGAGTGTGAGGGGCTTCTAGAATGCCTCTCTACTCCTTCTTTTGGAGGCACAAACAAGGCCTTCTGATATTTTTTTTTCTAATTTTAAGCACTTTTAATTTATTTTTATTTGAAGTATTAAAATTTTTGGGATTCGAACAGTTAACCTTCAGGCTGATAAACCTTCGCACTGCCAATCAGTCTATCAAAGCATCTCAATTTCAAGCAGCTATCATGTAGATAAAGGCAATTCAATGAACTTTTGTGTTTTATAAATAAGAAATCATAAAATAAAAAATTATATATTTGTCATACAAAATAAGTACACATTCCTACTAAGAGAAGCGAAGTTAGAATGTGTATTGTGTACTGGATCTTTTAGAAGAGAGAGCCAAGGCCTTCTAAACGGCCTTCTTTGGAAAGCACAAAAACTGAGGATCGTATCCGAGAGAAGGTCTAAGCATGCCTTATAGAAAGCCTGAAGTGAGAAGGCCTCTTTAATTTTACCACTGGGATCTTTCTTGTGTTGTTGTTAGAGTATTCTTAAAATTAGAGTTCGTTACTTATGTACGAATTTTGTAGTTTTTTCATGACATACTACACGCATAACAAAAAAATTAGCTTTCTAATACGTTGTTTAAATAGTTTAAAAGAACCTATCAGAAACCCGTTTGTTACACATTTTTAATTTATTGGTTGCAAAGGAAAGGAGGAATAGACCAATTAAACATCTGGTAAGACATGAAAAATCCCCCAAAAAACACCCTAAATATTTTTTTAACCCCAAATTTTTCCCCTAACAAATGTTAACCCTCAAATTTTCCCTAGGGGAAAATCCCCTAATCTGGCAACCGTGCTCTGACATTGTTGTAGAAATACCTATTTTGCTTTTTTTTAATAAATAACTTGTTCAAAAAATAACAAATATTTTCTCCAAAACATTTTGTTTGTATGTGAATTTTTAATTTGAAGTTTTGTGACATTTTCATTTGTTGAATAAAATAAAATTGTCGCTTAAATTAAGGAATTAGCCAAAGTGTACTACAGCCACAATTGTGGTCGTGTAGCCATGTAGCTTTGATGGCTTCAAAATAATCGTTTACCGATAAACGTGTGTATTTTATTTTTGACAGTTTGTAGACAACGTCCTGATGCTGTCTGTGTGTTTAATGCATATACGTTTTAAAACAGCGATCTCATCTACTTAAGAATCAAAAATATTAAAAAAAAATGTTACTCTATATATGTACATACATATATTCTTAATATTAAAAATATGTTACGTTACACTCATGATTTTCATTTTCATAGAATATTGATTTTTTTTTCAATATTTTCTTTATAATTTAAATATTTCGAAAACTGCTTGTAAATTTTGTTTTGTAAAAATATTTTTTTAAGTTTTTTTTTTTAAATTTTATTCGAAAATTGTTTGGAAAATTAAAAAAAATTTTTTTCTAATATTTTTCCATAAAAATATCTTTTTAAAAATTGCACATTTTTTTTTGTAAATATTTAAAAACAAAAAAAAATATATTTTTTTTAAATTTTATTGAAATATTTTTTTTTTAATTTGAGGACCTTCCTAAGTTTTATATTGAGTTAGAATGGTTAAACTAAAGCAAAAAACTCATTAAAAAAAGTTTTCTCATATTCACCCCCGTGCCTTTTAACTGCTCCTGTTTATCAATGAGCACCCTGTGGGTCCATTGGCTATTTCTATGTCTTGCTTTATATAAAGGACTTTAATACAAATCCGAGATCTGTATGCACTCCTTGCTATTTACCTTCGCGGTCTAATATTTACTTGACAAAAAATCAAAAGAAAATCTTTAAAGCCAAAAAAAAAAAATGAAAAAAAAACGTAAAAAAATATGTTTTTTTTTTTTTTTTTTTTTTTTTTTTTTCATAATTTATTTATTGTATCTTCAATAATTTTTGAACTAACAATAATTACTCGTATCTTAAGTCTAAAATAAAATATTCTTTTTAAGTCCAGCCAGTGCTAGACAAAAATAATGTTTGTTTCACGGATTTCGAAATCATTTGCGGGTCATCCCTCTAATGTACGGCCAAGAAAAGCAGTATCTCTTCTTTTTAGTCGAATGTAACCAGGTTCATTCAGCATGTTACGCGCCAAAGGGTTTGGATGAGATTCAAGCCTCTTTAGATATGTGACTGCATGTTCCGCTATTTCTGATTTAACTGATGGCATATTTAGGTCTTTGTGGATGTTCGAATTTTTTATATACCAGGGAGCAGATGTAATAATACGTAAAATCTTATTTTGGCGCCTTTGAATTTTTTCTACATTGCTAGCTGAGGCAGTGCCCCATAACTGCATCCCATAACACCAAATTGGTTTGAGGACCGACTTGTACAGTAGAAGTTTACAATCTAAGCTCAAGGTGGAGTTTCTGCCAATAAGCCAATTTAGTTGTACTGCTTTTAGTTTCATTTGTGTTAACTTGAAGTCAATGTGGCTTTTCCAAGTAAGGCGACGGTCAAGATGTATACCCAGGTATTTAACATCTGAAAGCTGTGGTATCATTTGGTTATTTATGCGAATAGGAGGGCATGAGTCCCTGCGCAGTGTGAAAGTTATGTGAGTGCATTTTTGTTCATTCACTTTTATTCTCCATTTTTCTAGCCATTTTTCCAAATTGAGTATGTGGTCTTGTAAAAGTTGTGATGCTTCTTGGGCACTTTCATGAATACTTAAAAAAGCTGTGTCATCTGCAAAAGTTGATGTGTGGACTAGGGTGCTAATTGGCATATCCGATGTGTACAGTAAATATAAAATTGGTCCCAAAATACTACCTTGGGGAACTCCGGCTTCAATGAGCTGTGGCGAGCTTAAAAAGTCACCTTCTTTTAATAAAAACTTGCGATTCGTTAAATAATCTTTTAAGAGCTTATACAAGTTTTCAGGCAAGTTCAGCTTTAGTTTAAATATTAGGCCTTCGTGCCAAACCTTATCGAATGCTTGAGAAACGTCGATAAAGAGCGCAGAACAGTATTTTTTTTCTTCAAAGGTCGTTTTAATTACATTTACTAATCTGTGTGTTTGTTGGATCGTACTATGTTGTTTTCTGAAGCCGAATTGATGGTTCGGAATGCATCCTTTCGCGCTAAGAATTGGATTCAGCTTAGTTATTAATATTCTCTCAAACAACTTTGACACGTTTGATAAAAGGCTTATAGGTCTGTATGATTCTACTTTTGTGTGGTCTTTTCCTGGTTTAGGAATCATAGTTATCAAAGAGACCTTCCACTCTGTGGGAAAGTACTCAAGACGTAAGATGGCATTAAAAACAAACAGAATAATTCTGCGACCTATACGGGGCAACTCAACTAACATCTTGTTACTTGTTTTATCAACGCCAGGGGCTTTTTTGGTGTTTAAATCTGCTATTGCACTTTCAATATCGCGAAATTCAAATCTTAGGGGTACTACGGCACTAGTCTCTACTGATGGTAACTCAGCTAAATCAGTACATACATTTGGGGTGAAAACCTTCTTCAAATGCCCAACAAACAAATTGCCTTTTTCGGTATCATTCCTTGCCCAGTCTCCACAAGAAGTTCGCAAGGGAGGCTTACGTACGACCGGTCTTTTAAGGTTCCTACATGCACGCCATAATGAATAATCTGATTGAGCAGTTGCATCGAGGTCTTCCAAGTAATTTTTCAGAGATGCTACTCTTCGAGATTCTAGCAGCTGTCTTAGTCGTTTCGTGCAATCTTTAAGTCTAGATTTGAGTTGAGGAGATCTGTGTGCTTGCCACTCTCTTCTAATATTTCTTTTCTCAGCCAAAAGCCGCTCGACATCTACAAAGTAAATTTGATTGTATCTAGCTGGTTGTCTGGTTTCTGTCGCATGTTGGGCAGCTGATTTAAGGTTTTGATCAAAATAAATTAGACTCTGGTCCACATCTTCTGGTGTTCTTAGCGGAATTTTTTCCGAACAATGGGTACTGAGATACTTTCTATATTTCAACCAATTAATGCTTGTGCAAGTTGTTGGCGACACGATATTTTGCTGATTCCATATATAGACAATAGTGGGTGAATGATCTGAGGATAATTCGAGTGACGCTTCAACCTTAATCATTTCTCTCGAAATACCTTTAGTCACGCCAAAATCAATAACATCAGGTATTTTTTGTCGATCAGTAGGCCAATAGGTGGGTTGTCCACTTGATATCACATTCAGACGCATTTTGGAAATTGTATCAAACAAAATACGACCTTTTGGAGTTATTAGGCGTGATCCCCAAAACGTATGTTTAGCGTTGTAGTCGCCTGATGCTATGAAACAGGGACCTAGTGATTTGAAAAAGTTGATGTATTGCCTCTCTGATATTTGAAATCTAGGAGGTGAATAAATCGAAGAAATAACAAGGTTTTGATGATATTCTTCAATACAGATGTTTGTTGCTTGAAGATAGTCCTCACAAAAATCACACAGTAAATGATGTTTAATTCGAGCCTTTATTAGAATAGCTGAACCACCACATGCTCTGCCACGGGGGTCTTTAGTGTCGTATAATATATAGCCATTGATTTTAAAAAAGCTATTTGTTGTTAAATGAGTCTCTGAAACCATCATGACATCAATTTGTTGGTTCTTCAAGAAGTACTCGAGTTCATTTTTGTGTTGGCGTAAGCCGTTTGCGTTCCAGAAACATATTTTTAAACAGTTCATGGTTTGTTAAGTACCGCCTGCAACATCATAGATTGCATGCGAACCATTTCTTGCATCATGCTGCTCATAGAGCTCATAAAACTGTTTAACGAATGCACTAATGTCTCGATACTTGCTTCGAGACGATTGTAGTTACCAGATGGTGTTTGTTCTTTAGCTTCTGGATGCATATTTGGGGTAGAATTGGTTGTAGGTGTCGCTTTGTGTGCTGAAACATGATTTGATTTTAACATATCCGCGTATGAAACATGTTTGGTTGTGGGTTGAGCTAACTGAGGGTAATGAGCATTTGCTTGGTATTGTGGCTGCCTAGCAGGAGTATTTAATTTCTGAGTTGACTTCCTTACCATAGAAAAAACTGGACAGCCTCTGTAGTTAGCGGTGTGATTTCCACCGCAATTGCTACATTTTTTAATCTTCGAGTCATCCTTTGGTTTGTCGCATTGGGCGGAACAATGAAGCTCTCCACACACAACGCAAACCGGAGGCAACTTGCAGTACGCCCTTGTATGGCCATATTCTTGGCAATTTAAACACTGGACGGGTCCTGACCGCTTATGTGGTTCCTCTACACTTATCCTGCGGTGTAACAGATATTTTAGATTATAAATGGGATGCGTTTCGTTCTTCTTCAATTTAATATCCCCAGGTTCTAGTTCAACGCGAAATAGAGGTTGAGGGACACGCTCTCGATTTCTGAGATTGTCAACGCTTTTCACCTTAAATCCTGCTTTTTGGAGGCCAGCTTTTATTTCCACTGGATTAACATATGAGTCAACACCTTTGATGACTACCTGTAGGCCTTTGCTACTCTTCAGCTGGTAGGTATAAAAGTTCTTTTTGCAGCTTTCAAACTCCTTTACTGCTTTACGATAACTACTTTCGTCTATAAATTGAATTTTAGTTTCATCAATGTTACCACGTTTGATAGGAATTACATAGAATGAGTTTTCCCCGATAGCTGAGATTAACTTAGTTATTAATTCATTTGAATTTTTCTCTCTTAAAAAAATTGGTGGTGGTTTAAACGACTTGGGTGCCGTTTTTGTTTCACTTGCTTCGTTATCTAAAATAGCAAACCGATTATGGGAATTTATTCCGTTAGAGTCCTTGTCTTTTTGTACTTTAGCCATTGGTGCAATCTGCGAAGATTTAGGACTTCGACCTCTTTTCAATACAGTTATGTATCTGTCCATTCCCACTTGCGTCTTGGGTTTTTCTACACTATCCATATTATCTTTGGCAACGCTGTGTTCAGAAGGCGATTTTTTTGTAGTTATTTTATTGTCATCGCTTATAAGCAGCGAGGAACAAGATTGAGCACGTAATACTGGCGTGGCATTTATACACAAATTGTCACTAGTTTTTTTGTTTTTATTTATTTCAACATTGTCAACATTTTTGTTGCTTAAATTAAAGAGGCTCATTGGCCTTTATTGTTTTTGTTTTATTTTAAAAGTAGCAATTCAATATGCCGTTGTAAAAAATAAAGAAAAGGAAAAAGGAAAAAAAAAATATTTTACAAACAACTTTGTTGTTGTATTAGAACAGGTTTATTTGTTTGTTTTTGTTTTAAATAATTCACAAAATGTATGTTTTGTTTTTGTTAATGCGAGCTTAAAAAAATCGCGTCCGCACTTGTCAACGCCAAAAACAGACAATGAAATGAAAAATATGTGTGGGCGTAGTTTTTGACCCGTAGCCTTCAAAGTAATGATCCGATGTTGCTGAGCTGCAATCCCATAATTTTCGAAACTTTACCTGACAGATTGGTGTGTCTAAATTTTTTTATCTCTACTGGTGCTTTGGCAAATACAATTACTACCCGAACATCGCTTAATAAAATTTTCTATATATATATATATATATATATATATATATATATATATATATATATATATACTTTATAGATATGAATATTGTAGAACTTATACAAGGAATGACAAACTTATATATACCCTTTCCACCTGTGGTGAAGGGTATATATAAGGATATATATATGGAAATTATGGAGACAATATCAGGATTAATAGTTACAATAAAAATTTGAATCTATTCATAATAATGGAAATTTTAATAATATTAATGGGTATCAAAGTAAATATAACACTTATCGGAATAGTTATATTAACTACAATCAGAATTATAAATACACGTCTTCAAACATAAATCAAAATTCTTTTTCTAATCAATATATTCTAGAGCCAATGGATATTAGTATGATACGAAAAAATAATTTTAATAATTTTCCAAATACTTCAACTGCAAAAAATATAAATATTTCAAAATTTTCTAAATGTTGTTGTGAAAATCGTCCTCGTAAATTACCAAGTTTATAGCCGAGAAGAAATGTTAAGTCCGAAAATAATTTGTATAATGTGCAAAAAAGACCAAATCATGTTAACATTCAAAACCGATTTCAAAATCCAAACCATTCAAACGTTTCGGCTAAGAATAATTTATTACAAAATTTTCGTTTTCTAGCCTCAACGGACATTAATTCTACAAATTTAATGTTGAAAACTCTCCAGAAAGAAAATTTGACAAATACTGTTTTCTGAATTGGGTGATGAAAAGGAGAGTATTTATTTCATAGAATATAAGCTCTATGAATCATTGGAAACAATATACTGCTACAATATGAAGCCGTTGTAGATTTAAACATAACGAACTGAAAATAAATGGTAAAATTTTACCATTGTTGTTTTCGGTAGATAAGGTTGATTGCTAATGTTGAGTGGGGACATGTTGATATAGAAGAACAGCGAAATGATATTGGTAGGTCGATTATTAGTGAAGGCATTTACAATGCAAAGAATTTTAAAGTTGAAGTTTCTACTTCATTATTTGTCTCACTGTAAATAATTCGTGACCAGTTACGCGTGATAACTATAATTTAGTTGATACTGATTTGTTAAAAGAAAATTTTTGTAAAACAGCTTTATTGGAAAGAATAAGATTTGATCATCTAAATGAGGAGGAAAAATTTAACTTAAAAACCATTTTAATGATTATAAGGAACTTTTATGTAACAGATTCAAACTTAAGTTTTGCAAATGCAGTAGGGCAGGATGTAACAGAAAAGGGTATAAAACCCAATTCAAAAAAGTGGAGTATGTAAAAAATTATCCATTGGCAAAAACTAAAAAAGAAATAAAGCAATTCTTGGGCCTTAGCGGCTACTGTAAACCCATGACCGAATTTTTAAAACAGAATGTTAAAGTAGATACGACTAACTCTGAATACTTAGAGTACTTTAAAGTTGCTTTTTGCAAGACAACCACTTTTTTTATAGTACGGTTGAGAAAGAGTTGTTGGCAGTAGTGTGAGCTGTAACGTATTTTCGCCCATACTTGTTTGAAAGGAAGTTTGTCATACAGACAGACCATCAGCCCTTACAATGGCTTGTCTCTATTAAGGAGCCAAATTCGAAGTTAGTTAGGTAGAGATTAAAACTGGAGGAATATGATTATGAAATTATGAACAAACGGTGTGTGGAAAACAAAAATGCAGATGCATTATCCAGAATAGAACCACAAGTTAATATTTAAAAAAAAGCAAATGATATTTCTACTAGCAGTTCTACCCTCAATGTTCGTTTTTAAAAAATCAAATTCTGTTTCGTTAAAAACAGGAAATAAAGTAATTTTTACAAATACTAGAAAAATTATAAGTTCAAATGAATTCAATGAAAATATAATAATAAAACTCATTAAAAATCATTTTCATCCTAAAAGAGTAAATGAATTTTTTATTGATGACGGTTTAATCTATGAACTTTTCAAGGATACTGTTTGCAAATATTTTATACAAAATTCTGTTTTAAATATAGCAAAATGCTGCGTTTGTCTTGATGATGTTTCAGATGAAAATGTCCTTACTGAATTTTTAAAACAAGAGCACTAAAGAAATAATAAATGAGAATTTCAAACAGCTTAAAAAAAATATATCACTCAAAACTTAAAGTAAGAATACAGCAATTTATAAACAGTTGTCGTATCTATAATTTAGAAAAATATGACCGCAATCCAATAAAACAAAAATTCAACATTACTGAAACGCCTGACAATCCTGGTCTAGTTGTTCACGTAGATGTTTTTATTGTTTACAGAAAACTTTATATCTAACAATTATTGATAAGTTTTCGAAATTTGCTCAGGCAATAAAGATAAAAAATAGGTATGGGTAGAATTCAAGAGAGCTTTAATTCAGTATATGGCACCTTGCATTGACTGAATTTTTAAGGCAAAATAACGTGGAACATCTAAATAATACTATGAATGAACACATTCGTTTACTTAGACATGACCCTAATAGAGATAGTGAAAGTGTTGAGGAAAAAATTTATAAGGTAATTACTTTTTACAATAATACGATTCATTCAACCACAGGTTTTAAACCTATTGATTTTCAAAACGGTTCCATAAAAGCAGAAGACTATCCAAAAATAAAACAGAAAATTATGGCATTAAAGGAAAAATCAATTTCCAAGCTAAATCGCCGTCGCACAGTGGCTGAAAATCGTTTTTCGTTGGCCAAAATTCTGTAACTTTTGAACCGATCAAAATATTGAAATAATTTTTTTTTTAATGGATAGATATTTAGCTCAGCTTGATTCAGTTTTAATTACATTAAAATTGATTGAGGACTTTTTAAGGAATTCGAGGTCAAAGTTGAACATATTAATTTTTTTAACTTTCAGAGTGAAATATGGGTTTATTCTGTGTGTAACATAGTAAAATATCCCTCTAAGATCCAAAAAAGTATATATATTCTTGATCAGTGATGAAATCTAAGACGATATAGCTATGTCCGTCTGTCCATACGTCCGTCTGTCCATCCGGCCGTCCGTCCATTCGCCTGTCTGTATGAACACGATTCAGTCTAAACGAAAAGAGCTAGACCCTTTAAATTTGGTACATATATATCTTGAAGGATAGGGCAGGCTAAGTTCGTAAATGGACCAAATCGGACCAGGGGGAAAAAAATTCCCCTAAGAAGAACTAAACCAACCCCTGAAAAACTACACATTTTTACAAGTTTTTTTGTAAATTTGTTAAGCAAATGAAACATTTTTATGTCAAAGAAGGTTCAAGGTCTTTACCCTGGAGCCAGAAAATCATAAAAATTTATTTTTGGACCCCGCCCCCTTTTTGTGGGCGTTTATATAGCATATTATATGAAAAATAGTGTCAATAATTAACAAATTGTATTACCTAAGCCTAGATTCCATAAAAAATTAATTTTTAAGCTTTCATGACGAATGGAAAATGTACTCGGATCTTCTGCGCTACCTTCACTTCACCCCCCCCCCCCCCAAAAAAAAAAAATTTTTTTTTTGGTTAAGCAACAAGAAAATATAATTTTTATTCATTTGACTTAAATATTAATTGCAAATACTCCATATTTTGTTCTGTGCTATTTTTGTTCTTTAGTAGTTTTTTGGCTTCTTCATCTAAATCCCGATGGTCCACTTTCCATTGATTTCGAATACTGGATATGAACGGATCTGACGTTGCCAATAATATATTAAATAGATCTTCATTTGTTGAATTCCGTGAAATTTTCCTAGTATTGTGCTCTCTATAAAATATGTAATCCTTGTTCCTTTTTTCCTGAGCCTCCTCTGCTAAATCTCCAAGTGGCACCAAATGATATTTAATGACATCTTCACCATGATAAAGGATTTTGTGAACTGTTGCAGACATATTTCTCCATGGGTAGTTAGTTGTATATATTTTTGCAGTTTCCTTAGCATAATCTCCAAATTTTCTACAGTCAATTTCTTCATTGCACGCAAGTACTTCTAGTATTATTTTAAATCTGAAAATAAGGTTGAAATCCACTCCTGTTATTTCAGATGCTGTTTCTGGATCTGAAAAGAATCTTCTTGCGGTATTGCCATCAGCCCTTGTTTTGGCTGATCTATAATCAGTCCACGTTTGCGATATTCATCTTGAACATGTTTCTTTTTTGAACTTCTTAACTCTTTGTTGGTCACGTTGTTTCTTATTGATCCTGAAGACCCGAAATCCAAATCTGATTTTTAGTATGTGTTCCATAAGTCGTATTCTTGCGTGTAGTGGTGATAATCCAAATTCATATGCATCGGTATTATCTAATGATTTTGCTGGGACTTGGTTTAATTGGGTTGATGTTGCTTGGCATATAATGCAGCTGGATGCAGCCTTCGTGTTAGTCAAAGCCTGACCCACTTTTCCATCTATCATTGTCAGGACTAACTGGTAGCTTACTTCAATTTGCTGCCCATCTAACTGTAATTGTAATGGCCGTAGTGCTGTAATTTGGGCCTTGATCACTAATTTCTTTATTAATAACATCATTTGTTTCTTTTTTGAATTGAAATTTGATTGGCCTGCAGTATTTCGTAGAAGATGGTGTCTCATTTTTCCAAATATCCATTGTTTGCGTTGTACTAGTCGAAGGCTCTGAATCTTCCAAAATCTTTTTCAATCGCAATGGTACAAATGATACCATGAACATATCTGAGTCAGAAATATTTTCACATACAGCTTGTTTATATTGTTTTTGTCCCGAAGAACCATCACATCCCCATTTACAAAAAAGAATTAACTTTGTGTTTCCGTATTTCTTCAACTCATTTCCTGTTATTGATTGCAGCAAGCGTGCGGCTGTGTGTTCAAGTAGAGATTGTAGTTGTACCTCGGCCAAAATTGGTGTGATTGTAATAGTGTCCTTTGATGGCAAACAGTCCATTTTAGCAGCGGTTATGTGATGATATGCTGGATATATACTTGAGCCTTTTTCAATCGCACGCTGTCTGAGTTTAATATATTGCTGTTTTGTTAATTTCAAATCCAGAAATAATGCTAATGCCTCCTCATTTGTGTACTGTATTGCATCATTCGGAGTTGGTATACTTTTAAGAATCCGTTTTGTTCTCGGTGGACTAGCTTTAACAACTTTTTCAATGATATCCACTTTTGTAAATTGGTTCTGTGATCGTAATTGATGTAGGAAAGATTCTTTTATATTTGTAGAACCAAAGGCATCGTTAATATCTTTAAGCTTCCGCCTCTTAGATCTATCGCTGCAATTGTCCACTAATGATTTGCGTGGTCTTCCAGCCTTATCTTGCTTTGCTGTTTCTGCAGCGACAGTAAGTTGACCTTCTAACCACTTTGCACTTTTTATATAAAATTTTTGTTTACTGTACATAACTTCTTTGTAGCGTTTTTTTAGTGCTTTGACGAAATTATATAATTGCTCTTGCATTTTGGTGCTACACGAATTTAAGTTTAATTTTATTTTAACGTAACTAAGAACATCTTCCTGATTTTTGTTTCTAAAATACACTTCGGCCAGTTCTTTATAACTGAAGCTCTCCATTTTCTTTTGAATATTTTTATTTGCGTTTGTTATGTTTTATCCGTACACTTAAAGGATTAAATTATTACTGAGTAATCCCTTAACGAATCCGTACTTTTATAAATTTTTAGATACATGTTCTTCACACACTGATCTTTAATTTCATAGCAGGTAGCGCTTAAATTGAACAAAACTGCACTCATGCGTAAACATGGGGTTGTTTTTTAACTTTAGTGGTTTAATGTCGCAATTATTGTTATAAAATTGTTTATGACTTTGGTTGACCCTAACATTTGATAACAGGTAAATTTAGAAAGAGATCATATGCTTCCTGTAGAGCCCATTGTGATAATTTTATTACTTATTTTTTGCTGATCAAAACAAAGCCATTAAACCCTTTCGAAGGTATTATATTTATTTTTTTAGTTATACGTAGACTAAACTAAAAAAAAATAAACTTTTAGGCAAAAAAGTGAAAATTTAATACACCATTGTATATGAATTTTTTTCGAGTAATTTCATTAAAATGAAAAAAGTGTTCTACAGGCGGCTCGTGGCGGGTGCAAAAGTATATATAGCCTTAAAGAGGACACTTTCACCTTTCTCGTGGTTGTATACGTTTCTTGTTCCCTTTTGTTCCCTAGAAGTTCTATTCCACTAAAGTTTAAATTTGAGGAAAATATAGTAGTTTCATAAATATTTCATAACGCCCCTAATATTAAACGCTAGAGCTGTGTCTACTTACAACAACTAAAGACAATAATCCTACCAACATTATAAAAAAAAACCGCAGACCATTATCGATGATAGCTTGCGAGTAGTAACCATTTAATTTTGATAAAAAACCAAAGAAAAACACCTTTTTCTGAAATTAAAAAAAAAGTTGAGTTTGACAGCATGCCACGCCCACAATTATCAATATTTTAACATAATTTTTTGGCTACCTTAATTTGGATATATTAACTACAAAATGACGTAAAAATTTTAAAAATCGGTGACAAAAAAAAAATTTACTTTTGGCCAACGAAAAACGATTTTCAGCCACTGTGCGTCGTGAAGAAAGCCAAATTCAATTTTCAAATTCAGTTTTTATATAAATTCAAACAAATTTATAAAAAAAATTGGTAGAGGGGAAAAAATCATGCAAAATTTAGGAAGATTTATGTAGACCTTTTTGATAATGATCATGTAACCGGGCAGAAATATTATAAATCACATATAAAAAGAAAAAAGAATATGTATTCCAAACAAAAACTGAATCCAAAGAAAAAGAAGAAGAGTAGAGTATTTTTAATACAACTGTTTTTCTATGAAACAAATGAAATAGGAACACAAAATAAAATAAACAAAAATTATTAATAAACAATTCTGTTTGCCATTTAAAGAAAAAGTTAAATTAAGTGTACAAAACGTTTAAAATCTTTATTACATAATGACAAGTATGCTGAACGTGTTGGTACCAGTGCTCTCGTTTATTTAGCTGCCGTTAAGCTATATTTATCCGCTGAAATTCTTAAATTGGCTGGTAAAGAGGCTCGTGACAACAAAAAGACCAAAATCATTCCTTGCCATTTACAATTGGCTATTTGTAATGACGAAGAGGGCTTCAAATTTCAATCCATTAGAAAAAAATTATATATCGTCATCAAGTATCAATTCTTTAGCGACAATCAGTCTTAATAAAAGGGAAATTCCGGGAGAACATACATACATATATGTATATGTATCTTTTTGGGAACTTATAAGTATTTTGGAAAGAAAACATTAAAATATAAAGTAACTAAAAGTTATTTGTGCTCCAACTATTCCAGTGTGAATAATCCTGTAGCGCCGGGGGTAATATTTACACATCATTTTAGCAAAAATATAAAGTTTCTTTTTTTTAGATCCACACGCAATATTAGCCTTCGTTGCCATTCAATTCACCAGGTCTTTATAATGCTCAATAAAACTTTAAAATCTTTGTACAAAAGCAATTAATAATTAAAAAGTGTTTATTCATATTTACATGTTTTTCTTATTTACATCTTTTAAACTGAACAAACAATAATCGAATAACTTTCCGTTAACAAATACGTTCGAAATGCAGAATATATTCGATATTAAAAAAAATTGCAAACGAAATTGAACGGAATGTAGAATACCAAATTCGACAAACGGAGAAAATTTCGATTCGAATCGAAATGTAGAATAGGGGTGAATATAATTATTTTTGTTTTATCAAAATAAAATGTTCGCTGCATCTTGGTTAAATTTTTTGTTTGTTTAATTAAAAACATATGATCGCAAGGTTTATGTATAGCTGTTTCTGTTAACTCATTGTTTTAAACGTTTTCTTTTCTTTTTGTATTCACTTTTGCAAAAGCTGTTAATACATACATCTATACATATAATAAAATAGTCCCTCATTCTGTCAGTCTGCCATTCTTTATTTTGTGTTCGCATCACGTAAAATCTACTGAATGGATTTTAACAAAATTTTGTGAGGAGGTACCTTCCTGATTCTAATATGGGATACTTTTTTCCGAAAAAATATCTCATTTCCTAGAGAAAGTTTAGAAAAAGCAAAGGAAGTACAACGATTTTTTAAGGCATTTTCGAAAGCGGTATATTTTGAGCACTGTTGCGTAACAGATGACGCTACTTTAAAATAGTGTCTGTCTTAACAATAACTTTTAGAATTTTATATACATTTTAGAATATAATTTAATATAAAGTAAATACGTATGAGTCTTAAAATTTGCCGTGGATTACTTTCAAAGCAAAATCGAACAAAATATTGTGAGGACGCACACAACGTGTGTGGGCACAGCTAGTACATATGTACATATGATATGTATGAATGTAGATTTTAACATCACAGGTGATTAATCTGGTTAGTTATCTGTGTTCTGCAACACCACAACCACAATAAAAACTGAAATGTTCTATACTTTAGCACATTTGCTTCGCTTACAACAGTTGCTTTACGATTTGCCAAAAAACTGAAACTAAATTATAAAGCAGATTACATAAATTTGCTAAAATATTCGGGTATGTTCTGTAATCCGAAACCGAGTGAAATTTAAATCGAATAAATTTTTAAAGAAAAATATAACTTAGTTGCGCCTTTTATTTTAAAACATTAGCAATCACGGAAGTTTTGTATAAAAAAATATCAAAATGTTGTAAGATTTTAAAGTTATGACAATTTAAAATTTTAAAAGATTAGGGAATGTCATTGCATAAAGTTACTTGCGCTCTGACAATGGCACGAATATGGTTTCTGCAGTATACATAGATAAATCCTAGTGGTGCAAAAATATTTCATATTTATTAGCGTCAGAATAATTACAGATTCATGTAATTGTTGGAATTTAAGAATAATAATTCAACAAAAGTATCGCAATATGGTGAAAATCTTATTCAAAGAATAAAGAGATACAGAGAAAGAAAAACTAAAAATCATGTTTCTAAAAAGTAGCATTAAGGGGATGATCCCTACTCATGCAATGCCTTCTGCCAGAACTAGAAAATTAGGGTATGGAAAGGAGGATAGAGGGAGTAGTGTTTATGGACATTCGACTTAAATTTTTTTGTAAGCGACAGGGAAGACCTCTGTCACCTATGAGCTTTTCGCCCTCTCCTGCACGCTGTCCTTAATAGACTTTGGAGCACCGGCCCATACATTCGTCTACTTAGACATCACCCTAATATAGTAACAGTGTTGAGGAAAAAATTTATAAGGTAATTGTTTTTTACAAGACGATTCATTCGACCACAGATGGCAAAACTATTGATTTTCCAAACAGTTCCATAAAGGCAAAAATTTACCCAAAAGTAAAACAGAAAATTATTACATTAAAGGAAAATTCAAATTGCAAACTAAACCGCTATCGTGAGGAAAGCGAAATTCAAACAGGACAAGTTTATATAAAAAGTGATAGAGAGGGAAAAATTCATGGAAAAATACCTGTCATTTAACAACAACAAAAACAGTATACCTGTATCGAAAAAAATCTTAATATGAAATATATAGGACAGCAACAAGCCTTAAGAAAATAGAGACAGAAAACAGTGAACATAGAGAAGTAAACATTTTTTGAAGCAAAATCAAATTTAAATCAAAAACTATGTGCGAGAGTGCGATAATTAAAAACCAATTTATTTTTATAAAAGTCATAATATTTGACGTGTCACAACAGTTAATCGCTCTGCTTCGATTAAGTAGAGACAACGTAACAACCACAACCGAAAGTGTAGCAAAAAGCGACACAGCCAGGATTGGAAGATGAACGCCGACGCAGAGGTTATGACAGCAGTTGCCAAAGCATATTAAGCAAGGTGATAGCGTAAGGGAGAGGAAATTTGAGCAAAAAAATTTTTGAATTTTTTTTATATGGATTTTGACAGTAAAATCTATTTCATTCTCTCTTAAAATAAATGATTAATGTCAAACTCCATATAAAAAAAATTGAAAAAATATCTCTTTAATATTAGCTCCGCCTTGTGCTGTCACCTGGTTAAATATGCCTTGGCAGTTGCTGTGTGTGAGTAGCCGCAGAAATATAGATGTGTAAAGCGACATTTAGACGGTCAAACGTGGCCTGTGCGCATGGCCTGATGATTGAGAGAGATTAGTATTTACATGGCGAAGTTTGACAAACATCATTATACAAAAGACACTGAGCAGTGAGGTTCTTATTAAAGATGGCGCGTGAATTAGTTGCTACTTTGACAATTGATGAAATATTGCAAGACGATAATCAGAAAAAAAAAGCAAAACCAATTTGGACAAAAAAATGTTTTGCTAAAAGACAAAAACGGTCCCACACAAAATTATTGAAAGATTTAGAAATAACGTCACCTGACGATTATAAAATTTTTTTAAGAATGGTTTACAAAGAATTGTTAGAAAAAACTACGCCGTTCATTAAAAAGAAAAATACAAACATGCGAGATGCTATTTCTGTAAATGAATCATACACTTCAATAAATTCTCTTAAAAAGGAGCGCTCTAGCCAAGGCATCTTAACTGTTCGCTTCCAAAAATACAATACACTGTGTTTGGCAAACTGGCTATTAAACGATTAATTATGGGATTTTCCTTTATAATAATTGAAAAATACCAATTAAATAATATTTTTGCTTATTCGTCTACCTGCCATTTTTAATTTGAATTTTGGCAACAAATTTTTCCATATACATAGTATGTATGTATGTACATAAATTAAATATTTCATAAGTAAACTCTAATAACAGACTTTACATTTAATACCATCCATAAAAACCCTTTACATGCAATACCATACATAAAAACCAATAGACATGCAAAAAACAAAAAATTCTGCGTTCTAGCCAAGACATCTTTACTGCTCGCTTACAAAATAACAAATGCAATTTACACTGTGTTTGACAAACTTGCGTTTAAACTGGTTTGATGGCCTAATGGCAAACACAAAATATAAAAAATTTGGGATTTTCATCCAGCGCGGCTGGTCGTTTACACGAGTTTGATGGCATGCCATCCAGCGGTGCTCACAGTCCGCGTTTGACCGTCTAAATGCCGCTTAAGATTAACTAAATTTTTTAACGAGATTTAGAAGCTAGAAGAGGAAAACACTTCATTGTATAAGAAAGTATATAGAAGCCAAAATAAAACAGAGTATATGTATGTAGATGTTAGAGCATATAAAGAAAATTATAGATGTTAATAAGAAGTATAGATGTTTAAGAGTTTTTGAAACTAAAAGAGAAGTATAGAAGGAACATTTTCTGTGAAACTTAAATAGAAGTATAGATGCAAATAAGTTTGTGTAACTTAAAGAGATGAATAGATGTAAAAAAGTTTGTAAAACTTAAGAGAAATATACCTAGATTTAAAAGAGTTATCAAAACTTAGAAAGAATATGTATTTATGCTATGTAAAGAGTCAGAAAAATTTAAAGTGAAGTATAGACAAAAGAAATTTATACAAGCAAGATCTAAAGAAGTTTAAAAAATATTAAGCAGATGTGCTATAAATTATTAGCAATACAGCAGAAATTAAAATTTTAGGCAAATAAGTAGAAGTTTTATTTTAAGTGTTTAATACAGTGGGCAACAACTCTAAAATTGATGAACAAAAATTTTAATGTAATACCACAATTTTAAAAAATTAATTTCCGTGAAGTAAACTAAATTTAAATTTTTTTTGTGAAGAACATGGACTTGAATAACATTATAAATTTTATGGTAGAATAACTTATTGCAAAGTTAGGGGAATTGAAACTTTCTAAAATAGGTAATAAACAAGAACTACAAGATCGTCTTATGATATATTTCGGGTTAAGTAGAGAAAAAGACATTGAATCTGATTATGGGGAAGCTTCTTCAATGGTTGCTCGTTTAATAATTGAGCGCGGTAACATTTCACTAGGCGATATACAAGATTCTGTATCCGCTTTTGCCAGTGAAGGCTTGCCTTCACTCTTGTATCCACGCGGTGGATACAAGAGTTTGAAGACGTAGCATATACGGTCGGCTGGGATGATTTGAGAAAGTTTATCTACGAGAAGCAATTGCTTAAGAGAGCTGCAAAAATGTATATCAGAAGTCAATCTGATATTACTAATTGGGGTTCTCTTAAGGACTCTTTGTTGAACGAATTTGGCACGAAAATGTCTTCGTTGGAAATTCACAAGATACTGGCAAATCGACGAAAGAGATACAACGAAACATTTACAGAATATTTATACAGTCTACAAGAGATCGGAAATCTAATTAATATAGATGAAGACAGTCTTATCGATTATTTTGTTCAGATATAACTGCAAATAAATCTATTTTATACCAGGCTAGAAATTTAGATGATCTAAAAGAAAATTGAAGACTTATGAAAAGATTAGAATGGCTGGAGAGTCAAGAAACTCAAAGAGCATTGGATCTGAAATAAAGAGATACTTCTTTATTTAGGAGAATTTTTACAGACATAAACATTCGTGAGAAGAAAATTTCCGCCATCGTGGATACAGGAAGCTATATAAGTCTCCTTCGGTATGATACCCTTATGAATTTAAGCGACGTGGAACTGGGAAACGAGTGTAAAAGAGTAACAGGTGTCGGAGGAAAAGCCATTAACACTCCAGGAAACTTCAAAACCCGTGTAAAACTAAGCGAAATCGAGCTGGAAATACTGTAGAGAAAAGCTGTAATTGGCAATGATGTTTTGGCCCATGTTGACCTGATAATAGAGCTAAATTCCGTAAAAAAATTGTACCGTGGTCTTTAATCAAGGATAACGAAACAAACGACGTTGTTAGTGCAAAGCCAGAGGACATTAATCCAATAGCTGATTTGAGAAACGAATTCGCAGATATAATTTATTTTGCATCTAGTGGCAATTTTACATATGACGAAATAAATACTGAGCACCTTACAGAAGAGACAGAAAAAATAATCAAGAACATGATAAAAATATACAAACCAACAAAACCAGATACATTGCCAGTACAAATGAAGATAATACTCAAACATGATATTGCGGTTACACATAGACCACGTCCAGTTCCAATTGCCGATCAAAGTTTTATTGATAATGACATCAAAGAATGGATAGCAGATGGTATAATAACACAAAGTTATTCAGAGTTATTAGCCCCTGTGGTGTTAGTGACTATTCGACAGTTTCGCTATCAACTCAAAAGACATGTGCGGTAACTAGTTTTCCACTACTGTCCAACACAAAAACAGTGCAAAGATATCTTCGACTTACTTCATTTTTAAGACGTATTATACTGAGCTATGCGACAATAGCAAAAGCGCTTTCAGATCTGTTGAAGGAAAATGTGAAATGATGAAGTTTTAGCCATCGCTCAACTAGGGAACTCGATGGTAAGTCCGCCAAATTTTAAAATTTTTGACGCTGGAAAATATAAACAAAGAGAATCCCTGTATACAGCGTCAATGATCTAGTTGCCATAAAGCGTACTTAACTTGGCACTGGTATGAAATTAAAACCGAAGTATCTTGGACCATATAAAATCGTAAACAAGCTTAACCATGACAGATACGAAGTCGAAAGGGTAGGGAATTTCTACGGACCTAAAAGGACTTCACAAGTTGTAGAGTTTCTGAAAACGAGGGAATATCATTCGATGGTGAATGTATATTCAGGACGGCCGAATGTGGGATGTTAACATTAACATGCTTATTAATAAGCGCCACAATGACAATACCGGTAATAGTAAAGAACAAACGATAACATAAGCAGAGCAAACACCCATACACTGGACAAGCAAGAAGACAGAAGTCATTAAATAAGGAGTTGCAGTTTAGAGGTTAAAGAAAACGGTCATATAGAGTTCGGTGAAGATAGTGCTAAAGCCATTAAACTTAAAAGTGTTAAATCTAACTTATAATTCAACTTAAAAAAAACCCGATATATTATAGATTTTTAAGGTGTAAAAATACTAGACAGAGAGAAAAAGAGAACAAAAGATATACTCTGGAAAGCTTGCGAATACAACAACGTATTAAGAAGTCAATAAATACCAAAGAAGACAAGGATAACACCAAACTGCAATATTCAATAGCAATCATTTAAAACAAATTCAGTTCTGCGATATTAGTTTAAGTTTAACTGTGATATATATTTTCCGTTTATTATTATTTAAATTATACATTTAAGTGTGTCGTGATGTCTAACTTTTTATAATTTAAGTAGTGATGTAAACCAAAAAACAGATCGTAAGTTAAACCTTAAATATTAATATCACATTTGTCTTTTGAATAATAAGATTATCGTGTAATTTGTCGCTAGATACATCAATAAATATTTCTCCTGAAGAAGTCGGAAAAAAGCCGACGAAACGTTGAGCAAAAAGATGAAGTGAATTGATTTATTTGCATCACCATATATAAAAGACTGACCATAATTAGCCCACAAAAAATTATCAACATAATTAACACAATTGGTCGTAAACAAAAAAAAAAAAAAAACCAACTAAAAAATTCGGAGGGCCTGCCAAAACATACACAAGTAAGAATAACAACTTTAATTCTACCACAATATTACAAGATGAGATAACTTTTTCAACACACTAAATACAAATACAACACAGAAACCACAAAATTATTAAAACAATACTGCAGAGCAATAGAAAAATTAGCTAAATCAATAAAAAGATCAACCTCCTTACGACGATGCAGAAAATTAGGAATAATACCAAAACACATAAGATATTCAACACAAAATTAAAACAATTATTTAAAACTAACAAAGCACAAAACGAAATTGAAAAAGCGGAAAAAAACTTTCATTATAAAATGCTTAATATTGAAATTACTGACACACACACACAAATACAATACTAATAAAGAACGATATTAAACGGATAGAAACACAGCTGTTAACTACACTGAACGAAACAGAACTTACAAAATTTAAGAAAGGACAATTGATCAGGTATGGAAACATCAAACTTAAAACAAGACAGGTGCATTCATCTAAAATGAAGAAACTTACAACTGAAAAGTTTCAAGAATTTAAATTTGTATTTAACGAGGATTGGTTCGTTAATTATACTAAAGTTAATTTTGATATGGAGTGCAAATGGCTTCTATCACTAGGAAATAAATTTGCTCTCTCGGTAACAAATAAGAACTTTTCAGCGGTACCTTTAATAGCGGACTTGGAGCAATGGGTACAAAAGATCAAAGATAACTCCGAAAAAGATATAATTAGATCAAAAATAGCCAACAGTGTAATAAACTTTAAACGAAACTCGAGAAACAATGAAAAAGAAAAATTAATATTAGTCATCTATGAAAAACAGAAAAAAATACTTAAAGAAAATAAAAACACAATCGTGGTTACCACAGCCGATAAAGGAAATAAAACTATAGTAATATACAAAGAGGACTATAGACGATAAATTAACATACAAAATTATTACAGAAGACCCAACAATAAAATTACAAAAAACAAATAATAATATAATAACAGAACTTTTAAAAGGAAAACATATAACAAAATTTGAAAAAAATTAAAATGACAACACATGCGCAATGGCACCAGAACTCTATGGCTTACCTAAGATTCACAAGGAAAATATTCCTCTTAGACCGATCTCGTCATCAACTAAAGTACCCTGTTACTATCTGCCCAAGTATATAGGAGAACTATTGAAAAATATTATTTCTCCAGTTTACAACATCAAGAACTCAGTGGAATTAAAGGAAAAAGTCTGTGATATTATTTTAGATGAAAATGACATTCTAGTATCTTTTGACGCGGTATCATTGTTCACCAATATACCAACACACTTAGCAATTAGGAACATACTTGACAAATGGGGAACTCTTAAGGAACACACAACAATTAGCAGCTAACAATTGTTGAAAATATTACAATTCTGTCTAACGGACAATAACTATTTTACTTTTAATGGAAAGTATTATCGTCAGATATATGGTATACCAATGGGTAATCCACTATCCCCGACAATGGCAGACATTGTATTAGACGCACTATTGGACGATGTTATTGAGGAATTAAAGTCAAAAAACATAAATATGAAATTTTTATCCAAATTCGTGGACGATATATTTGCGGTTATCAAGAAAGATGATTTAGACATCATACTCAAAACATTAAATTCATATCACAAAAAGCTAAGATTTACAGGGGAAGTAGAAGAAAATAATCAAATACCATATTTGGACTTGACAATTATAAGAGATAATAATAAATTAATAAGTAACTGGTATGCAACGAGCACCGCATCTAGAAGGTTAATTAATAACCACTCAACTCAACCAATGAACATGAAAATAAATACGGCTATGAACTTAACAAGCAAAATTCTCAACATCAGCGACAAACACTTCAGAAACGATAACATCAACAAAATAAGAAATATAATGACAAAAAATAAATTTCCAATATATATAACAAATAACATAATTAACAAGTGCTTAAGTAAAGCAAAAATGGAAATCAAAAAATAACTGGAAAGGTTTTTTACAGTGTACCATATGTTCCTAATCTCACAGAAAACACAACATTAAAACATATGACAAATGATGAGAAAACAATATTTACTCACAGATCAAACAAAACACTAAGACATCTTTTTACGCAGAAAATAAGAAAATTGGACAAGAAAAAAGCAGATAATGTGGTTTACGAAATAACTTGTCAAGGAAATGATAATGAAAGGTGTGATAGAGTATACGTTGGAACAACAAAAAGGATGCTAGAGACAATAATATGAGAACATAAAGCTGACATTAACAAAGGAAAAGAGACAACAGCTTTAGCTCAACATGCAAAAGAAACCGGACATATTATAGATTTTGAAGGTGTAAAAATACTAGACAGAGAGAAAAAAGAGAACAAAAGATGTACTATCGAAAGCTTGCGAATACAAAAACGTATTAAGAAGTCAATAAATACCAAAGAAGACAAGGATAACACCAAACTGCAATTTTCAATAGCAATCATTTAAAACAAATTCAGTTCTGCGATATTAGTTTAAGTTTACCTGTGATATATTTTTCCGTTTATTATTATTATTTAAATTATACATTTAAGTGTATCGTGATGTCCAACTTTTTATAATTTAAGTAGTGATGTAAACCAAAAAAGAGATCGTAAGTTAAACCTTAAATATTAATATCACAGTTGTCTTTTGAATAATAAGAAGTCGGAAAAAAGCCGACGAAACGTTGAGAAAAAACATGAAATAAATTGTTTTATTTGCATCACGATATATAAAAGACTGACCATAATTAGCCCACAAAAAATTATCAACATATTCTTCTTTAACTAAAATCGTTTTTTAACTAAAATCGTTGAAAACGTTTCGTAAAATTGTTATATTATATTATATTATATATAGAAATTTAAACAACAAAACTGTTATCTGTCTACATAAGTTTCGTAGGTATAGGTATAAAAGAAAAGAAAATTTATGTATGAAAAATTATTTTTTTATTTGTGGTACAACTTTTGGATTGTAAAAATACTTAAGGATATTTGCGAGGTATGAGACACCTTGCTCCGCATTAGACAACTCATTATATGTGAATCCCGAGCCAAAGTAAAAAGGAAATTTAATTTAATATTAATACTCTTATAGCAATTTTTAATTTCAATATACATATGTGAGAAGGACACGAATCCTTGGAATTTAAATCACCAAACTTTAAGTTTGATTATGTTTTATCAGTTAAAACATGCGTGCACGTTTTGCTACTTGTAACAGTAGACATACTCCATGTAAATTTAAGGTGTCTGGCTAGTAGGGTTTAAAAACGAGGTCATATATGCAAAATCACGCCAACATTGACTCACCCTTTAATTTTTAGTTTTATTCTGTATAAATTCTGTATAAAAGTGTCTACCTATCATACTTGGGATTTTTCATTAGCATTGAATTTTCGTTACCATTTAATGCTCGTGATATATTTTTAATTACAATTGTTTTTACCAATGGTAATGAAAAAGTAATAAAATTGTATATGTAATTACTAATTATAATTAATGAAAAATCATTGTTTTTGTAAGACACAAATTTATGATCGCGTATGTTTTAATTACTTCGAATAATGTAAACAAACATTAACCCATTTTTAGTCGGATGCATTTACAAACCTGATTTTTTTTAAATGGGACTTAAACTACAGCACAAAAAAAAAACATTCTCCAGCAGATTAATATTTTTTAAAAATTTTTCTGATTTTTGTTTGTTTTTATATAAAAAATGCACATAGTAGGAGATCCGAGAATGTAGGTGGGACTTCGTTAAATACAACAATTCTCAATGCAAAAAGGTTGCCTACAAATCTGGCCAATAATGATAATGTCTTTTTATAGTTTCATCATTGATTAATGGTAATGATTTTGTTTTTAAATAATTACTAATGAAACTTTTTCATTAAAAAGCATTACCATTATTGAAAATGAAAAAAACATTGTTAGCATTATTTATAATTCAATGCTAATGAAATTGCAAATTAATTACTCAATCTAATTAATCTAATAATTAGTAATTACGGTAGCATGCCGTTTTTTTTTACCGATTTAAAGGTACTGCATACTTTAATATATATATATATATATATATATATATATATATATATATATATATATATATATATATATATATATATATATAAAGCACAACATGTGTTTGTATGTTTGTTTGTTTGCTTGCTTGTCGGAAAGCTATAGCTGCCTACACCAGTGAACCAATCTTTCTGAAATTTTCTCAGTTTGTTATTGGATATACGGATGGTAAAATAGGGTACTTATTTTTTTTGATATACGAAGTGATCGTGGCACCTCCCAGATAAAGTAAATACAAAATTAATTGGGACAGTGGTCGTGGTACCTCCCATATAAAGTGAAAAATTATTATTCTGCATCTAGAGCACTACCATAGGTAGCGCCTTGAAATTTCGTACAAGTAACCATCATATTAACGTACATAGTTTAGCCAAGCACAGACTGAATTGGAATAGTAGGCGTGTTACCTCCCATACAAAGTGAAAATTATTATCGTATTCCTGACGAACTACAATAGATAGCACCTTGAAACTTTGCATGAGTAACCCCTGTGCAAATGCGTATAATCTACAGAGTGGTACCTCCTATGCAAAATGAAAAATTTTATCGTTTACATAGAGTACTATAATAGGTATAGTCTTGAAAGTAGGTAAAAGTAACTCTCTTACCCATGCAAGCAAATACTCTAGAAAAACATAGGCTGGATTGGGATAGTGATCACGGTACCCCCTATACAAAGTAAAAAATTATTATCCTGTATCTATAGAACTGCAATAGGTAGCATCTGGGAATTTTGCATCAGTAACCCCTAACGAATATACATTGTTTAGAGAAACACAGACTGAATTGGAATGGAGGATGTGTTACCTCATATACATAGTGAGAAATTATTATCGTGTACCTAGAAAACTGCAATAGATAGAGCCTTGAGGCTTAGCACGAGTAGCCCCTATGCTAATGCACATAGTCTAGCAATATATAAACAAAGAGAAAAATTATTATCGTGTACCTGGAGAGCTACAATTGATGGAGCCTTGAAACTTTGCACAAGTAACCCTCAGAGTAACGTACATAGTGTAGCAAAATACTGACTGGATTGGGACAATGGACGGGGTTCCATACTAAGTGAAAAATTATTATCGTGTACCTAGAGAACTACAATAGCTAGAGTCTTGAAACTTTGCATAAGTAACCCTCATACTACATATTCTAGCAAAATACAGACAGGATTAGGATAGTGGTACCTCCCATAAAAAGTTTAAAATTATTATCGTATTAATATGTATAGTCAAGCAAAAAACAGATTTGTTGGGAATAGTAGGCGTCGTACCTTGTATATAAACTATAACATTTTTAATGTGAGAATAGCGTGCGTTTTCGAGTTAGAGGTTGGCCATATTTTTCTTCCAAGTGTTTATTGGGTTTTTTGTGGATGGGTGTAGCGAAGCGCACCGGGGATAGCTAGTATTTTATATTTAAAAGCGGTATATTTTAAAATAGGTTGACCCTCAGATTTTAAAATAATTACAAAATGAATTGAATGCGTGATATTTTAAACACGGTTGTGCAATAGATATAGCTTTTTTAAAATAATCACAAAATATCAATTACTTCCAAATAGCCAATTGAATAAATATTGCATTTGATTTGCATTTTTACTTTGTGTAATTACATTGTTATTAAAATATTTTAAACACCTTTTACAGAGCTTTACAATTATTTTTAGAATTTTATCCAGGGATTGCTACCTTTATATAAAGTAAATACGTAAAGTTTGTTGTGGATTACTTTCAAAGCAAAATCAAACAAAATATTTTCAGGACGCACACAATGTGTATGGGCACAGCTAGTACGTAATAAAAAGATGTTGCTTTTAAAGCAAAGTTCGTATCTGACGTTCTTTCATTTTCAATACTTATTACAAAATTCGTTAATACTATGAGTAAGCCTAAAATAATGTGTAAAAAGATCTGTTATTAAGTTACAGAAATGCTACTGAAGCCCGTTTCACACTATAATGATGAGTATTAAGATTTTCATTGGATTTTGTCAGATAAAAATCAAATGTGAATTGTATGATTGTCAAAAAATCTAACGTTACATACCATTTCGTTTTCACACTATCACACTTCAAATAAAATGAAAAATATCAGCAAAGAAACAAGCCGAGACATTGAACGGCGGCGGCTGAGCAATTTCATGTGGACGGCAGAGGTGCCGGATCTTAAGTTTGTTTGGCCGTTCAAGTTTTCGGTTAATAAAAAAATAAAAAAATAATACGTACGTTCAACAATTTCTAGACATGGCAGAAACAAAGTATATACTTAGGCGATAAGACTGATACCAATTTAGGACAGGTGCAGGACAAAGAAAATATATCATCAACGGCGGCGAACTATCGGCTGCAACTCACTCAGCTTGGTTCTTTGCTTAAAAAAAAAACACAGCCCTGATAAAATGAAAAATGTTATCGTTTAGAAAATTTTCTAAAAATGGTTTGGTATTATGGTATGTCAAATTTCTTTCCGTATTAATTAATATTTTGATAACATATTGTTTTTGCACTATCACACTTTCTCATTAGATTTAAATTTTTGACAAGTCTTAATACTCAGTATAATAGTGTATCATATAACCTTCTACAAGGTAAAATAGTATACACTTATGTAGAAGAAGTCCTGACCTTGTTTTTATTTATTTTAACATTCAATTTATTATGCGCCGCAGACAGTTTTCTATTAGACTATTGCAATTATTATGATCTAGGATCAAACTAAAAAAAGCATAAAATGTTTATAAAAAACCATCGGTAAACGTTAGATGTATTTACATTTAAACTCAAGAGTTAAGACTTGTATACACGACATGTTTTTTACATATGACTTTTTAAACTGTTTGATTCAGATGTAATTCTGTTTGTCTGTCAACATTGCTGTTTTGTAGAATACTTTTTATATTTGGTCGCAAACGTACATACATGTACAATTACATCTGACTTTTCTCTTTACAGATATCCGAGCCGTTGTCAAAAATTAGATAGAAAAAAAAATTAGAATTTATATATTGCTGTTGTAAAAAATTACCTATAGCCGGCTGATGCTCTCCCCAAGGGTTAACCGCTGTAGCTTGTCTTCACACGGCAAAGGTTTTCGAAACACTGAAACACTGTTAATATCAGATGGTTTTTCAGATCAAAATAGGACATGTATTTTACAAACGAAAAGATTTAACAGCCCCAAACGACATGTACATACATGTTTGCAATGTGATATTTGATATGTAAAATGTAAAAAACATGACGTGTATAGGTAGCATTAGGACTCCGACATCAATGTCGAGTCAAAGTGATTTTTAAAAAAGATGCAAGGAAAGCTTCGTAAACGAATTTCAAAAGTATGTTTAAGAACTATTTTGCATAAATAAAGTTATTTACATTTTTGTGCTATCTACTGTCAAAATTATACCTTAATAAATTAGTCAAGTGCGAGTCAGACTCACACACGTAGGGTTCCTTACTATATTCAGTACAACTTCAAAATTCAAGTTGTTAATATTTTCAATTCTAATGGAGCACCTTTTAATTTTTAATTATTTTTTATACAAAAACATAGCACTAAATACCATGTGTAAATACAAGTGTCTGCCTGTAACGTTTAGAAGAGAAGGCCAAACTACTCAAATTCACAACATAAATAAATTTATTTTCGAAACTTCTTGTTATAGTAGATATTGTAAAATATTATCTAATTTGTAATTTAAATTATTCTTTTTTAGAGAGAATAAAACGAACTTAAGCTTGACTACAAATTTCATATGTATGTAATATATTATCTGTACAAATTTTAAGTGTCAGCCTGCATAATCGCGTCATTATCGCACACCCTATAATTTTTGGTTTTATTATTCGTTCTTAGTATAGATGATAAATGTATATAGAATCTGCTTATATTTAAAGTTTCTACCCGTTCCGGTTCAAAAATTAGGCTACACACCATACGTAAATATTTGTCACTTTCGCAAAACCGTTTAATTTTTATATTTTTTGCTATACCGGACTTAATTTATATTCGGCAAAATTTCATCACTATCGGAATATTGTTGTTAGGCCATAAAAATATCAGAAGCCTACCTATTGCCATAGTTTATACTGTTTTTATTGGGGTCATAGTAATTACACTATCTGGAAAAATTTCAAGAGCCTATCTATTATGGTTAAAAAATAGGCTATATTAGTTTTTAGGTTTAATTTTGTATACTTGTCGAACTGTTTAATTACTGTCTGCAAATTTTAGGTGGTTGCTAAGTTTTATTACGGTTCCAGAGATAAAAGGAGTCTGAGAGACGGACAGGACAATGCAGCGAAAACAATAGGGTTACGTTTTTACCCTTGGGTACGGAACTCTGAAAAAGGAACGGAGAGCGGCGCAGGATACTTCGAATAGTTATTCAATGAGCAAATAATTGGAGTTTTAGTAGTTTCATGGTATTTTTTTAAAATACTGTATTTTAAATCACAAAATTTTAAGTTTTTAAAAAACATTATCAGATATATAATCTGACTTATCTAATAGGTTGTACTCGGCTAAAGTTACTCTTTCATAAATCAGATTAGCAAGTTTTTATATTTATGCAGGGGTTTTTTAATTATCCATGTTTTTAATACAAAGTAAAAGAACTTAATATGGTTTTGAATTATAATATCAGATCTTTAAACTGTAATTGAACTAAATCAGTATACAAACGTGTGACCTATAGTATATATAGTATATGTGTATATTATATATATATATATATATATATATATATATATATATTATATATATATATATATATATATATATATATATATATATATTCATTTCCCTTCTTACTTTTTACAAAAAAATTACAAACGTGTGACCAATAGTATATTCATATATAGTATATATATGTTATGTACATTTACCTTCTTGCTTTTTACTCAGCGAACGTGTTCTTTGAAGAGAAGTATAAAAAAGACTAACGGTCATCCACATATAGTTCATTTTTACGACATAGCGACAACTTGCATCTTCCTATATTTAATTAACATCTATGCGGAAGCCATTAAAACTTTGATCTCCATTTTATATAAACTATTTTATAGTTTTCAAAAGATATTATATTTAATAATCAACCTCTGTGTATATAATATTTACCAAATATGCATTAGTTTGTAACTACTAGTGTTCATTAATTCGAAAAAAATATTCCATTCCATCCTAATTTCTCATAACACTTTTAAAAAAAATCTTTATTGATTATTTTTGAGCATTACATGCAAGAAACAACAACTGTCTTGCAGATTTTCATCCGAACGTGTATATATTCTAAATGTACTCCCCTCATAGATTTTCGATATCGAAAAGTCAGTGCCAAGACTTCTAGAAATTACTAAAACGCCGGTTCATAGCCGTTGGTGACTATTCGAATAAATAACGAAAATATGACTCAGCACTCAGACGAATACATCTTGGTAGACGCTTAACCTGGTTTTATTATTTAAATTTCATTAACACTACGCCTAAAATAATACAGAACACAAACGTTTGCTGTCCATCGTCATTTTATAACCTTTATTTTTTATGTTTTAATACCTAATTGGGGAATGGGTGAAAAATGAAATATATTTTTTTTAAATTTCCTTTTTTCATTTGTTGTAGTAAGATAGGGGTAGATATGATATTGTATATAATTTTTTTTCTTTCACTAAAACTTAGTTAATGTACTTAGAATGATCCTTTTTTCTATAATACATTTTTTGCAGATCCAAATGTATTGAAATTTGCTAAATTTCAATATATTTGGATCTGCGGCATTTGGATTCGCTGCCCTCTTTCCCTACTCTAATCGTATTCAAACTTTACAATTGAATTAATAATAGCAAATGGCGGTTACGCCATCCCGAAAATAAAATTGAAATTTTCTGCGCATGTTGGCCTAATGACGTCACAAAACTGTATTCCTATTGGCTAATAATTCTGATTGAGAGTATAACTAGAAATTATTATAGTTTTTAATATAAACTATTTGATTTAGATTCATATGTTCATACTTATTTGAAGCAATATGTTGATTAAGGACTTGACAACCTTACATTTGCCGAACAACGCCATCTAACGGGAAAACATACGTATGGCGTAATCTTGTCTTCTATCATTCTTGGTGCATCGTATAATAAATCGTTTTGAAACATACATGAGTACATGTTTGTATTTTCTGCATTTCTAAGCACATAAATATAGTAATAACCCAGCAAAAAATTTTCTTGATTTGGGAGCAATAAATCCGACTACTGCATCCCTACTACATCCTCTATTGCTCCTTATTAGAAAAATATTATGTGTATTTATTTCATTACACCCTACGTCTGCATTAAGTAAAGGCAAAAAACCATAAAATTGTAGAAGGACAGTAATGAAAAATAAAGACGTAGTTGGTTTGTTGGTGTTTTGCTGAAGCTCACTTAATTTTTGTAGCGTTGTCCTTGCATCTTTGAATTTATTTAGTAAAGTTTCAAAAGTAAGTCTTCCTCTAGATCTTTGCATTTTCCTTCTGGCTTGAAGACAGCTGCTTCTGAGAGAGCGGATTTTATCGTTCCACCTTAGAAGGCCGTTCACTTTTGGGTGGGGTCTTACGTGGCATAGATGCATCCCAGGCATCGGTTTTTATATTTCTCAGCTGTTCAGCTTGGTTTTCTGCCGGGCCGGGTATAAGATTTGATGTGCTTAGTATTCCCTCGCACATGTCCTTATCGAATACTGTGTATCTCCACTTAGGTCTTTAATGATTGTCTCAATCGTTTCTGTTTAAATTTGACTTCGATAATGATTGCTTGGTGATCCCGTATAGTGGTCGCTAATTTTCCATTTAATAAGTCGCGCTATTTCTGGACTGGCAAAAGGTAAATCTATGATTGATGTTCCTCCCGCTCTTATAAAAGTGAAAGTGCCCCCGTCGCACATAGGGGTATTTTGCCAATCTAGTCGGACATTACTTTTTTTTAGCTTATATTGGCTCTAAAAATGTACTGAGTGCTCTTAGGTTAATAAAACTTTGCAGAAAAATCTGCTGTGATAATAGACTGTCAAAGCTATAAAATAGGAAAAATCGGATCAAGGAGAAAAAAGTTCCCCTTGGAAGAACTAATCCTACCTCTGAGAAAAGTTTTTTTTTTTGATTTTTCCGTCATTTTGTTTAGCAATTATAAATTTTAAGGTCAAAGAATGTTCAAAAACTTAAAGTTGGACTCAATAGATTCTTAATTGCCATTTTTAGCCCCGCCCTTTTGTGGGCGGTGAAATAAAATATAATTTGAAAAAATAATGCAATTATTAAAAGAAATAGATTACAAACTTCTTAAAACCATAAAAATTTATTTTTATGGGCAGGGGGAGGTATTCCTCCAATCCCACCCCAAAACGTCCCTGTAAAAAAAAAATTATTTTTTTTGCCAATTTCCTAAAAATATTCATTTTTAAGCTTTCCAATGTCTAATCCATACCCGCCTCCCAAGAATATTATTAAAAAAATATTTTTGTAATTTGTTACTTTATAGTATTTTATTTATCGAAAAATAATTCATTTATTCATAGTAATAACTTATTTATGATTGTAATGATAAATTTTATTTAAAATAATAACAATTAATTTATTTAAAACAACTTCTCCTTTGCACTAAGATGATGATGAGTGCCATGATTCTTCTTCGTCTGATTCTTCAAAGACCTCTTCCGAATCTGAATCCTTTTCAGCATTAAGTACAGGTGGAAGCATGAAAGAAATTGATTCTTTCGTAAAAGGTAATGACCTTTTTTGGAGTGGGTCTAGTAAAGAGTGGGTCAGAACTTAGCAAAAGCCTATAAATAATATCTATGTTACACTGAACCCTTGAAAATTCTCTAGCAAAATTCTGCCTATAAAGCCGCTTCTTCTCATAACAGCCCAATAGGCAACAATGCCTCATTCATAACAGTTGCACCATGTATTAAAATCGTGTGCATTGTAGGTGTCATAGGATGCCACTCATATAGAGAAAAGTAAAGTTTTGCAGTATCTAAGCAATAATCGACAAACTCGTGCATTTGGATTTTGTAAAAAACTTTATATTACTTCAATAATAACCTTGATTCAGTATATGAAATCAAACTCAATTCCAGTTATTTCTGCAGCTAATTCAGGATTGAAAAAATTTTCTGCTAGTATTACCATCGTTAGTGTTTCCAAATCCAGCTTTCGGTACACCCACTATTAGCCCTAATTCACTTCTAAAAATTTCTCGGATATTTTTTTCCTCACGTTAACAATGGAGTTGTCCGCATCAGATTTTATTTGCCTTTTTTTCACTGCCAGTTTATATGACGGGCGAATTCTGGCGTGTAAAGTAGATAGTCTGAAAGAAAGGGCATCTTCGTCTATATCTCTTTTGATATTTAAATTGTTTTTTGTAGAGGTAATAACAGTGTTCGATGTAATGATTTAAATAAAAACATCTACCTTCAGTTATTAAAAACCAAAACATTTTATGAATATACAAGGGTTTCTTTCTCGTATTTACCTATCCACGATAAGAAAAAACATAAAAAGGTAAAATTTTCAAAAAATCCCCAAAAAATGGCGCAAATATGCGCAAGGTATTTTTTTACAGCATAAAAGAAGAGATCGTAAGTTTTGTAGTGATATATACCATTTTTAGGATCACGATGGAGATCACTCTTAAAAAGCTATTCATCTTTGTTTGACCAAAAATTTTACAAAAAACAACTTTTTTTAATTTTGAAGGAAATTTTTAATCATTAAAAATTAAAAAAATTTTCTAAAAATTATCATAAGTAGCTACTAATAAACCATTTCACAGAAAAAAATCAATACAAAATCTTTATTCGTTTAGCCACCAAAAAATATATTGCAAACCTCTCAAAATCGTTTAAAGTCAATAAAAACGTATGCGATTTACTCAACTTTTCTGACTTTAACAGTGTGCCAAAACGACAAATCTCAAGCAAAAGCCTATACGATGCAGAATTTTGTTTTCTATAAAACTGCTTACTTAAATTTTTAAATTTCTCAAAATTAATTTTTGGCTTAATGTCCGGCTAGTTTGCAAAATACCCCTCTGTGCGTCGTTAAAAAGAATGACATTTAGCAGACCGAACGATTCTAAATGGCATCGCCCTCTGGCATTTGTGGTTATGCTTCCTCACTCAGTGGCCCATGCATTAAAGTCTCCTGCAATGAGCTTTGGGTTTTTAATCTAGCATCCTCGACGAGTTCCTGCAATATTTTCTGTAAATCTTCATATGACAAACTAGGAAGGGCGTAACAACTATAAAAGTATATTCCCTTTGCCCTAGAGAAACAGGAAAATTGCATGTTAGTGTTAGTGAATAGCGGTTAAAGCTATTCCCTCAGTCACCCAGATAGCTGCTTTCTCTGGTGTACACGAGATCCAACCACTACAAAGCGGTATTTTTTATGGTGGGTATAAAAGGCCGAATATTTTGAAAAACTGAGCAGATTGCCAGCAGTTCGCCTGGAGGTAAGAGATCTGTTGGTGGAATTTTATATTCCTCTTATCGAGAGTACAACGACAATTGTTGGAGAAAACAATACCACAGAAGTATATCTCCTACCGGTGTTGGCACAACCTTGTGAAAATTACATGATTAAAACAAACGCAGCAAGTTTTAAATTAAACACATTTATTTAAGTTGCCTATTCAAAGGTTGAAAAGAGACTTACTAAAAAATTTAAAGAAACTAAATATAAAGAATTCAATGATAAAACATAAGAATAAAAAGGTTTACATTCGGCCATTCCTGATTATTCAGGAATATAGAAAATGAATCATCGTTCTCGGAAGCGAGCACCAAGGTTTTAACCCATCCGAGGCATAAACAGAACAGTAATTGCGTTGTTTCCGGCTCGTGCCAGGAATGTCTTCGATAACATATCGGTCGTTGTCAAGAATCTTCGTAACTTGGAATGGACCTTTAAAACGGGGTTATAGCTTTCTTGAAGAGCCGGTTCTTGGAGCTTCGTTACCGACAAGAACTGAATCGCCGACGTTGTACTGTCTTGGCTATGAATGTGCTTTAGCAAACCTTAGTTTGGCTTTTTTATGGTAATCAGCAATATTCACGTAATTCACCTAGGTTAAAAATTCGTTCTTCACACGACGCTGAATTCAGGTTGTCGTCTTGCAGTAACAGCACCATCTTGTTTCCCAAGATGTCTCGAGGTTGGAAAGCGTATAGTATTGAATGAGGAGAACAACCGGTTATCGAGTTTTTCGATTCATTAATTGACCACTGAATATTACGCAGTTCAACATTCCACTGACGGTCGTTTTGACAAGATGGTAGTAGCATTGATAAAATTATACGGTTCATTCTTTACGCTTGGTCGTTTGCTCTGGGGGTACGGACGGCATTGAAGATGTGTTTAATTGAGAGATCACTGCAATATTTTTTAAATTCCTTTGAAGTAAAGGCTGTGTCACGATCCGTGATTATTCGCTCTGGTGTTCCAAAGAAACTGGTAACTTCATCCAACACTTTTAATACATATTTGGTGGCGGTGCTTGGGACTGCTCTAATAACTGTATACTTTGTAAAAGCATCTACTAATACCAGAACATGTTCATTGCGCTTGCCTGACTTGGGAAACGGACCCAAATGATCGAGATGTATAGATTTAAATGGTATGGGGTCAATGTTGCTGAAGTGATATTCTCCTTCCTTAGTACATCCCTGTTGTTTATTGTAGGCACATTGAACATATGATTTCACAAAATTTCTCATACGTGGAAACCACATCAATTGAAGTATCCTTTCGATCATTATTTCTATGCTTAAATGTGCACAACCCTCATGAGCATCTTGAGTAATTTTATAACGTAGTGCTTTTGGCACCACCCAGAGCTTTTTCTCATTTTGAATTCTGCACAACCGTTCACGGTTTAAGACGTAACACCTCTCGAATTCTTTATCCTTGTCCCTAATTCGGTTTACTTTTTCTTGAAGTTGTTCGTCCTGCAGCTGCATAGAAAATAGCCAATCGTTCATATTGAAGTCTGCTTTATCGATTCGTAATAAGGCGGGTCTATATTAGAGGAGTTTTCGTTAGGCGTTCGGCTCAGGTCATCGACGTGCGCCATCTGTTGTTCCGATTGATGTTCGATATCTACATCGAAATCCTGAATGCGAAACCACCAACGAGCTATTCGCGGAATTTATTTCGTTTTTTGTCATGGCTGTTTTAACCGCGATGCAATCTGTTATCACTTTCACTGGTTTACCATAAATGTAATATTTAAAACGTTCTAAACCTTCCACTACAGCCAGCATTTCTAATTCATAACTATGCATATGTTTTCTAGTTGAGCTGGTAGAGCGACTATAATACGCTATTGGCTTCCACGTACCGTACACATTCTGCATAAGTACTGCAGCCAGACCAATTGAGCTAGCATCTGTGTGAATCTGATGTTGAGCTTTGACATCATAAGCCGCAAATACGGGTTCCGAAGTTAATGCGTCTTTTAAATCTTGAAAAGCTTTTAGTTGAGAATCACACCATCTGAAGGTTTCTTCCTTACGTAACAACTGGCACAAAGCTTCGGAAATGATGGAATATGCAGGAATAAACTTTCTGAGATATCTACTTAATCCAAGGAACCGGCGGACCTCCGTAATATTTTAGGACGATTGAAATTAATAATGGCGTCAGTCTTAGCTTTTTCCGGTCGAAGTTGTTGATGATCCAAAAAGGATATAGTACGACGAAAGAACTTACATTTTCGAGGATTCAACGTAAGCTTAAAATCTCGCAATATATCGAAAATACGTCTTAATTTCTCAATCATTTAGAATTCCGATTCGGATTCAACTAGAATATCATCCATTTAATGAATCATATCCGCAGGGCACGTTCTATCCTTAAGTTTCGCCATTAACCGTTGAAACGTTATTAGTGCGATCTTAAGCCCAAAAGGCATTCTCTTAAATTTATAAATTCCCTCTGTAGTAACAAATGCGGTACACTTTCTACTCTGAGGATCTACTGGTATTTGGTAATAGCCGCTATTTAAGTCTAGTGTTGAAAATAATTTATACCTGCAACCTCTTCTCAATATTAGACATTGGATATATTTGAATTCTTATATGCCCGTTTAAGCTTCTATAATCTACACAAAATCGTTCCGTACCGTCTTTTTCTGTTACCAAAATTATTGGACTAGCATATTCTGATTCGGACGGGGCTATAATGTCGTTCTTAAGCCAATCCTGAACCATCTGGTGTACTATTCGCTTCTTCGGTTCAGGTATTCGATAAGGCACCTGCGCAACTGGCTTGTCGGTATCAAGTTCAATTTTTAATTCTATCATATTAGTCTTACCAATTTGACTTAAGTTGTCCGCAAAAATATCATTATATTCAGTGATTAACGTAAACACGACAGACTTTGTTGAATTATCTACATCACCACACGATATATCGAATTTCCTTTAATTTGGATCCTCTGCATCACGCAACCTCTCACTTTTTTCCCCGCAAATATATTCTGACCAATTAAAACATCGTCCGTAACGTAAAAAAATGAGTCAAATTTTACATCATCTGCTTTAACCTAGGCTTTAAAACATGATTTTAGCGTTCGCACACCTCCACAAATTCCCTTTGTCCTCATTAAGCACGGCTCGAAATTACAAGAAATATTTTCTGCCACAGTTTTTTTACCATATTGCATTGGCTACCGGTATCAATAAAAGCCGATAACCATTCAAAATAATTTTTCGGGTGAAAAGATGATCAAATGATTCAATACTACGGACATTTTGGGTTCGCTTACCGCAGTTTTGTGGTTCTCCTTGCCGATGTACTTTCTGGCAATCATTATAGCGAGATCTACGTTGGTGCTTCGTGCAATTATAGGAAACGTGACCTTCTTCGAAACAATTAAAACACTTTATGTCTTTCTTCTTCGGAGAACCGAGGTTTTCAGATTTTATCTTCATATTTTCCGTCTTTCCGAGAACGTTTCACGCATTTCCCTCAAAGACGGCAGTGGCAGATTGAAGATCGCGGTTTTTCAACCCGTCACGTGTATACTTGATTATGGCCTGATCACTTAGATTATATTTGCGACCAAGAGCAGAAATCCTAAAACAGTAATTGATTATACCTTCATTAGCTCCTCTTTGTGTATTAGCCTCGTTTAGTTGAACACCAAACTCCTCCACCAATTTTTCGCTCAAATCTTTCCAGTTAGAAAACATCTACTCTGGTCCGTCCAACCATAATTTTTCTGAACCCTTCAATTTGCTATACACACCAAAATGCTTTTTCTTCAAAACGATATGCAATCATAGCTGTATATATCCTGTTTACAAATTGTTCAGCACTTAATGATGCGTCATCTGAAGGATTAAATTCCGATATGGCTATTTCCTTTACAGAATAGTAAACACGATTTAAGTTAGAAACTTCATTAACCACTACTTGGGGAAACGGTATATTTGGCAGACTACTTTCACGGGTAGTATTTTGTAACACTGAACCCAATAACTGCTGCATCAAATCTTTTAGTTCATTTATTTGAATCTGAACACTTGGTTCTGCAATTTCCATCTCTACTTCGTCAGACGCGATTTCCCGCGTAAGGCGTAGAATTAACTCAATTTTATTTCCCGTGGTTGGCAAATTACGCTCGCGTAACAGTAGCTTCAATTGTTCCGATTTGAATTCCGACACTTTTACTAAAATTTTATCGCTTGTGTTTGTTTATTTGTTAAAAATAATCTTTTCTTGAAAATTACGCAGTACTGTCTTAAGTCCCAACTATAATATACATGAGCTAGCTTAAGCAACTGTGCAATTACATATAAATCATATGTGGCAAACTATAATGTACTTAACAACACTTTTCGCTAAGTTTCGTCAGATGTAATTTGCTTAAGCAAAGTCCGAAACCGATCGCACATTCCGTACGGAAACAGCCATTTGTGTTTTACATATGTATGTACATTCATAAACAATTTCAATAAAGAACGAAAGTGAACAAATTAAATCTAAATTAAAAATAAAATGTTTAAAAAAAAGAAGTTTCTATAAGAATAAAAAGAGAGGCATTGTATAATAATCGTAATTAAAAAGATAGAGCATTTTATTGTTTATGAGTTAGTGATGCACACCGCTGTATTTTTAGTGCTTTTGTCCAAAAATACACAAACAGCAAAAATGTTAAATTTTTCTTTCGAAATTTTCTTAAAACTATTAAAAATAATTATTAATTTGTATATGAATGGTATTAGGTATATAAACTATATTTATTTAACACCTTTTTGTTACAAATTTTATTATTCAGAAAAAAATTATTATTTCGCAGGAGTACGAATAAAATAAATGTGCAACTGTGTCAAAATAGTTTCTTGTAAGTACATTGTAGCCACCTAAAAGTCTACAATAAGTTGCTTAAGCATTTGACAGACTTTTCGTTCATTTTTTGACATTAGCTTAAGCCAGCTTATGCATATTATAGTTGGGACTTTAAACACTTTTTGTTTTTTATTTTTGTTCTTGTTTTCTAACCAACCACAAAAACAAAACACTTTTGCTTCAATACAAACCGCTATTTTGCTTTAATATCAACAACAATTTGAACGTTCTTGTGCCTGCATCAACGTACACACATTCTTCCAAAACAAAAAAAATAAAATAAAATAAAATAAAATAAAATAACAACAAAATTTACGACCGCATACCACGCAGCATCAACACAGTTTTTTTATAGTTTAACACTTGATCGACGCACACGTTTTTATATTTTTGTGGTTCACACACACGAGAAAGTTCATATTTCACTTCTGAACTGAAAATTACATGAAGAAAACAAACACAGCAAATTTTAACTTAAATACATTTATTTATTACAAAAGACTGACTAAATAAATTTATTACAAGAGACTGACTAAATAAATTTAAAGAAACTAAACTAAATTAAAACGACCCTGGACTCCGCTGCAGCTATTGCAGCAACCAGCGGTAAACGTGTTACAACTTCTTGGCAATACTTGATAATTTTCGATTCTCTTACGAGAACAAAAGTAGATGATCCATCCGTTCAGTCCAGTTTTCGATAACTCGTTGGAGCATTTCGACTGGTAACTGGCAAATGACAGGCGTGATATTTTCCTCCAAGGCCTGAATCGAAGCGGGCTCGTCAGCATAAACTTAAGACTTTACATGTCCCCACAGGAAAAAGTCTAACGGTGTGATATAACACGATCTTGGTGGCCAATCGACCGGCCCAAAACGGAAATTTTGTGCTCACCGAAATGTTTTCTCAATAAATCCATTGATTGATGCGATGTGTGGGAAGTGGCGCCGTCTTGCTGAAACCAAATGTCGCCGAGATCACGAGCTTCCATTTCAGGCATCAAATAGTCGGTTATTATGGCACGATAACGGTCGCCATTGACGGTTACGTTCACACCGGCATCATTTTTAAAGAAATATGGACCGATGATTCCACCAACAAACAAACCACACCAAACCGTTGTTTTTTCTGGATGAAGTAGCAGCTCTTGAATCTCTTTAGGTTGCGCTTCGTCCCAAATGCGGCAATTTTGATTGTTTACATACCCATTGAGCCAGAAATGTGCCTCATCGCTAAACATAATTTTCCTCGAAAACGTCGGATCTTCTTGGAACTTTTCAAGAGCCCATAGAGCGAAGCGATTCGGGCGTAATTCTTTCCATTATGAAATGCCAAACAATACTAAACAAAAATAACATGACAGCATGATACGACTCACACGTGATCTGTCAAAAAAAGGCTATTGAAAAAGTACCTCGAAATGGATCACCCTTTATATATACACTTAATTCTGTTTTTAGACGGTAGATTGGTTCCAGAAAAATCCGTGTAAAAAAACCGTATAAAAAAGACATTGATTGTTTTCTTATCTCTAAAACCTATTAAAATTAGTGAAAAACAAGAATATTTTTATTTTACTAAATCATATACATATATCATATATAAAATATTAACATATTTCAATTGCTCTTACAAGTAAAAATGCTTGTATGCACAAATTTTTTATATCCACATTTTTAATATGAAAATATTTCGCAAAACTTAAATTTTACAAATAAAATCTAAGCCCAAATGATTTTGAATCGTGCTAAATGGAATAAAATCGTGTAAAAAAAATAATTTTTTTGTGTTAAATCAAAACCGTGTAAAACAAGACCGTGTAAAACAAGACCGTGTTAAAACAGAAGTGGGTGTATATACAATAAACAGGCAGTACTTATTTTTTCGTGCTTTTTCATTTTCACAGTCCATTTAAAAGAAGGAAATGTTGACTAGAAATGCGTTTTTGGACCAAATAAGAAAAGCCATTGACGAAAAATAAGTTTTATACAGGCGTTTACAAAAAGTGTAAAACTAATGTTCATTTTCCCTTGTAATTTTCTATGTTTTTCTTTTGCTCTTTGTAATATTATTTATTTTGTGATTGGGAGTCTTGAGAAATCTACACTCTAAAATATTGCTTAAAATTTAGGATCACATAGTGTCTAAATTCTTGTTGACAAAAACATGTTGCAAATAACCATAAAATCGACGTAATATCGATTTTATGGTTATTTGCAACGACAAAAACATAATTTGTTTAATTTTACGCAGAAAAATAAATATGCTAATAAAAGTGTTAAATTTTAAACAAAATGTCTAAAATCAAATTAACTGTCAACGGAGGAACAATTATTAGTTGAGTTTTTTGTTTATGGATAAACTTTTTGTATTTTCTATTAAATTAAATTTGTTAAATGATAAAAAAAATATTAAAAAAGAACAAAATGAGAACGGATAAAAATTACAAAAGGAGGGTAATATGAAAGCAATTGATGAAGTGGTTGAACGCTAAAGCCTAGTTGATGCAGAAACGAATAGTGCCATCAAATCAGAATTATCTCCTGTCTCGCCCATGTCCGTGCCGCAATATTGGCGCAAAATAATTAACCATAGCATTAAGAATAATTAATTACATACATCATGCTAAAAATACTTGTAGTTTAAAACAAGAACCATCACTGACAACTCATGCTGCCGTTTTATCTGCAACCACGAGCAATACTCACAGTTATATTAGTGTAGGTGTTGATGGTAGCAGTGATAGTGGTATTGCTGCCGGCATTAATAATAGCACTATTCATCCTTATCATCAGATAGTAGCATTACCAATCACAATGTTATTGATAAAACACACACCACTGATAAAACGTCGAAAAGCGGGTGCTGTTAGCGGTTTCACACTATTAGGTCTTTTGAATGTTTTGCATTTAGGGAAACTGAAAGCTTCTGGCTGTACAATGACACAAATGATTAAAATACGCCAATAACAAAAAAGTCTTGCCAAATTGCATTGATAATTGGCTGCAGCCGAAGAAGATTCACTTGATTATGATCTTAGTTCCGCTAAAGCTCAAGAAGATGTGTTACTATTAAGGCAACCTTTATAACTATTTTAAATTTCGATCGAACATTTAAAATCTAGCCATACGGGACTCTGAGATTTGCTTCAAGCGATGTGTGACAAAAACAATGTTGTGTGACAGTAGCAACGACATCGGCGGAAGCTGTTACATGTTTGCTTTTATTTTTAACCGACTTCAAAAAAAGAAGGAAGTTATCAATTCGTCTGAATGTTGCTTTTTTTTATGTTTGTGCCCGCAGAACTCAGTCATTTCTGAACCGATTTTTTCTTTATTAGAAAGGAAATGCTTACAGATTGGTCCCATTTTAAAAGAAGTTCAGAATTTTGAAAATTAAAGGGTGTCCCCATACAACATACGTGTTTTTTACGTGTATTATGAACCGTAAAGGGCACCCTTTTAATATTTTAAAAAACTGCATATCACTATAGCTGCCAATAACAGAAATTAATAAAAAAATAAACTTAAAAATTAAAGGGTGTCCCCATATGTGACGTCAATTTAAATATATGAGCCAGTTGAACCATTGTAGACAATAACTTGAAAATTGGACAGAATGTCCAATATTTATAATCAGAAATTAAATATTTATAATTAGAAGTTAAAAGTTGTCCCAATAGTTGATGTAATTTAATGTATATTGCATAACTTTTGAACCGTAACAGAGAGACGGTTGAAATTTACAAAGAACCCGTATATCTAAGTCCTTTATAACATCAAGTATATAATTTAAATTTGGAAACTAAAGGGTGTCCCAATAATTGTTATAATTTAACCTATCTAGCCCTATCTTTTGAACCGTTATAACCAAACACTTGAAAATTAGACAGAATCTCCACTACTATGTCCCGTATAATAACATTTATAAATATTTAAAATTTTAAAGCGTGTCTCAATAGTTGATGTAAATTGATGCATATGGCCAAACTTTTGAACCGTTTTAGACATACATTTGAAATTAACAAAGAATCTGTCCTTTAAAATAAGTGTTTAATTTAATATTGTACATTAAATGGTGTCCTCTAGGTGATATTGTTTAAGCTATATGGCCATATATTTGGAGCCTTTACTTTTTATTACTGTGTCAGTAATAATAACTGTAAAAAAATAAAGGGTGTCCTCATATCTGACGTAATTTGTTGTTATGGATAGACATTTGAATGTACAGAACGTATATTACTTGTCCGTTAGAGCAAAAAGTATAGAAGTAGTTGAGCTAAAGTTTTTATTCTCTTTAATGCTTGGTTTTCATTATGTCATATGAACTGTCAACGAAAACTGCCTCAAATGAATTCTCGCCATTTTGCGTCAAATGCGTTTTCGCTACATTTTAAAAACTGTCAAAAAGTCGATAAAACAGAGCTTGTCAAAGACTTACGTCAAATTTTGGTGTCAGTTGAATGATTCGCTGTTTTTATCACAAAAGTCAAATTTGGTGCGTCTAGTAGTAAAAAAAAAGTTAAAAACTAAAAAAAAAAAATTTTAATATGGTAAAAAAAAGCAAATGGCTATAGCTACTGCGGCACTTTGTGTTGTTACAACACTAAGGGCTTGGAAGAATAAAAGGAAGGAGCTTAGAAAGAAGAAATTATATTGGATTAGGCCAGGATTAAGAAATAGAAGAACCATGTGGCTTCTATGCTACACTTCGTTCGAATCTGGTACAAGAGGATCCGCGGTGGCTAAAAAATTTCCTAAGAATGAATATGGAAGATTTTGAGTTTCTTGTGGAGCGTCTCACCCATACATTATGAAAAAAAAAACACAAGGTTTAGGAATGCTATTACAGTTGGTAAAAGATTGGCAGTAACTTTACGTTACCTGGCAACAGGCTTTTCGAGTCTGATGACTGTTTTTCTAATCGGAAAAACCACCATATGTCATATTATTCACGAAACTTCTGCTGTCATATTCGATGCACTGAAGGACGATTTTTAAAGGTTAGTATTTAAGCAATATGCCTACAACTTCACACAAATTTTTAATGTTTTTGATATAGACTCCAACATCTTCCGATGAATGGATAAAAGTTGCAGAGGGTTTTGAACAACGGTGGAATTTCCCTAATTGCTGTGGATCAATAGATGGAAATCAGATAGCAATTCAGGCACCTGCTATCTGCGGCTGGGAATATTTCAATTACAAGAAATACAATAGCATAGTCCTGATGGCTATAGTGGATGCTGAATATACATTTTTGTTTGTAGAAGTTGGAGCGTTTGGTCGTGGTGGTGTTTTCATACGGTAGGCGATCTACAATATATTTGATTTTTAACTATGTTTATATTTATACGTTGCAATTTTCAAACATTTAGATGTCCACTTTCAAAAGTGCTTGCTGACAACACAATAAATTTTCCACCACCAAGAACATTTCCACATGAAATTTATCCGATTCCATTTTTCATCGTAGCTGACGATGCATTCCCCCTAAAACCGTACTTGATGAAGCCTTTTTCTTATCGCGAGCAAGTGATATCGCACAAAATTTTTAATTACAGGTTATCGCGAGCAAGAAATGTAGTTGAAAATGTTTTTGGGATATGTGCATCGCGCTTTACAATCCTCAGGAGGCCTATGGACGTAACAACTAAGCACGCAAAAGGTATTTTCCTAGCCATTTGCGTATTGCACAATGATGATGACAGAAATGGTATTGCTGTACGTGGAAATTGGCGAATGGAGCTGGAATGCTAACATCTATTCGTCCTGACAGCGCTTCAGGTAGGCCAGCTGATAATGCGATAAAAGTCCGTGAAATGTTTATGGAGTATTTCATGACACCGCATGGTGAAGTAACATGGCAATATAATAGGACAATTCTGCACAACTCATTTTAATTTAATAAAAAACTTTTTTAAGTTAAGATTTTGTACTTTTTATTTATCACATTTAAGATAATAATTAATAAAATAAAAATTCATTCGACTATTAAAAAAAGAATAAGGCACATCTATTTTTAAACATTTAAAGTAACACCATGTTAAACAAGTAAAAAAAGAAAACTTATGTTGAGATCATAAAAACTAAAACAATGTGGAGTTTATCTAAAAAATTGCGATAATTCAAAACAACAAAATAATTATATGTATAACTTATGTTGAGCTGCAAACGTTAATAAGAAAAATGGTGGTTAATACTTATCGATACAAAGTCAAAAGAGCAACAACACAGTCAGGCAACAAAGTCTGTATGCAAACGATATTGGCAAAACGTTTGAAAATACATGCATTTCGATAAAATGAAAATAATAGAACCTATGAAGATGAAAACGTAATAATTTAATGTAAAAAATAAATTAATATTAAATTAATTTAAATTACATGTCAATTCATTTAGTTTAATTTTATTCCGAATGCCAACAAAATTTGTTGCCTCACTGCATATTTGATGCTGCACTTACCTTGTAGCTTTTTTCTGATAATTTAAAACAAGTTCATAAATATCAGTCTTGAAATTGTTTGCCAATTGTGGCTTTTCTGTTGCCCATAGACGACCATTAGATGCTACAAAGTCGCCTACATTACTCCAAGCATCACTTTTGGTACAATCAGCCATAGTCTGTAATGCACTTTTAACCACTTTGGAGTATTCGTCCTCGTTTTCCACGGCACAACGCTTTACTGCTGCTCTCCGCACTGTTGGCTGTGAGTCGTACTAATCTGAATAGGCTTCTGCGCCATGCGGCGAACCAGGGGAAGATAATAGAGAATCCTAAATTTTTAACGAAACAATTATTTAGGAAATGCCTTCTAAACCATATATACACATACAATCGCAAAGTTGGTATGTTGTGGGCGCTTGAATTTGTAAGGTTGGCTCTGGCACACAAAATTTGTGTCATCCAAATTATCTAATATATTGCTCAACTAAAAAACACGTTTAAAACCATAAATAAGTTGTTAATTTTTAATATATACCTATAACAACTTACCATTTCAGCAAAAAAACAAAAAATCCCACAGCTTTGCGGACGCAAAACAAAAAAAAAAAAATTGACAACTTGTTGTCAAATTTACATGACAACCCGTTTTCATACAATTAAAAATAATTTGGACAAATTGACAACAAAAATGACATAGTAACAAGCATTAGACAGAATAAATTAATTATTTAAATTACAAATTAGGTGATATTATTAAACAAAAATTGGGAAAATTTAATTTTCAGACACCAGCAGAGCGGAATGCACATTTTCTAGACAGCTACGTCCGTCATCAGCACTCTTCGTATCTATGTATATACTTTTGGTAGTGTTTAGTTGTAAGCATCTTCTATTTAACCAACCATATTATTTGTTTTCTTCCAACATTTGTTTTTAGTTAATACTAATCTAGTATCAAACCTAAATTTGTTGGGTAAAACTGATTGCGCGGTGCTTTGCGATTTTTAATATTGAATATTTGAAATTTTTATTAGTCGAACTATTTATTTTACATACAGATGCAATTTTAAATCAAGCTTAAGTTGGTTTTTATTCTCTCTAAGAAACAATAATTAGACAGAATAAAAACGAACTCAAGCTTGATTTAAAATTTCATCTGTATATTAATACAAATACAAATGCCTTGTATTATTAATGTGATTTCTCTTTAGGGTTATTTTAATATAGTGTTGCTTGAATAAGAGACACTTTGATAGCAGTGGCAATTATTATTACTCAATTGAATATTTATAATTATGAATTAAATGCAAAATAATAGGGATTAAATAAAGGTTAGGAACTTTTAGGCTTACCTTTTTCCGAGGGCACTTGAGATATGTAGATACTTAGCAGTTAATTGATTCCTTCCTTTAAGATTGAGAGATAGGTTGTTTTCTTCATTTAAGGTAAGTAGACTTCATTTATTTCTTACAGGTAAGTACACAGGTAAGTTCACAGGTTACTTAATTTAGGTAAGTATAATGAAATTTAGGTGATATTTCACTGGTTTGTTGTAAGAAGTATAGGGTAAGTGTTAATGTTTGAATTAATGTTATGTTTAAAACCAAGATTACAATATTTATTGAACTTTAATATTTAGCATTAAAAGACTAAAGGGTAAGTATGTAGTTGTTTAATTCTTAAATTTGAATCCTTTTTTTAGACACGTTACTTCTAGAGGATTCGATTTATAAGTCACTGTCTTCATGACATTAATCATCTATGTATTTTAGTTGCCGTTGCCAAATTTATTTATTTTTGCGCCAATACTAAATTTTTGTGCTGCCAAATGGTTTCATTTTCCATATAACAGTTTCCAAAATAGTGTTGGTAGGTAAAGAATTGCTTTAAATTGTCTTAAATATTTTCAAATAAATTTGTGTCCAAAGCTAGTTTGGACATAGCGCCGGACTCAAAGTTAGGCAAAAGGGGATGTTTTGTCTTGGACGCATAGCACTTGAGCCAATGAGCGAATCGCTTCTACAATGATCTGGTGGCATCTGGTGTTGCTGACAGCGTGGTTTTTGAGGATGTTATTTGCTGGGTTAGCTGCTGATTAGGTTGGCTCTTAGGTTGATGCTGGCGGTGGTTCGTTTGCTGCTGGCGGTGGCGCAAATTTTTCGTCGTGATACCATTTGACTGATGAGCTCGTTGGGATTTCGGATGCAGTAAGGTGTGGTGGTATCTGTCACATTTTCGGCATGTATCCCTTGGTGCACATGCTCTTATATCGTGATTTTTTGCCAAGCAATTTGTACAGTAACGATACTCATCTACAATTTCTTCTCGCCTTTTTACGCTCATCCTCAAAAACTTTCGGCAAAATCGCAAAGCGTGGAATTCATGGCGTAGAGCACACTTATAGGTTTCCCGGTCACGTTTGTGACGGTTGCTGTTATGACCTTTCTTTGGACGAGTAATTTCGAGTCTGCGGTTGCTTTTAGTTGTGGGAAAGAAATAAATAGAAATATAATTCAGCAAAAGGTATATACAGTATGTCAAATAAATGTTTTCGTATCTAAAAAATAAATAATTTTTCTTTTTAATGACGATTATCAACAACAAATTAATTTTCTTGCGTTTTGTTTTTCTAAATCCCGTTAGGTTGCTTGTTTGCGACAACATGACGCCTAAAATTCTTGAAATATTTGTAGACATTACCATAAAAATAATAACAAAGTAATTATACCTGCTTTACAAGCTGTCAAGAAAGTGTTTTCGTAACAATGGAATATAGAAAAGATCCGTTAGTGTTTTGTGTATTTGGTGCATGTGAGTTAGTTTTTATGGATGGTAAGACTGTTATCAAGACGTATACTAAGCATACCAAATTGAAAGTAAAATACTGAAAACTATTCATGATAAACATCATTACAGCACTGGAGAAGAAGTACTTCCAATTAGTTATGACTCTGGAGCATATATCCCACATGCAAGTGAGCGAAACGTGCTGTAAAAACATAGTATTTCCTTTAAAAATTATAGAAATAAAACCTACGATATCAGTGCAAAACAATCAGAAGCGATATTAATCTGCTAATAAACACATTTCTTGTCCTCGGAAGAACTGGGATGACGTAATTTTTTGTAGCGAGGCGAAGCTGATGCTTTAATATCATAATGGACCAAAAAATTGTTGTAACAAGCTTCTGCGAGTACTAGAAAATAAAATACAATACCCACAGCGACATTTAGAAAGATGTGTATTATAGCATCGGATGTTGCACCAAACAAAAGAGTTGGAAATATCAGGATTTTAGACGATGTAATGACCAAGGGAGTTTATATTAATATTTTAAAGTTCGAATCAAGTCCCACTGCACCAAAATTGTATGCCGTTGGCGATAAAAAATAGGTCAAGTTTGAATACAAGCTTTAGAATTATAATCAACCATATCACAAATCGTATCCTTGTAGGACAGGATTGTTACATAAGTACAGAGAAGTTATGGATACTTAAGCACAAAGTCGAGAGTTAAATCTGATAAATTTTTTTGTAGTTCCAATTAAAATTTTTAATATAAACACATGTGAAAACGTGAATGCTTAAACAAATTTCATAAAAGTTAATCCAATCGCCGAGAAATACCTGTTTCTTTTTAAGTTTTTATTTTTTTCTATTATTGAAAACATTTACTTGACAAATTGTATATATATGTATATGTGTATGGGGAAATGGTAAAATTTGAACAAAGTTATCCAACATATCATTTGCGGTGACCAGCGAGTTTAGGGTTATTATTTCTGGAGGTTTCTCACTAGACCTTACAGGATTCCTTTGGACCACGATGGTCCATACCACCAAAGCAAATTTTGAGAGAGCTCGTGAGGACTGCAGCCCCGAGTTCCGAGATCTGCCGGATTATCGTGCGTTGGTACATGTCGCCACACTGCACTTGGTGCTAACATGTGAATTTGAGCGCTTCTATTGGCGACATATGTCTCCCATGACGAGGGATGTTTGGCAAACCATTCTAACACTATGGATGAGTCAGTCCATAGGTATATCTCTGTAGAGTTGAAATTCAAAGACGAGTTGACGTAGTTCACTAACTTTGCCAATAACAGTGCGCCGTTAAGTTCTAGCCGAGGGAGACAGACTGTTTGAATAGGAGATACTTTACATTTGGCTACTAACAGATTCTCAAAAGTCGTGTGTGTTTGGCTGTGGTATCTGATAAACACTGTGGCCAATATGTCAATTTAGAAGCATCTGAAAACCCATGTATTTGAATAGTGTCAAATGTTGTATATTGTAACCAGCGTGGTATTGAGATTTTATTTTTTCTGGTCAAATCCTCAACAAGACTATTCCACTTTTGAAGAGATTCTGATGAAACCTCTTCATCCCACTGCAGTCCTTCTAGCCATAGTTGTTGCATCAAAATTTTAGCCCTTATGACTATAGGTGCGAGCCATCCTGCGGGATCAAACAGCTTTGCTACTGAGGAAAGAATTGTTCGTTTTGTGATTTTTGCACATTTCTCAATTGGGGTGAAATTGTAGGTAAATGAGTCGTTTAATGCATCCCGCTTAATGCCTAGGGTTTTGGTTGTGCTTGTTTCATCAAACCGAAGGAAGTCTGAGTCGTATAAATCTTCCTTTGGCAAATGTGCCAGTAATTTAGAGTTATTTGCGGTAATCTTTTTTAAAGGAAATCCCGCTGAATTTAAGACCTCTTTGAGCTGAGTTTATGCCGTGAGTGCTTCTTCTATTGTATTACCTCCGGAGAGAATATCGTCGACGTAGGTTTCAGTTCGCAAAATAGATGCTGCTTTGGGAAACTCGGACTCGGAATCTGAAGCGAGTTGTAAAAGAGTCCGAATAGCGAGTTAAGGTGCCGAATTAACGCCGAAGGTAACAGTCTTTAACTGAAAATCTTGTATAGGGCCTTCGGGTTGACTCTGAAAAAAATACGCTTAAAGGGGCTATCAGCTGAGTGAATCAATATTTGGCGATACATTTTTTGTATATCACCACTAAATACAAATCGATTTTTTCTCCAATTGAGTTTTGTGGTGATTAAATAGTTTTGTAAAATAGGGCCTGTGCAAAGACTATCATTGAGGGAAATTTGGGACTTCGATTTTCTCGAGGCATTGAAAACCACCCTTACTTTTGTCGTTTTGTGTTCCGGGCGAACAGCATAATGTGGCAAGTAGTATGAATAAAATTTGCCTTAGGATACAAATTCGCGTGAGGAAGTTTCTTCCATGTGGTTGAGAGTCAAATATACTTCTGGAACTGCTTGATATTGGGACTGAAGAGGGGGATATTTCGCTAGAGTTCTTTCCATTCGAGAGTACTGAGCAAGCGCGACAAACCGCGATGAACCTAGGAAGATATTTTCTGGAAAGTCTTTTTTGAATGGCAATCTTACGATATATCGCCCATTCTCATGACGAATTGTTGCCTGAGCATAATAACTTTCACAAAATTCCTCTTCAGCTAATTTTTTCGAGCAACAGGGATGTCTTCTTGTTCCCAAAACTTGTTTAGTAAATTGTTAAGTTCTAGATTATCTGATACTTGTACGGAGGTGGTGAACGACCGAATTGTCTGAGTTTTTATGGGACCACTAAGTACCCATCCAAAAATAGTATTATAGGACGAGGTTTGGCCACAGATGTTCTTTCTAATGCCTTCTATATTGAGGCAATGCTCGTAGTCATTTCCCAATATGAGGTCTATTTGGGATGATCTATTGAATGTGGGATCAGATAGATCTGGTTGGGCAAAGTCGCTTTGGTAAGGGATCTTAAAAGTGTAAGATGGAAGACATTATGTAACTTTGGGCAGTATTATGGCTTTGATAGGGACCCTGAGATCGTATCGCTTTGCATATAGAACGAAATCGCATTCTTTGGTTGCTGTTTGTTTTTGCCCCCAAATACCCACTACTTCGAAATAAGATTTCTGGTAAGGAAGCTGAAGACGATTTCTTATTTTTTATGTTAAAAAAGTACGTTGAGAACCTGGGTCAATAAGAGCGCTGTCAGTGAAAAGCTGACCGCGATGTTCAATTCGTACCAGTGCAGTACGTAAAATAATGTTTTCGTTGCTGACTGAGCAATTTGCTTGTACTTGATTTGACGTTTGTGGGAGTTTATTTTGAGTTTCATTGGTGTGGAATTGTGTTTTATTTGAGAAACCTTTTGACGGCAAATTATAAGTTTCATTTACCACGTTTTTCTGTAGATAGCTTTCTGTTCTTTGAGTTATATTTGGGTTTTTTGCCTTACATGAAGTAAAGTATGGTGTGACTTCTTACAATAAAGGCAAGTATGTTTACTACTGCAATTTGCTTTGAGATGGGACGATGCTAAGCAATTATTGCAGTATTTATTTTTGTAAACGAAATCTATTCTTTGGTGAACTGTAAAGCTTCGGAACTTAGGGCATGTTCTTAATGAGTGGTTATCGTTACAAATCTTACACTCGCTTATAGTAAGGTTATCTTGGGAGAAATAGGTTTGCACATGGTTTTGACGCTCAATTTTAAGATTAAAGCTATCTTTTGAGCTTCTTATATTAGAAAGGCGTTCTACTGCCTCATACCGACCAAGAATTTCGACATTTGCGACCACTTTGGTAGTTTACGGGGCGATGTTGCTCTCAAAGCGATAGAGTAACATCTGGTAGTTTGGTAGAAATCAATCGTATTAAAATGGGATCCCAACTATCAACTTCAACACCTACGTTTATGAGTGTCGCTAAACTGTCATTAACAGAGTATTGAATATTGCGAATTGATTCGCTATCTTCTTTTGTTGCAGGTGGTATGTTGAAAAGGATTTTGATTTGGTTGTCAACCAAAACTCGCTTATTTTCAACCTGGACTTGAGAGCATTCCATGCGAGATTAAAATTATCGTGGGATAGGGGATATCTATTTACTATTGCCCCTGCTTCACCTCTTGTTTTGTTTCTTAGGTGGTATAATTTTGTTACGGGAGACAATTTTGAGTGATTTATGTACAATGCCGTAAACATATCTCTAAACGAGGGTCATTGCTCATAACTGCCTTTAAAAATCTCTGTGTTGCAGGGAGGTAATTTTATACAATTACTGTCTTCGTCTTGAACAAAAGTGCGACCTAAAGCCTGATGTTGTGCAGCGAAACGTTCAGTTGACTGAAATCTTGGGTTGCTTGGTTTTTCTAATTTCGTTATTTTCATTAGGTCCAGTATTTGAGAGGTACATTGCTAATATGCTTCTGTGCATTCTTCAAACTTTTCTGTGTCATATTGTCTAAATTCGGGGGTGATTTCATTGTCTTTGGAAAATATAACTCCTTCGTAGGAGGCATCTACTCTTGCCCATCTTTGTCTTTTAACTTGACCTCTAAAATGGACTCCTTTGTTCCTCTACTGGAGTAACATTGAAACTTTAACAAAATTTTATCAAATGTTTGATATCAAATTCAAAGTGGTCTTTGGGTGAAGGATTGCATTCAGCTCGAGATATATTCGGCATGTTGTAGATTAGGAACAAAGAAAATGTTTTGAAATAATTTGGTTATGAACAAACCTTTAGAGTTAATGAGTTTAAGGAGTTAGAGTTAATGAGCTTAAGGGTTTTGCGGAGAATAGGGTTTGTTTAGTATAAATTCCTAGCACTTAAGCGAATCTGATGAGTCTCTTTTTACTTTACTTTGTGTGATTAGGGGCTATTGGGTTGTAGCACTAGATATTAACTCTATGTTAAAAGCAAAGTATGTAGAAATTGGGACTTGTCCTCGCTAAGCGCTAGCTACTAAAATTGAATTTAAATTTTGAGAATATAACTGGTTGGGAATTTCTATGATTTGTGTTACTTCATATAAATTATAATACTGCGAGGCTTTATTTATCAAAGTTTTGTTATTTTTCAATATCTTTAAATATATGTAAATTGTTTTGTTGTTTATTGATTGGTTTCCTGCACAACAAGACAATTCTTATAATTATAGTGCAAGAATTTATAAATGTACATACATAAATATCATTCACATCAGATGAAATTAAAAACAAATGAAATAATATTTAAAAACATATAAAAATTTAAAATAGAAAAATTTTTTAAAATACTTAAATATATTATCAATACAAAATTAACTATTTCTAAATATATCAAACAAAAGTTTTCTGAAATGCATAGCGTTGCTGTTCTGTTGTAAGGAATGTGGAATTATGTTCCAAAGACGAGTAGCATTTAACATGAATTGCCATTCAGTTACTAGGCTATGAAGCTTTGGTATTAAAATGTTCCTTCTTCGAAAATATCTTGCAAATTTAATGAATTTAAACAAATATCCGGGTTGCTGCGTGTATATAATTTTGTGTAAAAATATTGGAACTCGTAATTTCAAGATATTTTCGAAAGATACTCCAAGGATTAGTTTAGAGTACGGCGATATACGATCGTAGCTTTTCAATCCGTAAACATATCTAGTGATATTGTTAAACAAAAATTTAAGTTTAGATTTGCATACAGAAGCACAATTTGCAAAAAGTCCACACCCGTACGTAAGTCCAGGAATCAGGTATGTCTTAGCAAGTAAAGTTCTTATTTTCAGTGGCGTGTAAGATTTTGAAATCCATAAAGTTCGTAGTTTAAAATAAGTTTGTGCAACTAGGCCTTGTGTATGGTTAGACCAGGTAAGATTGTTGTTAAAAATCATACTAAGATTTTTTGCAGACTAAACTACAGAAATTTTGTTATTGTTCATTTTAACATCATATTGTATAAGACTTTTTATGGATGATTAGACACTTAGATTTTTGTGGATTTAGACAGAGACCGTTACTTGAAGCCCACGAGTATATCTTATTTAGGTCATGATTGATCTTAATTACATTTTCCTGGATGGATCTTACCGTGCAACTATGATACAGCTGAACATCGTCTGCATATATATGAACTTTGCAGTGCAACAGTTGCTGATGTAAATCGTTTGCATACAGCGCAAAGAGAAGTGGTCCTAGAATAGATCCTTGAGGCACCCATTTAAGAATCGGTAATGATTTAGAACATACTCCATTTAGAAAAACTGGCTGTGTTCGACCGGTTAAATATTTAAGAAAGAAGTTCTATTGAAGTAGACGTAAAATGAAAAAGCTTTTCCAGTTTGTAGCATAGGGTGTTGTGGTTGACTGTATCGAACGTCTTCGAGTGATCCAAAAGAATAAGAAAATTTATGTTTCCGACATCGAGTTCACGTCGTATGTTTTCGGTAACGTTAATAAGGAAAGTAACACAGCTGTGATTAGGGCGAAAGCCAGATTGTTTTTCAAACAGCAAGTTATTTTCGTATATGAAATTACTCATTTGTGTATACATAAGCTTTTCGAACACTTTTGAAAGATAACACAAATAGCAATATGCCGAACGCCTTTGTCAGATTTCGAAATAGGTATGACCTTGGCATGCTTCCATTTTAAGGGAAAGTAACTGGAAGTAATAATATTGTTGGAAAAGTATGTAATGTAAGGCAATATAACCGGTAAAATGATTTTTAAAAACTTGGGATGTATATTATCATAACCAACAGCATTAGATTTCATGGCGCGAAAAGAGCAGACAAATTCAGTTTGGGATACGCACGAAAAATTAACGAAGTAATCCTCTTGTTGTATAACGAAGTACTGCTGGTGGCTTGCGAGGACGAGTCATAAGATGGAGCTGAAGGAATATTGGTAAAAAAGTACATTCAGTTCGTCCGGGATAGCAGATGAGCTATTGCCAGTATCGGAATTTCCAATGCCTATGTCACGTATAGTTTTTCATGTTTGTTTAGAACCAAGTGCCGAATCAAATCGTTTGCTGTAATAATCGCACTTTGCTTGTTTTATCATGTTGTTGACTTTGTTTCTGGCCACATGAAAGGCAATATTTAATTCTAAAGTTTTGAAACGCTTCTACGTCGAGTATGAAAGATCCCTGTCTATTATAGCTGTTTTTATGTCAGCAGAGAACCAAGGCTTGTTTTTGTAGTTACTGTTTTTGTAATGAGAGGAACGGTCTCATCGCAAAGCTGAAGAATATTGTTATCAATGAATGATAGCTGGTCATCTACCGAAGTCATGTAATAGATGCTTTCCCAATTTATTTAATAATAAGTTGTAATTTAGGTTCTGGAAATCTCTATATGTATATTTGGTATTTGCCCGTAGTAATGAAAAATCATACGTCAGAAAAATTAAATCGTGTCTCGAAAAACATGGGGCGGATATTTGATCCTAGAGAAGAACTTTCGACGTATCGCATACAAAGAAGTTATCAAGTAGTGTGCTGCTGGTGGCTGAAAAATGAGTGGGTGTAATCACATTGACCGGTGTGAGTCCAATAGTTCCCATTGCATCTTTAAAACGTATCTCAATTAGAAGATTAGAATTAAAATCACCGGAAATTATTATGTTTTTATAAGGTAGCGTTTATGTCTCAAGTGAAGATATAAAACTAGAAGCATCAATGTGTCGGTTAGGTCTATAGACACAAGTAATTTATCCTCAGAGGAAAAGGAAATTTCCACTAAAACGAATTCTATTTTGTCTTCGTTACCATTTTTGGAAATTATTCTGCAGGCTATATTATTTTGAACGTAAACCGCATCACCATCTCCATTCGTATAAACCCTGTCTGACCTAAATAACTTGTATCCATCAAGACCAATAAGTTTGTTTGGTGTTAGAGTCAGAATCCAGGTTTCAGAGACACATAATAATCAAAAATAAAAGAAAATTCATCCTTTCTGTTGATTAAACTTGTATCCATCAAGACCAATAAGTTTGTTTGGTGTTAGAGTCAGAATCCAGGTTTCAGAGACACAATAATCAAAAATAAAAGAAAATTCATCCTTTCTGTTGATTAAACTTTGTGCATTTATGTGGCATATCTGAACGCCTTTTTTCTGTTTAAATTGTGACCATGTTAAAAGTAACGTCTTGGGGAATTCCACGAAAAATATTATCAATCATTAATATGTATTATATTATGATATAGACAAGCAACGCTGGACGCATTTATAGAAATATAAAGTTTATTATTAGTGGTAAAAATTTTGCATTGATGTATTAAAGCTATGACAATAACAAATACTATATGAGATTTAAATGAAATTAAAAATTTAAATATAAGCGTTAATAATAAAATATGTATGATAAATAACTTAACTAGCGTTTTCATCAGGAGGGGCAATGTAGCAAGCAGATTGCGGGGCAGTGTAATGACGAAAAATATTATTAAGGGCATCTAAATGTTCAATACAGGTAGGGTTATCATTATTTAAACGCTTAACATAGACCATGCCCCTGTAAATAGTTATATGTAAATAAGTATTATGTGTTGTTATACAATGGCAACCCTTACAACAGATTCTATAGAGTGTTGAAAATTTACTTTTTTTGTGTGAAATTAATAGGAAGATTTAACTTTATTATTTGGATTAATTTAATTTCAACCCACGAGAGTGGTACAATTTTTATTTAATAATTTAAAAGAGTAAATTATTCAATTTATTCTAAACTTAAAAATTTTCACTCCAATTTTAATTAGTGGGGTTGGTAACATTTAATATTTTTAAAATAGGGTTGGTAACATAGATTAATTTTAAAGTAGGGATGGTAACATTGATGTGTTACTGGGCTAAATTATGATGATGTTCTCTTTGAAATTAATCACTTATTTCTTTCCTTATTGTCAGCTATTTAATTTTAGCTATTTTTTTTCTTTTGCTTATGTTGCAGTGGCCTGTATTGTATTGAAATTAGTTGTTTTGATTAAACCAGGCTTTGAAAACTGAGTTTTCTTATGAAAAAATGTACTAAATTCTTCAACTTATTTGAATTTATTGAAATTGAATCTTGTTGTTTTATTTTGTTGTTTAAATGTTTTACAATTTTTTTATTTTTATTTATATTTTTATTTAATTAAATTTTTTAAATTATTATTTTAATGTCTTTTTTAATGTGTTCTATGTTCGCTTTGCCTGTAGAACTGTTTATGCATTAGGTTTTAAAGATTTTTTTTTAAGTGCTGGGTATTTTAATCTTCTTTTAAAAATAAAATTGTGGACATGTAATACTACTTTAAAAGTTAAACGTATAGTGTTATCCGTCCCTGCTGTAAATTAGGAGATAGTTTGCAGAGTAAAAAGATGTTGATTTTATGGTTTTATTTTATATTATACTAGCTATCCCCGGTGCGCTTCGCTACACCCATCCACAAAAAACCCAATAAACACTTGGAAGAAAAGTATTAAAAATGTTATAGTTTATATGCAATGTACGACTTCTACTGTTCCCAACAAATCTGTTTTTTGCTTGACTATACATATTAACACGATAATAATTTTAAACTTTTTATGGGAGGTACCACTATCCTAATCCTATCTGTATTTTGCTAGACTATGCACATTAGTATGAGGGTTACTTGTGCAAAGTTTTAAGACTCTAGCTATTGTAGTTTTCTAGGTACACGATAATAATTTTTCACTTAGTATTGAAGGTACCCCGTCCATTGTCGCAATCCAGTCAGTATTTTGCTGCACTATGCACGTTACTCTGAGGGTTACTTGTGCAAAGTTTCAAGGCTCCATCTATTGTAGCTCTCCAGGTACACGATAATAATTTTTCTCTTTGTTTATATATTGCTAGATTATGTGCATTAGCATAGGGGCTACTCGTGCTATGCCTCAAGGCTCTAGGTATTCCAGTTTTCTAGGTACGATAATAATTTCTCACTATTCCAATTCAGTCTGTGTTTCTCTAAACGATGTAACTTCGTATAGGGGTTACTGATGAAAAATTCCCAGATGCTACCTATTGCAGTTCTATAGATGCAGGATAATAATTTTTTACTTTGTATAGGGGGTACCGTGATCACTGTCCTAGAGTATTTTCTAGAGTATTTTCATGGGTATGAGAGTTACTTTTACCTACTTTCAAGACTATGCCTATTATAGTACTCTATGTAAACGGTAATAGTTTTTCATTTTGCATAGGAGGTACCAAGCCAACTGTCCCAATTCATTCTGTATTTTAGTAGATTATACGCATTTGCACTGGGGTTACTCATGCAAAGTTTCAAGCTGATATCTATTGTAGTTCGCCAGGAACACGATAATAATTTTTCACTTTGTATGGGAGGTAACACGCCTACCATTCCCATTCAGTCTGTGTTTGGCTTAGCTATGTAAGTTAATATGAAGGTTACTTGTACGAAATTTCAAGGCGCTACCTATGGCAGTTCTCTAGATACACGATAATAATTTTTAGCTTTGTATGGGAGGTACCACGCCCACTATTCCAATGCAGTCTATCTTTCTCTAAACTATGTATCTTGATATAGAGGTTCCTGTTGCAAAATTTCATGGCGCTACCTATTACTCTTACCAAGATAAGCGATGATAAATATTTACTTTATATGGGAGGTACCACGCCCATTATTCCAATTCAGTCTAGGTTTCACTAAACTATTAACATTAATATAGAGGTTACGGGTGCGAAAATTCAAGACGCTGCCTATTACTGTTACCAAGATATACGATGATAAATATTTACTTTGTATGGAAGATGCCATGCCCACGTCGAATATAAAAAACATAAGAACCATATTTTACCATCCGTATATCCAATAACAAACTGTGAAAATTTCAGAAAGATCGGTTCACTGGTGTAGGCAGCTATAGCTTTCCGACAAGCAAACAAACATACAAACAAACACATTTTGTGCTTTATATATATGATTATTTATTTATATATATTATTTATTTTATTTTCTTAAATAATCGTTTGTAACATTTTGTACCGTAAATAAATTTTTTTTACTATCTTGAGAGAAACTAAATTGACCAAAAGACTTTAATTACTGACAAATGTGTTTGCTCTAAGCCAAAATTCCAATATTTTTTTTTATTATTTTTTAAAAGAGATTTCTTTTGTTGGAGTTCACAAACGCATTACATAAGTAAGTGCAAGTAATAAATTAGGATCAATAAATAAGAGTGTTATTTATTTTAAACTTACTTGCTTTGTTGAGAAAATTGGAGAGAGTTTTTAATTATGGGGGATGAAATTTCGAAGACTTTTTGGTTTTATCTTTCTTTACTCTAATTTTTTTTTCTCTTTTTTATTGTTAATAATTTGGTGACTGATCCCCTGTACATATATTTTTTCCAACTGTGGAAAAAAAATTTTGTTTTGTGTTCTCTTTAGAAACTAAACGAAAAGAATTTACTCAATTATATGCACCTATACACAACAATATGTATATAGATTTACACTTTTACCGCTTAAACAATTTTGTATGTACATGTGTATATATGTATGTAAAATAACTGTTCATACATATGTACCCTTTTTGAGTTTTGATATTAATTCCGCTGCTTTTACTTCTATAAAATTTTAGGAATTTACGTATACTTATATTTTTTACTATTGGCGAATTATAGCAATTTATTTTGTTTTTGTAAAATTACACGGAAAGGCACTTTTTTTAAAGAATATATAAACCGCACTTTTATTTATTATTTTCACTTCTTCCTTTACAATGTTGATTTTTTACTTTTTACTGTATACGTAACTTTTGTGTAGCCTACCGCACTGTTGAGGTTAAACTGAGGAATGTAAATTTTTTATTGTAAATTTACTTCATTGTTCTACTTTTTTTGTGTGTTTTGCTGCTTCCTTCTTTTTATGTTACTTATGGTGTGTATGTAGCGCTTTTTATATAAAGTTACCAATTAAATGATGGATTTTTAGCCTTCGAAGGACCATGAATACAAATGCCTTGTATTATTAATGTGATTTCTCTTTAGGGTTATTTTAATGTAGTGTTGCTTGATTAAGAGACACATTGATAGCAGTGGCAATTATTATAACTCAATTGAATATTTATAGTTGTGAATTTCATGCAAAATAATAGGGATTAATTAAAGGTGGGTTGCTCTATACGAGACTTAGGAACTAGATACTTAGCAGTTAATTGATTCCTTCCTTTAAGATTGAGAGATAGGTTGTTTTCTTCATTTAAGGTAAGTAGACTTCATTTATTTCTTACAGGTAAGTACACAGGTAAGTTCACAGGTTACTTAATTTAGGTAAGTATAATTAAATTTAGGCTATATTTCACTGGTTTGTTGTAAGAAGTATAGGGTAAGTTTTAAGGTTTGAATTAATTTTATGTTTAAAACCAAGATTACAATATTTATTTAACTTTAATATTTAGCATTAAAAGACTAAAGGGTAAGTATGTAGTTGTTTAATTCAAATTTAAGTATCCTTTTTTTAGACACGTTACTTCTAGAGGATTCGATTTATAAGTCACTGTCTTCATGACATTATTTTAGTTGCCTTTGCCAAAAAAAGGAAATTTATTTTAGCGCCAATACTAAATTTTAGTGCTGCCAAATGGTTTCATTTTCCAGAGAAAACGACAAAAATCTGTGACGACCTATATTTTTCATAAAAAATCTATTTTTTATATGAAAATCTTATTTTCGCTCTATCTTCTTAAGACAGTGTCTAATCGAGAAAAGGACAAAAATCTGTGACGACATATATTTTTCATAAAAAATCTATTTTTTATATGAAAATCTTATTTTTGCTGTATCTTCTTAAAACAGCGTCTAATCGAAAAATCTGTGACGAGCTATATTTTTAATAAACAGTTTCCAAAATAGTGTTGGTAGGTAAAGAAATGCTTTAAATTATCTTAAATATTTTCAAATAAAGTTGTGTTCAAGGCTAGTTTGGACATATCGCCGGACTCAAAGTTAGGCAACAGGGGATGGTTTGTCTTGGACGCATAGCACTTGAGCACTTGGCATCTGGTGTTGCTGACAGCGTGGTTGTTGAGGATGTTATTTGCTGCTGATTAGGTTGGCTCTTATGTTGATGCTGGCGGTGGTTCGTTAGCTGCTGGCGGTGGCGCAAATTTTTCGTCGTGATACCATTTGACTGATGAGCTCGTTGGGGTGTCAGATGCAGTAAGGTGTGATGGTATCTGTCACATTTTCGGCATGTATCCCTTGGTGCACAGGCAAAATCGCAAAGCGTGGAATTTATGGCGTAGAGCACACTTATAGGTTTCCCGGTCACGTTTGTGACGGTTGCTGTTAGACCTTTCCTTGGACGAGTAATTTCGAGTCTGCTGTTGCTTTTAGTTGTTATATGTTTTATACATACCTACAATAATAATATACATACAATATATTCCATACTTACAGTAATACGAAATACTTACAATAAGTCTTTCGTAAAATAATTCTATTTTTTTTATTTTTAATAATACCCAAAACCAAAAAGGGTGAGGGTGAAGTGTACGTGCACTTTTGCACATCACTGTTACAAAATATGTTTATATAATTATGAGCAAAACTGTAAATAACATTAAATCTGTTCAATGAAATTAAGTTAAAAAAATTTGTGTTTGGTCAGCGAGTTTATAAATGTTCAATGCCAAATATTTAAGAATTGAAATTTGATAAATTTGTTTATCGTGAGAATTGGAAATTAAAACATTGTCACCAAATATTATTTTTGTGAAATACAATTTTTATGCTCGGCAAATGCGGCAGAAGTGCTCAGTAAATACTTAAACTATTTTTTTTTACAAAATGCTCTACACAACGATTCCTAAAGACAATAGGACTAACACTACAAACTACTCGCACTGGACCTTCTCTAATTACAAGGTTATTAATATTGCCCTCCAACATTTCTCTCTAAGCCGGAGAGTTTTTCATCGAACTTGACTTCTATGTCGTCTAATTTTTTTTTTAAATTTTAATAAAAAAACTTTTAATTAAGGACCTGTCTCCAATCTATATTGAGTTAGAATGGTCAGACTAAATGAACAAAAATTCTTAAAAAATTTCCTCATATTGATCCCACATGTGCCTTTTAACTGGTCCTGTTTACCAGTGGGCACCCTATGGGTTCATTGTCTACCTCTATGAGTATTGCTTTCTATAAAGGTCTTTAATATAAATCAAAGAAGAAAAACCCTACCAACTCTCAGGGGGTTATTGATCACTCGAGATCTCTATGCTGTCATGTTTCAACAGTTCCCAAAATTTAGGTTCAAAAGTTTGAAATGAATTTCAATAAATTTACCTGAATGTTTCCATCTCTGATACGGTGGCAACTTTTACAATTGGGCACGGCTGATATTTGCGGGCATGGGGTACGTTTCAGAAGTGGAACTTATGGGCATGAGAGTACTATAAGATGTGCCAGCGTGGCAGCAAAAAATTGATGTACACAAAAAACCACATCACTTAAACTTGACAGCTCCTAGGTGTCATTGGCCACTGCTTCCCTCCCCTTGTAGCTCATCCTTATTTTGGCTACCCCTAAAACGGTGATACCTTCCGAAAACTTCTTTATGTATTTACTCACAAGTCATGATATTTCAACTTCATTAAAATTTATTCAAAAACACAGGTATCTTAAGCTAATGCCCGAACTTTACAACTTCAATTACTTCCTACTGTCTATTCGAACGTTTAAACAAGTCTTACCTAAGGCTTATCATACACTTAATGCTATTATAAAGTGACCACGGAATATCAACAAAATACATATTATTCAAATGAATCAGATTAGTTAATCATATTATTAGTAACTATCATACTTCACTACTGTTAAATTCTACTGATTATTTTATAATGCAAAAGATAAAAGAGTTTTGCATTAGCTTAGCTCCTATTGGCTTATATATAATTTTTTTATTTAAATTATTTTCTTGTTATTGTTTTAATATTTTACGATTTATTTTGGGATTTTAGCAGCAAATTTAATTTTAGAGTAAAGAAATTTAAAAATACTGTAGCCAAATTAAATTTCTAAAAAGTGGATTTAAATTTATGGCCCGAACTGTAATTTTAAGGATTTTCCGAATGCTTTGTAAAACGGTGTAAATGAAAATCAAATTGAAAAATTTATTTTGATTGAGACGATTATATTTTCCAGAAACTGAAGGGCCTTATTTTTTTTTTTTTTTGTTGATTTTAGTAAATTTCCAAAAAAAAGTTTGTTTTAATGTTTTATAATAAATTGTTATTATATGTATACTTCTATTTTATTTTAGAGAATTTAGAATTTCTATTTTTCTAATTTTTGCTGAGATCCGAGATTTTTCTATCAATTTTGAATGTAACCGGGCTATTTCGTGCTCCAAATTGAGCGAGTCAGGTGGGGTCAGGTACAAACTTTGGGGTTTATAGAGGGCCCGCCTACCACTTTTTACCTCCCTGACGACCGACCAAAACGACCATTGTCAACTGAACGTATGGTCTAATTGATTTTAAATTTCTACGATGTATTTGTATTTTCTATATACATATACACATGTATAAATATTGGTATCCATTAAATATAATATTGAATACTAATCTTGGGTCTTGATCTTAGGTGGGCAGCTGGATGATTCACCAATGTTGAAAACTCCAAGTTTGCTTTTATAGGGTGCCAGGTGCAGGTGTTTTCTGGGTCACTATTGTTGGATGAATGTTGAAGTTTAATTGTTTGAGGCTTGTTGAAAGTATTACTTTGATTATGGATGAAATTGTTGTGTCATGTTGGATCAGATTGTTATTTTGAGGCTTGATGAAATTATTACTTTGATGATGGATGAAATTGTTATTTCATGGTGGACGAAATTGTTATTTTGAGGCTTGATAAAAACGTTGTGTGATGCTGGATGAAACTGTTATTTTGAGGATCGATAAAATTATTGTAAGATGCTTAATAAAAACGTTGTGTTATGCTGGATAAAATTGTTATTTTAAGGCTTGATAAAAATGTTGTGTGATGCTGAATGAAACTGTTATTTCTCGATAAAATTATTGTAAGATGCTTGTTAAAATTGTTGTGTAATGTTGGATGAAATATTTATTTTGAGGCTCGATAAAATTATTGTAAGATGCTTGATGAAATTATTGTTCGATTGATGAATATGGTATTTGATATGAGCATGTTATTGACGATGTTATTCAACGAAACTTAAATTAAGAAACTGAACTATGGATACCAGACTTGATATGTTGGCAGTGCTTGATGACTGGTGAACGGCAGATGAGATTAACATTATTTGTAGGCCTGACGTGAGGTTTTCTTTTCTTTCAGGTAGGTAATTATTAGGTGGTGAGGTTAGGTAAATTTTGGTGATCTCGGGAAGTACTTTTGGGGTTTCAGGTTATCGGTGAGCGTGTGTGTGAATCATAAACTAATCTCAACGGATTCCCATTTTTTTACTTGATTGACAGTTCTTTTCTTTAGGTTTGCTGGCGTGTGAAAAAGGATATGACTGGCTGCGGGCTCTTGCAGGTAAGTTTTTCGTTGGATTATGTTCTTTTCTCCTCTTTCCTGGGCACTTTACTAAGCGGTTACTTAGGGCACTTTACTAAGCGGTTACTTTAATTTCATATATTTAGTTAGTTTAAATTTCTTTTTTTTTTCACTTTTTTTTAATACCTACCTGAAAAAAAAGAAAACCTCACGTCAGGCCTACAAATAATGTTAATCTCATCTGCCGTTCACCAGTCATCAAGCACTGCCAACATATCAAATCTGGTATCCATAGTTCAGTTTCTTAATTTAAGTTTCGTTGAATAACATCGTCAATAACATGCTCATATCAAATACCATATTCATCAATCGAACAATAATTTCATCAAGCATCTTACAATAATTTTATCGAGCCTCAAAATAACTATTTCATCCAACATTACACAACAATTTTAACAAGCATCTTACAATAATTTTATCGAGAAATAACAGTTTCATTCAGCATCACACAACGTTTTTATCAAGCCTTAAAATAACAATTTTATCCAGCATAACACAACGTTTTTATTAAGCATCTTACAATAATTTTATCGATCCTCAAAATAACAGTTTCATCCAGCATCACACAACGTTTTTATCAAGCCTCAAAATAACAATTTCGTCCACCATGAAATAACAATTTCATCCATCATCAAAGTAATAATTTCATCAAGCCTCAAAATAACAATCTGATCCAACATGACACAACAATTTCATCCATAATCAAAGTAATACTTTCAACAAGCCTCAAACAATTAAACTTCAACATTCATCCAACAATAGTGACCCAGAAAACACCTGCACCTGGCACCCTATAAAAGCAAACTTGGGAGTTTTCAACATTGGTGAATCATCCAGCTGCCCACCTAAGATCAAGACCCAAGATTAGTATTCAATATTATATTTAATGGATACCTATATTTATACATGTGTATATGTATATAGAAAATACAAATACATCGTAGAAATTTAAAATCAATTAGACCATACGTTCAGTTGACAATGGTCGTTTTGGTCGGTCGTCAGGGAGGTGAAAAGTGGTAGGCGGGCCCTCTATAAACCCCAAAGTTTGTACCTGACCCCACCTGACTCGCTCAATTTGGAGCACGAAATAGCCCGGTTACATTCAAAATTGATAGAAAAATCTCGGATCTCAGCAAAAATTAGAAAAATAGAAATTCTAAATTCTCTAAAATAAAATAGAAGTATACATATAATAACAATTTATTATAAAACATTAAAACAAACTTTTTTTTTGGAAATTTACTAAAATCAACAAAAAAAAAAAATAAGACCCTTCAGTTTCTGGAAAATATAATCGTCTCAATCAAAATAAATTTTTCAATTTGATTTTCATTTACACCGTTTTACAAAGCATTCGGAAAATCCTTAAAATTACAGTTCGGGCCATAAATTTAAATCCACTTTTTAGAAATTTAATTTGGCTACAGTATTTTTAAATTTCTTTACTCTAAAATTAAATTTGCTGCTAAAATCCCAAAATAAATCGTAAAATATTAAAACAATAACAAGAAAATAATTTAAATAAAAAAATTATATATAAGCCAATAGGAGCTAAGCTAATGCAAAACTCTTTTATCTTTTGCATTATAAAATAATCAGTAGAATTTAACAGTAGTGAAGTATGATAGTTACTAATAATATGATTAACTAATCTGATTCATTTGAATAATATGAATTTTGTTGATATTCCGTGGTCACTTTATAATAGCATTAAGTGTATGATAAGCCTTAGGTAAGACTTGTTTAAACGTTCGAATAGACAGTAGGAAGTAATTGAAGTTGTAAAGTTCGGGCATTAGCTTAAGATACCTGTGTTTTTGAATAAATTTTAATGAAGTTGAAATATCATGACTTGTGAGTAAATACATAAAGAAGTTTTCGGAAGGTATCACCGTTTTAGGGGTAGCCAAAATCAGGATGAGCTACAAGGGGAGGGAAGCAGTGGCCAATGACACCTAGGAGCTGTCAAGTTTAAGTGATGTGGTTTTTTGTGTACATCAATTTTTGCTGCCACGCTGGCACATCTTATAGTACTCTCATGCCCATAAGTTCCACTTCTGAAACGTACCCCATGCCCGCAAATATCAGCCGTGCCCAATTGTAAAAGTTGCCACCGTATCAGAGATGGAAACATTCAGGTAAATTTATTGAAATTCATTTCAAACTTTTGAACCTAAATTTTGGGAACTGTTGAAACATGACAGCATAGAGATCTCGAGTGATCAATAACCCCCTGAGAGTTGGTAGGGTTTTTCTTCTTTGATTTATATTAAAGACCTTTATAGAAAGCAATACTCATAGAGGTAGACAATGAACCCATAGGGTGCCCACTGGTAAACAGGAGCAGTTAAAAGGCACATGTGGGATCAATATGAGGAAATTTTTTAAGGATTTTTGTTCATTTAGTCTAACCATTCTAACTCAATATAGATTGGAGACAGGTCCTTAATTAAAAGTTTTTTTATTAAAATTTAAAAAAAAAAATTAGACGACATAGAAGTCAAGTTTGATGAAAAACTCTCCGGCTTAGAGATAAATGTTGGAGGGCAAAATTAATAACCTTGTAATTAGGGAAGGTCCAGTGCGAGTAGTTTGTAGTGTTAGTCCTATTGTCTTTAGGAATCGTTGTGTAGAGCATTTTGTAAAAAAAATAGTTTAAGTATTTACTGAGCACTTCTGCCGCATTTGCCGAGCATAAAAATGGTATTTCACAAAAATAATATTTGGTGACAATGTTTTAATTTCCAATTCTCACGATAAACAAATTTATCAAATTTCAATTCTTAAATATTTGTCATTGAACATTTATGAACTCGCTGACCAAACACAAATTTTTTTAACTTAATTTCATTGAACAGATTTAATGTTATTTACAGTTTTGCTCATAATTATATAAACATATTTTGTAACAGTGATGTGCAAAAGTGCACGTACACTTCACCCTCACCCTTTTTGGTTTTGGGTATTATTAAAAATTAAAAAAATAGTATTATTTTACGAAAGACTTATTGTAAGTATTTCGTATTACTGTAAGTATGGAATATATTGTATGTATATTATTATTGTAGGTATGTATAAAACATATAACAACTAAAAGCAACAGCAGACTCGAAATTACTCGTCCAAGGAAAGGTCTAACAGCAACCGTCACAAACGTGACCGGGAAACCTATAAGTGTGCTCTACGCCATAAATTCCACGCTTTGCGATTTTGCCGAAAGTTTTTGAGGATGAGCGTAAAAAGGCGAGAAGAAATTGTAGATGAGTATCGTTACTGTACAAATTGCTTGGCAAAAAATCACGATATAAGAGCATGTGCACCAAGGGATACATGCCGAAAATGTGACAGATACCATCACACCTTACTGCATCTGACACCCCAACGAGCTCATCAGTCAAATGGTATCACGACGAAAAATTTGCGCCACCGCCAGCAGCTAACGAACCACCGCCAGCATCAACATAAGAGCCAACCTAATCAGCAGCAAATAACATCCTCAACAACCACGCTGTCAGCAACACCAGATGCCAAGTGCTCAAGTGCTATGCGTCCAAGACAAACCATCCCCTGTTGCCTAACTTTATAAATCGAATCCTCTAGAAGAAACGTGTCTAAAAAAAGGATACTTAAATTTGAATTAAACAACTACATACTTACCCTTTAGTCTTTTAATGCTAAATATTAAAGTTAAATAAATATTGTAATCTTGGTTTTAAACATAAAATTAATTCAAACCTTAAAACTTACCCTATACTTCTTACAACAAACCAGTGAAATATAGCCTAAATTTAATTATACTTACCTAAATTAAGTAACCTGCCTGTGAACTTACCTGTGTACTTACCTGTAAGAAATAAATGAAGTCTACTTACCTTAAATGAAGAAAACAACCTATCTCTCAATCTTAAAGGAAGGAATCAATTAACTGCTAAGTATCTAGTTCCTAGGTCTCGTATAGAGCAACCCACCTTTAATTAATCCCTATTATTTTGCATGAAATTCACAACTATAAATATTCAATTGAGTTATAATAATTGCCACTGCTATCAATGTGTCTCTTAATCAAGCAACGCTACATTAAAATAACCCTAAAGAGAAATCACATTAATAATACAAGGCATTTGTATTCATGGTCCTTCGAAGCCTAAAAATCCATCATTTAATTGGTAACTTTATATAAAAAGCGCTACATACACACCATAAGTAACATAAAAAGAAGGAAGCAGCAACACACACAAAAAAAAGTAGAACAATGAAGTAAATTTACAATAAAAAATTCACATTCCTCAGTTTAACCTCAACAGTGCGGTAGGCTACACAAAAGTTACGTATACAGTAAAAAGTAAAAAATCAACATTGTAAAGGAAGAAGTGAAAATAATAAATAAAAGTGCGGTTTATATATTCTTTAAAAAAAAGTGCCTTTCCGTGTAATTTTACAAAAACAAAATAAATTGCTATAATTCGCCAATAGTAAAAAATATAAGTATACGTAAATTCCTAAAATTTTATAGAAGTAAAAGCAGCGGAATTAATATCAAAACTCAAAAAGGGTACATATGTATGAACAGTTATTTTACATACATATATACACATGTACATACAAAATTGTTTAAGCGGTAAAAGTGTAAATCTATATACATATTGTTGTGTATAGGTGCATATAATTGAGTAAATTCTTTTCGTTTAGTTTCTAAAGAGAACACAAAACAAAATTTTTTTTCCACAGTTGGAAAAAATATATGTACAGGGGATCAGTCACCAAATTATTAACAATAAAAAAGAGAAAAAAAATTTAGAGTAAAGAAAGATAAAACCAAAAAGTCTTCGAAATTTCATCCCCCATAATTAAAAACTCTCTCCAATTTTCTCAACAAAGCAAGTAAGTTTAAAATAAATAACACTCTTATTTATTGATCCTAATTTATTACTTGCACTTACTTATGTAATGCGTTTGTGAACTCCAACAAAAGAAATCTCTTTTAAAAAATAATAAAAAAAATATTGGAATTTTGGCTTAGAGCAAACACATTTGTCAGTAATTAAAGTCTTTTGGTCAATTTAGTTTCTCTCAAGATAGTAAAAAAAATTTATTTACGGTACAAAATGTTACAAACGATTATTTAAGAAAATAAAATAAATAATATATATAAATTAATAATCATATATATATAAAGCACAAAATGTGTTTGTTTGTATGTTTGTTTGTTTGTCGGAAAGCTATAGCTGCCTACACCAGTGAACCGATCTTTCTGAAATTTTCACAGTTTGTTATTGGATATACGGATGGTAAAATATGGTTCTTATGTTTTTTATATTCGACGTGGGCATGGCACCTCCCATACAAAGTAAATATTTATCATCGTATATCTTGGTAACAGTAATAGGCAGCGTCTTGAATTTTCGCACCCGTAACCTCTATATTAATGTTAATAGTTTAGCGAAACCTAGACTGAATTGGAATAATGGGCGTGGTACCTCCCATATAAAGTAAATATTTATCATCGCTTATCTTGGTAAGAGTAATAGGTAGCGCCATGAAATTTTGCAACAGGAACCTCTATATCAAGATACATAGTTTAGAGAAAGATAGACTGCATTGGAATAGTGGGCGTGGTACCTCCCATACAAAGCTAAAAATTATTATCGTGTATCTAGAGAACTGCCATAGGTAGCGCCTTGAAATTTCGTACAAGTAACCTTCATATTAACTTACATAGCTAAGCCAAACACAGACTGAATGGGAATGGTAGGCGTGTTACCTCCCATACAAAGTGAAAAATTATTATCGTGTTCCTGGCGAACTACAATAGATATCAGCTTGAAACTTTGCATGAGTAACCCCAGTGCAAATGCGTATAATCTACTAAAATACAGAATGAATTGGGACAGTTGGCTTGGTACCTCCTATGCAAAATGAAAAACTACTACCGTTTACATAGAGTACTATAATAGGCATAGTCTTGAAAGTAGGTAAAAGTAACTCTCATACCCATGAAAATACTCTAGAAAAACATACTCTGGACAGTGATCACGGTACCCCCTATACAAAGTAAAAAATTATTATCCTGTATCTATAGAACTGCAATAGGTAGCATCTGGGAATTTTTCATCAGTAACCCCTATACGAAGTTACATCGTTTAGAGAAACACAGACTGAATTGGAATAGTGAGAAATTATTATCGTACCTAGAAAACTGGAATACCTAGAGCCTTGAGGCATAGCACGAGTAGCCCCTATGCTAATGCACATAATCTAGCAATATATAAACAAAGAGAAAAATTATTATCGTGTACCTGGAGAGCTACAATAGATGGAGCCTTGAAACTTTGCACAAGTAACCCTCATACTAATGTGCATAGTCTAGCAAAATACAGACAGGATTAGGATAGTGGTACCTCCCATAAAAAGTTAAAAATTATTATCGTGTTAATATGTATAGTCAAACAAAAAACAGATGTGTTGGGAACAGTAGGCATCGTACCTTGCATATAAACTATAACATTTTTAATACTTTTCTTCCAAGTGTTTATTGGGTTTTTTGTGGATGGGTGTAGCGAAGCGCACCGGGGATAGCTATATACCATTTCCACCTGTGGTGAAGGGTATACAAATATGTTACTGTATAAACATATATTCTTACTATTACAAATATATTATGTTACACACATGATTTTAAAATTTCGAAAATTGTTTGTAAAAATTTTAGGAAAAAATATTTTTTAAATTTTTTTTGTAAAATTTTATTAACAAATATTTCGGAAAATTTTTTTTTGGAAATTTTTTTATAAAAATGTCTTTTTGAAATTACTTTGTAAATATTTTTAAAATTTTTTTCTTTTAATTTTAATGAATTTTTTTTTAAATTTAGCACCTGTCTGCAATCTATATTGAGTTAGAATTATCAGACTAAAACAAAAAATCCTTAAAAATTTTTTCATATTGACACATGCCCTTAAACTGCTCCTGTTTAGCAGTGGACACCCTGTTGGTTGAATGTCTACCTCTATGTCTATTGCTTTCTATAAGGGTCTTTAATACAAATCAAAGAAGAAAAACCAACCTAAAAACAAACAAAAATTGCCCCTTGCAGCGGGTTATTGAAAGTAAATATTTATCATCGCTTATCTTGGTAAGAGTAATAGGTAGCGCCATGAAATTTTGCAACAGGAACCTCTATATCAAGATACATAGTTTAGAGAAAGATAGACTGCATTGGAATAGTGGGCGTGGTACCTCCCATACAAAGCTAAAAATTATTATCGTGTATCTAGAGAACTGCCATAGGTAGCGCCTTGAAATTTCGTACAAGTAACCTTCATATTAACTTACATAGCTAAGCCAAACACAGACTGAATGGGAATGGTAGGCGTGTTACCTCCCATACAAAGTGAAAAATTATTATCGTGTTCCTGGCGAACTACAATAGATATCAGCTTGAAACTTTGCATGAGTAACCCCAGTGCAAATGCGTATAATCTACTAAAATACAGAATGAATTGGGACAGTTGGCTTGGTACCTCCTATGCAAAATGAAAAACTATTACCGTTTACATAGAGTACTATAATAGGCATAGTCTTGAAAGTAGGTAAAAGTAACTCTCATACCCATGAAAATACTCTAGAAAAACATACTCTGGACAGTGATCACGGTACCCCCTATACAAAGTAAAAAATTATTATCCTGTATCTATAGAACTGCAATAGGTAGCATCTGGGAATTTTTCATCAGTAACCCCTATACGAAGTTACATCGTTTAGAGAAACACAGACTGAATTGGAATAGTGAGAAATTATTATCGTACCTAGAAAACTGGAATACCTAGAGCCTTGAGGCATAGCACGAGTAGCCCCTATGCTAATGCACATAATCTAGCAATATATAAACAAAGAGAAAAATTATTATCGTGTACCTGGAGAGCTACAATAGATGGAGCCTTGAAACTTTGCACAAGTAACCCTCATACTAATGTGCATAGTCTAGCAAAATACAGACAGGATTAGGATAGTGGTACCTCCCATAAAAAGTTAAAAATTATTATCGTGTTAATATGTATAGTCAAACAAAAAACAGATGTGTTGGGAACAGTAGGCATCGTACCTTGCATATAAACTATAACATTTTTAATACTTTTCTTCCAAGTGTTTATTGGGTTTTTTGTGGATGGGTGTAGCGAAGCGCACCGGGGATAGCTATATACCATTTCCACCTGTGGTGAAGGGTATACAAATATGTTACTGTATAAACATATATTCTTACTATTACAAATATATTATGTTACACACATGATTTTAAAATTTCGAAAATTGTTTGTAAAAATTTTAGGAAAAAATATTTTTTAAATTTTTTTTGTAAAATTTTATTAACAAATATTTCGGAAAATTTTTTTTTGGAAATTTTTTTATAAAAATGTCTTTTTGAAATTACTTTGTAAATATTTTTAAAATTTTTTTCTTTTAATTTTAATGAATTTTTTTTTAAATTTAGCACCTGTCTGCAATCTATATTGAGTTAGAATTATCAGACTAAAACAAAAAATCCTTAAAAATTTTTTCATATTGACACATGCCCTTAAACTGCTCCTGTTTAGCAGTGGACACCCTGTTGGTTGAATGTCTACCTCTATGTCTATTGCTTTCTATAAGGGTCTTTAATACAAATCAAAGAAGAAAAACCAACCTAAAAACAAACAAAAATTGCCCCTTGCAGCGGGTTATTGAAAGTAAATATTTATCATCGCTTATCTTGGTAAGAGTAATAGGTAGCGCCATGAAATTTTGCAACAGGAACCTCTATATCAAGATACATAGTTTAGAGAAAGATAGACTGCATTGGAATAGTGGGCGTGGTACCTCCCATACAAAGCTAAAAATTATTATCGTGTATCTAGAGAACTGCCATAGGTAGCGCCTTGAAATTTCGTACAAGTAACCTTCATATTAACTTACATAGCTAAGCCAAACACAGACTGAATGGGAATGGTAGGCGTGTTACCTCCCATACAAAGTGAAAAATTATTATCGTGTTCCTGGCGAACTACAATAGATATCAGCTTGAAACTTTGCATGAGTAACCCCAGTGCAAATGCGTATAATCTACTAAAATACAGAATGAATTGGGACAGTTGGCTTGGTACCTCCTATGCAAAATGAAAAACTATTACCGTTTACATAGAGTACTATAATAGGCATAGTCTTGAAAGTAGGTAAAAGTAACTCTCATACCCATGAAAATACTCTAGAAAAACATACTCTGGACAGTGATCACGGTACCCCCTATACAAAGTAAAAAATTATTATCCTGTATCTATAGAACTGCAATAGGTAGCATCTGGGAATTTTTCATCAGTAACCCCTATACGAAGTTACATCGTTTAGAGAAACACAGACTGAATTGGAATAGTGAGAAATTATTATCGTACCTAGAAAACTGGAATACCTAGAGCCTTGAGGCATAGCACGAGTAGCCCCTATGCTAATGCACATAATCTAGCAATATATAAACAAAGAGAAAAATTATTATCGTGTACCTGGAGAGCTACAATAGATGGAGCCTTGAAACTTTGCACAAGTAACCCTCATACTAATGTGCATAGTCTAGCAAAATACAGACAGGATTAGGATAGTGGTACCTCCCATAAAAAGTTAAAAATTATTATCGTGTTAATATGTATAGTCAAACAAAAAACAGATGTGTTGGGAACAGTAGGCATCGTACCTTGCATATAAACTATAACATTTTTAATACTTTTCTTCCAAGTGTTTATTGGGTTTTTTGTGGATGGGTGTAGCGAAGCGCACCGGGGATAGCTATATACCATTTCCACCTGTGGTGAAGGGTATACAAATATGTTACTGTATAAACATATATTCTTACTATTACAAATATATTATGTTACACACATGATTTTAAAATTTCGAAAATTGTTTGTAAAAATTTTAGGAAAAAATATTTTTTAAATTTTTTTTTGTAAAATTTTATTAACAAATATTTCGGAAAATTTTTTTTTGGAAATTTTTTTGTAAAAATGTCTTTTTGAAATTACTTTGTAAATATTTTTAAAATTTTTTTCTTTTAATTTTAATGAATTTTTTTTTAAATTTAGCACCTGTCTGCAATCTATATTGAGTTAGAATTATCAGACTAAAACAAAAAATCCTTAAAAATTTTTTCATATTGACACATGCCCTTAAACTGCTCCTGTTTAGCAGTGGACACCCTGTTGGTTGAATGTCTACCTCTATGTCTTTTGCTTTCTATAAGGGTCTTTAATACAAATCAAAGAAGAAAAACCAACCTAAAAACAAACAAAAATTGCCCCTTGCAGCGGGTTATTGATACCGGTCTAATATTTATTTGACAATCGGTCGCGGTCTAATATTTATTTGACAAAAAAATCAAATGAGAATCTTAAAGTCGAAAAATGAAAAAAAACGTGAAAAAATATATGTGGGCGTGGTTTTTGGCCCGAAGCCTCCAAAGTAAAAATCCGAGGGTGCTGAATTGCAATCCCAAAATTTTCGAAACTATGCCTGACAGACTGCGCACTAGAAGAAATACACTCTTCTAGTGCGTTGGCACACGACACTTCAACGTCAACACGGACAGGCGGACATCGCTCAATCAACTTCTCTATGCATAAGGATTCAGAATATATATACTTTATGGGGTCGAAAGTGAATATTGTAGAAATTACACACGGAATGACAAACTTATATATAACTTTTCCCCCTGTGGTGAAGGGTCTAAAAATATGGTACAGTATAAACATATATTCTTACAATTGCAAATATGTTATGTTACACTCATGATTTTCATTGTCAAAGAAATATTGAAATATTGCTTTAAATATTTCAATAATTGTTTGTAAAAATTTTTTGCAAAAATATTTTTTCGAAAATTTAAAAAAAAAATTCGAAAATATTTCTGTAAAAATGGTTTTTTTAAAATGTTTTGTATATTTTTAGGTAAATATAAAATTTTTTTTTTAATTTTAATGAATTTTGTTTCTAAATTTAGAACCTGTATGTATGTATGTATGTATTTAAATAAAGAATTATATTAGTGTTTAATTTTACATATAAATAAAAACAGAGTATACCAAAAAATTGTGTTATTTTAGTGTAGACTCTAAATTTTTGTATACGGGCCACAAACTCGTTTACACTGATGCATGATCCTTTCCTTCTCAATATGTTCGTTCCAGGAAAGTTCCTTTTCCATAATAACGCCTAGATAATTCACCTTCCTTGACAAACTGATTTCCGACCCGAAAAGCATTAGGGTTCCAACCTCTATGCCCTTCCTCTTGCGAGTGAAGAGCATAGCATCTGATTTGCTGGCATTTATGGTTAGCCCTTGTTCTCTACACCATGCCTCGGCTGTTATGAGAGCCTGTTCAATGGTATCGATGAACTTTCCACCAACCATAAATGCCAGATCGTCGGCATACGCAACTGTATGGACGCTCATTGAGTCCAGTTTCCAAAGAAGGCCATCAACAGTAATGTTCCACAAAAGAGGTAATAAAACTCCTCCTTATGGGCAACCCCTGACTACCCTTCCCCGGATTCTAGAACTTCCATTTTTGAGATTCACAGCTCTAGACCTTAGCATAGTGTTGATCCATTTTACAATAATACACGCTCGTTAAAAGCACCTCTCAACTTAGAGAACGAGATTTTATCAAATGCACCTTCAATATCCGTAAAAACGGACAAAGCAGCGTCGCCATTGAAAATTTCTCTTTCCGCCACCCTGACAAGTTCATGCAGAGCGGTGTCAGTAGACCTTCCTGCCCTGTATTCATGTTGGTATCTACTCAAGGGCCTATCCGCCAGCGTGTGGATCTCCAGAAAGTCAGCCAACACCCTCTCCATTTTCTTCAACAGAAAAGATGTTAGGCTTACTGGTCTGAAGGACTTAGCTTCCGTATAGTCCCTTTTACCCAGTTTGGAAGGAAAACCACATTTGTTTCCCTCCAACCTACCGGTATATATCCCGTCGCTAGACAGGCTATGAGAATGTCCCTAATCCTGTCAAGCAGGGTGTTAACACCCCACTGTAATAGAGCAGGGAAACTTCTATCCATTCCAGCCGCTTTAAATGGTGCAAACGATAGTATTGCACTTCTTACACCATTTAGAGTAATTATCCTTTCAGCTTCAGCCCTTTTTCTCTCACTTGCTCCCCTAAAAACGAGAGTCCATGATTCACTAGACCTGAAGCTTCCAGGAAAATGAATCTCCATAAGCGACTGCAATGTCTAACCCACAGTCTCCGTCATCTGACCATCGCTTTTGCGAATAAGTCCAATTTTGGAGACAGGGTCATTAGATACTATCTTCTGTATTCGGTATACTTCTGATGTATTCCTTATATTAGAGCAGAATTCCCTCCACGTACTCCGTTTCCGGAGACGTATCGTATTCTTCAGCTCTTTTTTCTTTTCCTTGTAATCGTCCCATGAGCTTGAGTCTATTTCCTCCATGTATCCATTAAAGGCCTTTCTTGTATCCTTTTTCATAGATTCAAGTTCTCCATTCCACCACGGTGTCGGATCCCTCTCATCCACTACTATCAAGCGACAAGAATGTTCGAAAGCCAGCTTCACTGCTTCTGTTTTTGGCGTTGATAAGTGCGGACGCGATTTTTTTTTAGCTCGCATTAACAAAAAACAAAACATACGTTGTGTGAATAATTTCAAACAAAAACAAAAAAAACAAACCTGTTTTAATACAACAACAAAGTTGTCTCTAATTTTTTTCTTTATTTCTTTCTCTTTATTTTTTACAACGGCATATTGAATTGCTACTTTAAAAATAAAACAAAAACAATAAGGGCTAACGAGCCTCTTTAATTTAAGCAACAAAAATGTTGACAATGTTGAATTAAATAAAAACAAAAAACAGAAAATAATTTGTGTGTAAATTCTACGCCAGTTATACGTGCCCAATCTTGTTCGTCGCTTTTGCTAAGCGATGACAATAATATAACTACAAACAAGTCGCTTTCTGAACACAGTGTTACCAACAGTAATATGGATAGTGCAGAAAAACTTAAGACGCAAGTGGGAATGGACAGATATATAACTGTATTGAAAAGAGGTCGAAGCCCTAAATCTTCGCAGATTGCACCAATGTCCAAAGTACTTAAAGATAAGGAAGCTAACGGAATAAGTTCCCAAAATCGTTTTGCTATTTTAGATAGCGAAACAAGTGAACAAAAAACGGCACCACCACCAATTTTTTTAAGGGAAAAAAATTCGAATGAATTAATAAATAAGTTAATTTCAGTTATCGGGGAAAATTCATTCTATGTAATTCCAATCAAGCGTGGTAACATTGATGAAACTAAAATTCATTTTATAGACGAAAGTAGTTATCGTAAAGCAGTAAAGGAGTTTGAAAGCTGCAATAAGAACTTTTATACCTATCAGCTGAAGAGTAGCAAAGGCCTACAGGTAGTCATCAAAGGTATTGACTCATATGTTAATCCAGTGGAAATAAAAGCTGGCCTCCAAAAAGCAGGATTTAAGGTTAAAAGCGTTGACAATCTCAGAAATCGAGAGCGTGTCCCTCAACCTCTATTTCGCGTTGAACTGGAACATGGGGATATTAGATTAAAGACGAACGTAACGCATCCCATTTATAATCTAAAATATCTGTTACACCGCAGGATAAGTGTAGAGGAACCACATAAGCGGTCAGGACCCGTTCAGTGTTTAAATTGCCAAGAATACGGCCATACAAGGGCTTACTGCATGTTGCCTCCGGTTTGCGTTGTGTGTGGAGAGCTTCATTCTTCCGCCCAATGCGACAAACCAAAGGATGAAAGGATGCGGTGGAAATTACACTGCTAACTACAGAGGCTGTCCAGTTTTTTCTGAGGTAAGGAAGTCAACTCAGAAATTAAATACTCCTGCTAGGCAGCCACAATACCAAGCAAATGCTCATTACCCTCAGTTAGCTCAACCCACAACCAAACATGTTTCATACGCGGATATGTTAAAATCCAATCATGTTTTAGCACACAAAGCGACACCTACAAACAATTCTACCCCAAATATGCATCCAGAAGCTAAAGAACAAACACCATCTGGTAACTACAATCGTCTCGAAGCAAGTATCGAGACATTAGTGCATTCGTTAAACAGTTTTATGCGCTCTATGAGCAGCATGATGCAAGAAATGGTTCGCATGCAATCTATGATGTTGCAGGCGGTACTTAACAAACCATGAACTGTTTAAAAATATGTTTCTGGAATGCAAACGGCTTACGCCAACACAAAAATGAACTCGAGTACTTCTTGAAGAACCAACAAATTGATGTCATGATGGTTTCAGAGACTCATTTAACAACAAATAGCTTTTTTAAAATCAATGGCTATATATTATATGACACTAAAGACCCCCGTGGCAGAGCATGTGGTGGTTCAGCAATACTAATAAGGGCTCGAATTAAACATCATTTACTGTGTGATTTTTGTGAGGACTACCTTCAAGCAACAAACATCTGTATTGAAGAATATCATCAAAACTTTGTTATTTCTTCGCTTTATTCACCTCCTAGATTTAAAATATCAGAGAACCAATATATCGACTTTTACAAATCGCTAGGTCCCTGTTTTATAGCATCAGGCGACTACAACGCTAAACATATGTCTTGGGGATCACGCCTAATAACTCCAAAAGGTCGTGGATGGTTTGATACAATTTCAAAAATGCGTCTAAATGTGATATCAAGTGGACAACCCACCTATTGACCTACTGATCGACAAAAAATACCTGATGTTATTGATTTTGGCGTGACTAAAGGTATTTCGAGAGAAATGATTAAGGTTGAAGCGTCACTCGAATTATCCTCAGATCATTCACCCACTATTGTCTATATATGGAATCAGCAAAATATCGTGTCGCCAACAACTTGCACAAGCATTAATTGGTTGAAATATAGAAAGTATCTCAGTACTCATTGTTCGGAAAACATACCGCTAAGAACACCAGAAGATGTGGACCAGAGTCTAATTTATTTTGATCAAAACCTTAAATCAGCTGCCCAACATGCGACAGAAACCAGACAACCAGCTAGATACAATCAAATTTATTTTGTAGATGTCGAGCGGCTCTTGGCTGAAAAAAGGAAAATTGGAAGAGAGTGGCAAGCACACAGATCTCCTCAACTCAAATCTAGACTTAAAGATTGCACGAAACGGCTAAGACAACTGCTAGAATCTCGAAGAGTAGCATCTCTGAAAAATTACTCGACGCAACTGCACAGTCAGATTATTCATTATGGCGTGCTTGTAGGAATCTTAAAAGACCGGTCGTACGTAAGCCTCCCTTGCGAACTTCTTGTGGAAACTGGGCAAGGAATGATACCGAAAAAGGCAATTTGTTTGTTGGACATTTGAAGAAGGTTTTCACCCCAAATGTATGTACTGATATAGCTGAGTTGTCATCAGTAGAGACTAGTGCCGTAGTACCCCTAAGATTTGAATTTAGTGATATTGAAAGGGCAATAGCGGACTTAAACACCAAAAAAGCCCCTGGCGTTGATAAAACAAGTAACAAGATGTTAGTTGAGTTGCCCCGTATAGGTCGCAGAATTATTCTGTTTGTTTTTAATGCCATCTTACGTCTTGAGTACTTTCCTATAGAGTGGAAGGTGTCTTTGATAACTATGATTCCTAAACCAGAAAAGACCACACAAAAGTAGAATCATACAGACCTATAAGCCTTTTATCTAACGTGTCAAAGTTATTTGAGAGAATATTAATAACTAAGCTGAATCCAATACTTAGCGCGAAAGGATGCATTCCGAACCATCAATTCGGCTTCAGAAAACAACATAGTACGATCAAACAAACACACAGATTAGTAAATGTAATTAAAACGACCTTTGAGCAAGCATTCGATAAGGTTTGGCACGAAGGCCTAATATTCAAGCTAAAGCTGAACTTGCCCGAAAACTTGTATAAGCTTTTAAAAGATTATTTAACGAATCGCAAGAAGGTGACTTTTTACGCTCGCCACAGCTCATTGAAGCCGGAGTTCCCCAAGGTAGTATTTTGGGACCAATTTTTATATTCGGATATGCCAATTAGCACCCTAGTCCACACATCAACTTTTGCAGATGACACAGCTTTTTTAAGTATTCATGAAAGTGCCCAAGAAGCATCACAACTTTTACAAGACCACATACTCAATTTGGAAAAATGGCTGGAAAAATGGAGAATAAAAGTGAATGAACAAAAAGGCACTCACATAACTTTCACACTGCGTAGGGAGTCATGCCCTCCTATTCGCATAAATAACCAAATGATATATATATATATATATATATATATATATATATATATATATATATATATATATATATATATATATATACATGTACATATATATATATATATATATATATATATATATATATATATATATATATATATGTACATGTATATCTATATATATGTACATATATATACATATATATATATATATGTACATGCGAAGTGCTCCTTTCCGGGCACCTCGTAATACTGTCGAAATCGAGCGAACTGTGGAGCTTCTAAATTCCACAGTTTTTTTTTGTTTTCATAATTTATTTATTGTATCTTCAATATTTTTGGACTAACAATAATTACTCGTATCTTAAGTCTAAAATAAAATATTCTTTTTAAGTCCAGCCAGTGCTAGACAAAAATAATGTTTGTTTCACGGATTTTGTAATCATTTGCGGGTCATCCCTCTAATGTACGGCCAAGAAAAGCAGTATCTCTTCTTTTTAGTCGCATATAACCAGGTTCATTCAGCATGTTACGCGCCAAAGGGTTTGGATGAGATTCAAGCCTCTTTAGATATGTGACTGCATGTTTCGCTATTTCTGCTTTAACTGATGGCATGTTTAGGACTTTGTGGATGTTCGCATTTTTTATATACTAGGGAGCAGATGTAATAATACGTAAAATCTTATTTTGGCGCCTTTGAATTTTTTCTACATTGCTAGCTGAGGCAGTGCCCCATAAGTGCATCCCATAACACCAAATTGGTTTGAGGATCGATTTGTACAGTAGAAGTTTACAATCTAAGCTCAGGGTGGAGTTTCTGCCAATAAGCCAATTTAGTTGTACTGCTTTTAGTTTCATTTGTGTTAACTTGAAGTCAATGTGGCTTTTCCAAGTAAGGCGACGGTCAAGATGTATACCCAGGTATTTAACGTCTGAAAGCTGTGGTATCATTTGGTTATTTATGCGAATAGGAGGGCATGAGACCCTGCGCAGTGTGAAAGTTATGTGAGTGCATTTTTGTTCATTCACTTTTATTCTCCATTTTTCTAGCCATTTTTCCAAATTGAGTATGTGGTCTTGTAAAAGTTGTGATGCTTTTTGGGCACTTTCATGAATACTTAAAAAAGCTTTGTCATCTGCAAAAGTTGATGTGTGGACTAGGGTGCTAATTGGCATATTCGATGTGTACAGTAAATATAAAATTGGTTCCAAAATACTACCTTGGGGAACTCCGGCTTCAATGAGCTGTGGCGATCGTAAAAAGTCACCTTCTTTTAGTAAAAACTTGCGATTCGTTAAATAATCTTTTAAAAGCTTATACAAGTTTTCGGGCAAGTTCAGCTTTAGCTTGAATATTAGGCCTTCGTGCCAAACCTTATCGAATTCTTGCTCAAAGGTCGTTTTAATTACATTTACTAATCTGTGTGTTTGTTGGATCGTACTATGTTGTTTTCTGAAGCCGAATTGATGGTTCGGAATGCATCCTTTCGCGCTAAGAATTGGATTCAGCTTAGTTATTAATATTCTCTCAAATAACTTTGACACGTTAGATAAAAGGCTTATAGGTCTGTATGATTCTACTTTTGTGTGGTCTTTTCTGGTTTAGGAATCATAGTTATCAAAGACACCTTCCACTCTATAGGAAAGTACTCAAGACGTAAGATGGCATTAAAAACAAACAGAATAATTCTGCGACCTATACGGGGCAACTCAACTAACATCTTGTTACTTGTTTTATCAACGCCAGGGGCTTTTTTGGTGTTTAAATCTGCTATTGCCCTTTCAATATCGCTAAATTCAAATCTTAGGGGTACTACGGCACTAGTCTCTACCGATGGCAACTCAGCTATATCAGTACATACATTTGGGATGAAAACCTTCTTCAAATGTCCAACAAACAAATTGCCTTTTTCGGTATCATTCCTTGCCCAGTCTCCACAAGAAGTTCGCAAGGGAGGCTTACGTACGAGCGGTCTTTTAAGGTTCCTACATGCACGCCATAATGAATAATCTGATTGTGCAGTTGCTTCGAGGTCTTCCAAGTAATTTTTCAGAGATGCTACTCTTCGAGATTCTACCAGCTGTCTTAGCCGTTTCGTGCAATCTTTAAGTCTAGATTTGAGTTGAGGAGATCTATGTGCTTGCCACTCTCTTCTAATTTTTGTTTTTTCAGCCAAGAGCCGCTCGACATCTACAAAATAAATTTGATTGTATCTAGCTGATTGTCTCGTTTCTGTCGCATGTTGGGCAGCTGATTTAAGGTTTTGATCAAAATAAATTAGACTCTGGTCCACATCTTCTGTTGTTCTTAGCGGTATGTTTTCTGAACAATGAGTACTGAGATACTTTCTATATTTCAACCAATTAATGCTTGTGCAAGTTGTTGGCGACACGATATTTTGCTGATTCCATATATAGACAATAGTGGGTGAATGATCTGAGGATAATTCGAGTGACGATTCAACCTTAATCATTTCTCTCGAAATACCTTTAGTCACGCCAAAATCAATAACATCAGGTATTTTTTGTCGATCAGTAGGTCAATAGGTGGGTTCTCCACTTGATATCACATTTAGACGCATTTTTGAAATTGTATCCAACCATCCACGACCTTTTGGAGTTATTAGGCGTGATCCCCAAGACATATGTTTAGCGTTGTAGTCGCCTGATGCTATAAAACAGGGACCTAGCGATTTGTAAAAGTCGATATATTGACTCTCTGATATTTTAAATCTAGGAGGTGAATAAAGCGAAGAAATAACAAAGTTTTGATGATATTCTTCAATACAGATGTTTGTTGCTTGAAGGTAGTCCTCACAAAAATCACACAGTAAATGATGTTTAATTCGAGCCCTTATTAGTATTGCTGAACCACCACATGCTCTGCCACGGGGGTCTTTAGTGTCATATAATATATAGCCATTGATTTTAAAAAAGCTATTTGTTGTTAAATGAGTCTCTGAAATCATCATGACATCAATTTGTTGGTTCTTCAAGAAGTACTCGAGTTCATTTTTGTGTTGGCGTAAGCCGTTTGCATTCTAGAAACATATTTTTAAACAGTTCATGGTTTGTTAAGTACCGCCTGCAACATCATAGATTGCATGCGAACCATTTCTTGCATCATGCTGCTCATAGAGCGCATAAAACTGTTTAACGAATGCACTAATGTCTCGATACTTGCTTCGAGACGATTGTAGTTACCAGATGGTGTTTGTTCTTTAGCTTCTGGATGCATATTTGGGGTAGAATTGTTTGTAGGTGTCGCTTTGTGTGCTAAAACATGATTGGATTTTAACATATCCGCGTATGAAACATGTTTGGTTGTGGGTTGAGCTAACTGAGGGTAATGAGCATTTGCTTGGTATTGTGGCTGCCTAGCAGGAGTATTTAATTTCTGAGTTGACTTCCTTACCTCAGAAAAAACTGGACAGCCTCTGTAGTTAGCAGTGTAATTTCCACCGCAATTGCTACATTTCTTAACCTTCGAGTCATCCTTTGGGTTGTCGCATTGGGCGGAAGAATGAAGCTCTCCACACACAACGCAAACCGGAGGCAACTTGCAGTAAGCCCTTGTATGGCCGTATTCTTGGCAATTTAAACACTGAACGGGTCCTGACCGCTTATGTGGTTCCTCTACACTTATCCTGCGGTGTAACAGATATTTTAGATTATAAATGGGATGCGTTTCGTTCTTCTTTAATCTAATATCCCCAGGTTCCAGTTCAACGCGAAATAGAGTTTGAGGGACACGCTCTCGATTTCTGAGATTGTCAACGCTTTTAACCTTAAATCCTGCTTTTTGGAGGCCAGCTTTTATTTCCACTGGATTAACATATGAGTCAATACCTTTGATGACTACCTGTAGGCCTGTAGGCCTGTACAAGGAAAAGAAAAAAGAGCTGAAGAATACGATACGTCTCCGGAAACGGAGTACGTGGAGGGAATTCTGCTCTAATATAAGGGATACATCAGAAGTATACCGAATACAGAAGATAGTGTCTAATGACGCTGTGATGAGACTGTGGGTTAGACATTGCAGTCGCTTATGGAGATTCATTTTCCTGGAAGCTTCAGGTCTAGTGAATCATGGACTCCCGTTTTTAGGGGAGAAAGTGAGAGAAAAAGGGCTGAAGCTGAAAGGATAATTACTCTAAATGGTGTAAGAAGTGCAATACTATCGTTTGCACCATTTAAAGCGGCTGGAATGGATAGAAGTTTTCCTGCTCTATTACAGTGGGGTGTTAACACCCTGCTTGAGAGGATTAGGGACATTCTCATAGCCTGTCTAGAGACGGGATATATTCCGGTAGGTTGGAGGGAAACAAATGTGGTTTTTCTTCCCAAAAGGGACTATATGGAAGCTAAGTCCTTCAGACCAGTAAGCCTAACATCTTTTTTTGTTGAAGAAAATGGAGAGGGTGTTGGCTGACTTTCTGGAGATCCACACGCTGGCGGATAGGCCCTTGAGTAGATACCAACATGAATACAGGGCAGGAAGGTCTACTGACACCGCTCTGCATGAACTTGTCAGGGTGGTGGAAAGAGAAATTTTCAATGGCGACGCTGCTTTGTCTGTTTTTATGGATATTGAAGGTGCCTTTGATAAAATTTCTTTTTCTAAGTTGAGAGGTGCTTTTAACGAGCGTGTATTATTGTAAAATGGATCAACACTATGCTAAGGTCTAGAGCTGTGAATCTCAAAAATGGAAGTTCTAGAATCCGGGGAAGGGTAGTCAGGGGTTGCCCATAAGGAGGAGTTTTATTACCTCTTTTGTGGAACATTACTGTTGATGGCCTTCTTTGGAAACTGGACTCAATGAGCGTCCATACAGTTGCGTATGCCGACGATCTGGCACTTATGGTTGGTGGAAAGTTCATCGATACCATACAAGGAGGTATGAGACAGGCTCTCATAATAGCCGAGGCATGGTGTAGAGAACAAGGGCTAACCATAAATGCCAGCAAATCAGATGCTATGCTCTTCACTCGCAAGAGGATGGGCATAGAGGTTGGAACCCTAATGCTTTTTGGGTCGGAAATCAGTTTGTCAAGGAAGGTGAATTATCTTGGCGTTATTCTGGATAAGGAACTTTCCTGGAACGAACATATTGAGAAGGAAGGCAAAAAGGATCATCCATCAGTGTAAACGAGTTTGTGGCCCGTATACAAAAATTTAAATAGAGTCTACACTAAAATAACACAATTTTTTGGTATACTCTGTTTTTATTTATATGTAAAATTAAACACTATTATAATTCTTTATTTACATACATACATACAATTTATCAACTCTACTTCGAAGTGACTCTACTCTCCAGCTCTCCAGCTTCTTGTTGTAAATAGCGACTGCGTATTTTCTTGTTTCTTTAATTCTAGCTCTTTGCCTCTCTCTCTCTATTTCACTCTTTTTCTCTCTCAAATATTATTTGCTGCTCTGCTCCGTTCATCGCCATTAGCTTGACAACAAATTGGGGTGGTTTTTATAGCCACTTTATTTTTATGCATACAATTTTCTTTTTTACACACACATACCCGATTATTCCTTGTGTTTTTGTTAATAATTTCTTTTAATTTTGTGGCTCTGGTGAAATATTCCTTGTTATGGATGATTACTATTTTTGTCTTTATTTATCTATTCTCGTGTGTTTTTCTCTATATAGACGAGTTATATATTATCTTTTACACTAGAGCACCGACCTGCGTCGTTAATGGGGAACGGAGAAACGCGACGCAAATCGAAACGATGCAAATCGAATCACTGTTTTCTATATAAATGCACTAAAATTTAATTTATTGGGGAAAATATTCAAAAGAAAGCGAAAAATGTTGTATTTTTGATAAAAACAAGTATGAATACATTTTTATTTATTTCATTTACTTCAACAAATATTTATATTTAATTATTATAAAGAGATAACAAAACAATAAATTAAGAGAAAACATCAAAATTTTATTCATTTACATATGTATGTATATTCAAAAAAGTAGGTGCATTAAAACTTCTAATTTATTTAAACACTTATATGCATTTGATTGGATACTTTTTTTTAACAAAACTGTCCAAAGTTTATTAAATATTTAAAGATTTTTTTATTTGATATATTTTTTTGTAACAACCAATGGCTTGATCAACGAATGCTGCTACGCCCATGCTACGATTTTCGTCAGGATCGTTTTCCTAAAAAATATCCATTGCATGGGAAATTAATTGCAAAGCTTTGGAAATATTGGCGACTGTTAATTTTTTTTCTTCTAATGTATCATCTCTTGTTATGACATCTTTTTCTGAAACATGCTGAATATCAATGGCTAATAAATTTTCATTATCAAGCTACTCATCGTGAGGCAGCAAAAATCCATTCCGTCAAATTCTGCTTCTCTAGCTAAATTAATCAACTCGTTACTAACGTTTGGAATATCATCACCAGCATCTTCAACTCCATTAATAAGTTCAGGCCATAACTGCTTCCAACTCCCTTTCATGGAGGATGCCTTAACTTCTTTCCAAGATAAATTTATATTTTCAATAGCTTTCACTATGTTGTAGTTTATTATTTTTGTCTGTTGAATCAAGAAGTTGTCGGAAAGTTCGGCGTAAGTAGTACATTTTATAATTTGAAATTACGCCCTGGTCCATAGGTTGAATAAGTGATGTTGTCTTAGGTTGCATAAAAACAACTTTTACATGCTCCGATAAGTCATGTGAAAAAATTGGATGTCCTGGTGCGTTATCGACTAACAAAAGCATTTTGAATTCAATTTGTTGAGAGGAACAATAGCGTTTAAACTCAGGAACGGCACAATTTTCTAACCAATCTTTAAACAGGGTTGCGGTCATCCAAGCCTTTTTATTAGAGCGCCAGTGTACCGGGAGGTCTCTTTTGTTTATACTTTTCATTGCCCTTCGATTTTCTGATTGGTATATCAAAAAAGGTTTAAATTTAAAATCTCCTTCTGGGTTTCCGCCCAATAGAAGTGTTAGCCGATTCTTTCTCATTTCTTGACAAGTATGTTCTTGATGGTAACCGTTTCCAAAAAAAGACCTATTTCGTCGACATTCAAAATCTGCTTAGCAAAATACCCCCCTTTTTCAATTATGGCTTTCAGATTCAAGCTTAAAATTTTCTGAAGCTACTGAATTTGCACTGGCTGACCCTCCTTTTAATGCCACATTATGTAAATTAGCCCGTGTTTTAAAACGGTTAAACCAACCGTTGCTTGCTTCGAAATCACCAGAATTTCCGTTACTTCTAGATGCTGTATTATTCTTAAGGTCCTTAAGGTATCTTGGCGATTCATACACTAAATTCTTACCATAACCAGACAGTGTTGTTAGCGCCACTTATATAACAAAGAACAGGGAATTCCCCTTATTTCACGCAATTTAAAAACTTCTTACCGTACAGGTGACGATCAGTGTTGCCAGAAGTTCTAAAAATGTAAAGATGCTAAATACTACACTACAAATGCCTAAGATGCACAATGCTGCAGTAAAAATTTAACCGTTTTTAGCGACGCAAATCGAAATCACAACGATGCAAATAGAATCGACGCAAATCGGGGTCAAAACGGCGCAACTCGAACCGATGCAACTTGAAATTGCAACGACGCAAATCGAATTTTTCCAGTTTTAAAAAAGCGACGCAAATCGAAACAACGCAAATCGGGACGACACAAGTCGGGTCTCTAGTGTATTTGTAAATAAAAAACAGATTTAACATTTTGTATGCATACCACATTTTATCTTATTCTGTTCACATTTAGTTTTATTTTTAATTTGCAAACACAAAATTTTATTTTGCAAACACATTTAACTATATACTAGGTATGTAAGTATTTTTTATTTTAAACAATATTTTGATTAAATTTTTTTTTATATAGGCACAAAATTTACGTCTTCCTGGGAATTTCTCAGATACATATGTACATACGTTTCTCTTCACTTATATTTCTGTTAGATTTTGATTTAAAATATTTTGATTCAGTTTTTTATACAAAATTAACACGGAAATAACAGTCTTATTTTACAATTTAAAATTACTTCTCAAGTTCACATTTTTCACAAGCACTTTTAATTTTATAGGTTGGGCCCTCATTTGTGGGAATTTTTGTTCAAATTCCTTTATTTTTAAATAAAAGTTTAGGTTTTTATATTTTGTAAGTTCTTTTCCAAAAGTTTTAGTTTATCTTTATTAAATAAGTTTTAGTTTTTTAATATTATATTTAGTAACTAAGTACATGGGTAAATTAATGTAGATTAAATAAGCTTAAATCTTTATAATTTTAGTTATATGTATTCAAGTTTATTTAATACATTTTAAGATTATTAGATTAGATTTAAGTTATTTAATAAATTTAGATTATTTAGTTTACATATATATTTTAAGTTTAGAATTAATTCTTTATTTCACTCAAATTCACTGAACTTCTCTAGTCTCTGTCTCCTTTAAAACTATTCCAAAACACATATACATACATATATACATACATATATACATACATATATACATACATATATACATACATATACTTAGATACATTTATGTATATGTATATTTTCAGAAAAAGTTTTTAATAAGCGGGCATTTAAAAAAGAAACAAAACTTGTAGAGCTGAAAATTGTAGTAAAACTGGTAACTGCAATAATAAAAAGATTTATATCAATATTTGTACCTATTTAATTATTCTGTGAAAACGTAGATGATCCTTTTGCTTGATTTGTATTAAAGACCTTTATAGAAAGCAATACACATAGAGGTAACCAAGGAACCCACAGGGTGCCCACTGGTAAACTGGAGCAGTTAAAAGGCATGTGTCAATAAGAGGAAATTTAGTATGACCATTCTAACTCAATATAGATTGCAGACAGGTTCTAAATTTAAAAACAAAATTCATTAAAATTAAAACAAAAATTTTTTTTTTAAATTTTAAAAATATTTACAAAGCTATTTCAAAAAGACATTTTCAAAAAAAATGTTCCGAAAAATTTTTGAATAATATTTTACAAAAAAAAATTTAAAAAATTATTTTTTCCTAAAATTTTTACAAACAATTTTCGAAATTTTAAAATCATGAGTGTAACATAACATATTTGTAATAGTAAGAATATATGTTTATACAGTAACATATTTTTATACCCTTCACCACAGGTGGAAAGGGTATATATATGTAAGTTTGTCATTGAGTGTGTAATTTCTCAAATAATCATTTCCGATCCCGTAAAGTATATATATTCTGAATCCTTATATATATGTATATAAGTTGATTGAGCGATGTCCGTCTATCGGAGTTGACGTCAAACTGTCAGACCGTCAAACAGTCAGTCAGAACGACAAACAGTAAGACCGTCAAACAGTCAGACCGTTTTAGTCAGTCATACAATCAATCACACAGTTACTCAGTCTATCTATCTATAGAAACCAGCAGACCTATCTATGTATAAAAACCAACGTTATGTTGACCATGGTGACGATGATGCGATTTTAATAATTTTTCTTTAACTAAATTGTGCATAATGGTGACGACGGTTTTTGAGTTCAATATTTTTTCTTCAACCAAAAATTGCTCAACGTACCTACAGAAGTTTTTACTTCAATAATAATCAATAATTGTGACGACGGTTTTTGGTGACGACGGTTTTTGGTGATGACGGTTTTTGAAATCAGTATTTTTTCTCCAACCAAAAAGTGCTCAACGTGCCTAAAGTAGTTTTCACTTCAAAAATCACCACCTGCAGTGATGGGTATAAAAACATGAAAAATATATATTTTTTTAATATATTTGTCATTGTTGTGGTAAGATATAGTACTTTTATTTTTAAATAATAATATAATTTGATTTTTGCAGATCCAAATGTATTAAATTTTGATAAATTTCAATATATTTGGATCTGAGGCATTTGGCTTTGCGGCACCTCTTACCCTACTCCAATCGTGTTCAAACTTTACAATTGACTTAACAATCGCAAATGGCAACTTTTTATCACTGTTACATACTGAAATTGAAAAAAATATTTTTTCGTTCCACCCTACTGTACATGTCTGTATAAATAAAATCACCGTGGTAAAGGGTATAGAAGATTCGGCACGGCCGAATATAGCACTCTTACTTGTTTTAAATGCGTTTGATTCTTAAACAGATGAGATCTCTGCTTTAAAACTAATTCACCTAGATTCATTAAACACATAGACAACATCAGCATACCGACTGTAAACTGACAAAAATTGGTCCCGAGGTTGTGGTGGCAGCTTCACTTTTATGTTTGGAGTATATTCAATACGCTTTAGAATTGTTTTCTTGAAACTTTGTTGAGCCCTGACGAGGGTAGAGTATGTATGAGGGAAATGTGTGCAGCTACATGAACCCCATCCCGACGTAATGACAGAAAGGTTCCAGTGTGACCAATAGTTGATAGTGCGCTATCACTAAGTCCATTTATATATATCTATATCTAATTTGTAATTTAATTAATTCTTTCTTAGAGAGAATAAAAACGAACTTAAGCTTGATTATAAATTTCATTGTATGTAATATATATATTAAAATTTTCCAACAATTTCAATTTTTGTAAACAATAAAATGTCAAATTGCAGCTATAACCAGAAAGAGATAGTAATATAAGAAAAGCAATAACTCTTGCTATCCCTTTCCAACGAAAGCTGTGATCTGGCAACACTCCAATTTTCGTGTCTTATCTGGGATAGCAAGAGTTATTGCTTTTCTTATATTACTATCTCTTTCTGGTTATAGCTGCAATTTGACATTTTATTGTTTACAAAAATTGAAATTGTTGGAAAATTTTAATTTGTGTGAAATATTAATTGTTTTATAAATAGTTTTATGTTTTAAAATAATTTGTGCCTAAAATAATATTTGAAGAACCGTTATAGCCAAAACCTTGACAGAATGTCGATTACTATGACCGTTATAATAAAATGTATAAATATTAAATTTTTTAAAGGATGCTCCAACAGTTCATTTAATTTGATGTATATGGCCACACTTTTGAACAGTTGTACACAGACCGCTGAAATTTACAAAGAACCTGTATTGCTAAGTCCGTTATAACAAAAAGTATAAAATTTGAATATAGAATATAGTGTACCAATAGTTGATGTAATTCTATGTATGTGGCCAAACTTTTGAACTGTTATAGACAGACAGCTGAAATTTACAAGGAACCTGTATTGCAAAGTCCACTTGATAAGTATACAATTTGAATTTAGAAAATAAAGGGTGTCCCCATAAATTATGTAATTTGATCTATATAGCCCTATCTTTCGAACCGTTAAACACAAACACTTAAAATTTAGGCAAAATATCCACTACTTTCTCTGGTATGATAACAAGTATAAATATTTGGAATTATAATATAAAGGGTGTCCCAATAGTTCATGTAATTTGATATATATCGTTAAACTTTTTAACCGTTATAGACAGATAGTTGAAATTTAAAAAGAATCTTTGTGGCCAAGTACTCTATAACAACAGGTCTTTAATTTGAAATTGTAAATTAAAGGGTGTCCGAATAGGTGATGTTATTTGATCTATGTGAATCTATCTTTGAAATCAGGCAGAGGCTTGAATGGTGTCTCCATAAAAGACGGATGCTGGTGAAAATAGCTTAAATTTTGAAAAGTAATAGGTAGATGCTTGACATTCACATAGTCTTTACTTTTTTCCGCTAACTTTGGCGGTTCTGTTTTTGGCGTTGATAAGTGCGGACGCGATTTTTTTAAGCTCGCATTAACAAAAAACAAAACATACATTGTGTGAACAATTTAAAACAAAAAACAAACCTGTTATAATACAACAACAAAGTTGTTTGTAAAATATTTTTTTTCTCTTTTTTTTCCCCTTTTCTTTATTTTGTACAACGGCATATTGAATTGCTACTTTTAAAATAAAATAAAAACAATAAAGGCTAATGAGTCTGTTTAATTTAAGCAACAAAAATGTTGACAATGCTGAATTAAATAAAAACAAAAAAACTGAAAATAATTTGTGTATTAATGCTACGCCAGTTATACGTGCCCAATCTTGTTCTTCACTTTTACTAAGCAATGACAATAAAATAAATACAAACAAATCGCCTTCTGAACACAGTGTTACCAACAGTAATATGGATAGCGTAGAAAAACCCAAGACACAAGTGGGAATGGACAGATACATAACTGTATTAAAAAGAGGTCGAAGCCCTAAATCTTCGCAGATTGCACCAATGGCTAAACTACAAAAAGACAAGGACTCGAACGGAATAAATTCCCATAATCGTTTTGCTATCTTAGATAGTGAAACGAGTGTACATAAAACGGCAATTAAGTCGTTCAAACCACCTCCAGTTTATTTAAGGGAGAAAAATTCGAACGATTTAATAAAAATTTTAATTACAATTATTGGCGAGAACTCATTTTATGTAATTCCTATTAAGCGCGGTAACATTGATGAGACAAAAATACAATTTATTGACGAAAGTAGTTATCGTAAAGCAGTAAGCGAGTTTGAAAACTGTCAAAATAACTTTTATACCTATCAGCTGAAGAGTAGCAAAGGTCTACAGGTAGTCATTAAAGGTGTAGATTCATACGTTGATCCAGCTGAAATAAGAGCCGGACTCCAAAAAGCGGGTTTTAAAATAAAAAGTGTAGATAATCTCCGTAATCGGGAACGTGTCCCCCAACCACTATTTCGCGTTGAACTGGAACCTGGAGATATCAGATTGAAGAAGAACGAAATGCACCCCATTTACAATCTGAAATACCTGTTACACCGTAAAATAACTGTAGAGGAGCCGCGTAAGCGTCCAGGACCTGTCCAGTGTCGAAATTGTCAAGAATATGGTCATACTAGGGCTTACTGCAAGTTGCCTCCGGTTTGCGTTGTATGTGGCGAGCTACATTGATCCGCCCAATGCGACAAAGCAAGGGATGATTCGAAAGGGATGATTCGAGGCTGTCCGGTTTTTTCCATGGTAAGGAAAACCACTCAAAAACTAAATACTCCTGCTAAGCACCAACAATATCGAGCAAATGCTCATTATCCTCAGTTAGCCCAACAAATAACACAACATGTTTCATACGCTGATATGGTAAAAACCAATCATACTGCAGTACATAAAGCGACACCGACAACTAATTCTACTCCTAATTTGCAATCTCATCCTAAAGAACAAACACCATCTGGTAATTTTAATCGTCTCGAAGCAAGCATCGAGACGTTAGTGCATTCGTTAAACAGTTTTATGAGCTCTATGAGCAGCATGATGCAAGAAATGGTTCGCATGCAATCTATGATGATGCAGGCGGTACTTAACAAACCATGAACTGTTTAAAAATATGTTTCTGGAACGCAAACGGCTTGCGCCAACACAAAAATGAACTCGAGTACTTCCTTAAGAAGGAACAAATTGATGTCATGCTGGTTGCAGAGACTCACTTAACAACAAATAGCTTTTTTAAAATAAATGGCTATATCTTATATGACACCAAAGACCCCCGTGGCAGAGCATGTGGTGGTTCAGCAATACTAATAAAGGCTCGAATCAAACATTATTTACTGTGTGATTTTTGTGAAGATTACCTACAAGCAACAAACATCTGTATTGAAGAATTTCATCAAAACTTAGTTATTTCTTCGATTTATTCACCTCCTAGATTTCAAATATCAGAGAGTCAATACAGCGATTTCTTCAAATCACTAGGTCCCTGTTTCATAGCATCAGAACACCTGAAGACGTAGAGCGGAGTCTTATTGATTTTGACCAAAACCTCAAATCAGCTGCCCAACATTCAACAATAACCCGACAATTAGTTAGATACAATCAAATTTATTCTGCAGATATCGAACGGCTCTTGGCTGAAAAAAGAAAAATTCGTAGAGAATGGCAATCACAGAGATCTCCTCAACTCAAAAGCAGACTTAAAGAATGCACGAACCGGCTAAGAGACATGCTGCAATCTCGAAGAGTAGCATCCCTGAAAAACTATTTGGGAGACCTAGACGCAACTCCTCAATCAGATTATTCGTTATGGCGTGCTTGTAGAAACCTTAAAAGGCCAGTCTTACGTAAGCCTCCCTTGCGAACTTCAGCTGGGGGCTGGGCAAGGAGTGATACCGAAAAAGGAAATTTATTTGCTGAACATTTGAAAAAGGTTTTTACCCCAAATATATCGACTGATATAGTTGAGTTGCCAGTTCTCGAGGCTAGTGCTGCAGTACCGATAAGATTTGAATTTGGTGATCTTGAAAAGGCAATAACAGATTTGAACACTAAAAAAGCCCCTGGCGTTGATAAAACCAGTAACAAGATGTTAATTAAGTTGCCCCGTGTAGATCGCAGAATCGTTCTTTTTATTTTAATGCCATTTTCCGTTTTGAGTTTTTTCCCACAGATTGGAAGGTGTCCTTGATAACCATGATTCCTAAACCAGGAAAAGACCACACAAAAATTGAATCATACAAACCTATAAGCCTTTTGTCAAATATGTCAAAGCTGTTTGAGAGTATGTTAATAACTAAGCGACAAAGGATGTATTCCAAACCATCAATTCGGCTTCAGGAAAAAACATAGTACGATCGAACAAACTCACAGGTTAGTTAATGTTGTTAAGAAGACTTTTGAAGAGAGAAAATACTGCTATGTGCTTTTTATCGACGTTTCTCAAGCATTCGATAAGGTATGGCATGAAGGCCTAATATATAAGCTAAAACTGAATTTGCCCGTAAATCTCTATAAGCTGCTAGATAGTTATTTAACCGAACGAATATTTATTGTAAAAGAAGGAGAAATTTTGAGCTCACCCGAGGCAATCGAAGTCGGAGTTCCCCAAGGTAGTATATTGGGGCCTTTTTATACTTATTGTGTATTTTAGACATGCCAACTAGTAACCGAGTTCACACATCGACATTTGCTGACGACACAGCTTTTTTGAGCATTCACGAAAGACCCGAAGTACCATCACGACATTTACAAGACCACATATTTAATTTAGCAAAATGGTTGAAGAAATGGAAAATAAAAGTAAATGAACAAAAATGTACTCACATAACTTTCACACTCCGTAGAGAATCTTGCACCCCTATTCGAATAAATAACCAAACGACGTCAAATATCTCGGCATTCATCTTGACTGGCGCCTTAAATGGAAACGGCACATATAAACAAAGTTAACACAAATGAAGTTGAAAGCAGTCCAACTAAACTGGCTAATTGGCAGAAATTCTACTCTAGCTTTAGACTGCAAACTTTTATTATACAAGTCAATTTTAAAACCAATATGGTGTTATGGCATTCAATTATGGGGCACTGCCTCAGCTACCAACGTAGAAAAAATTCAAAGGCGCCAAAATAAGATTCTACGTATTATTACATCTGCTCCCTGGTGTATAAAAAATTCGAACATCCATAAAGATCTAAACGTGCCATCAGTTAAAGCAGAAATAGCAAAACTTGCCATAAGGTATTTAAAGAAGCTTGAAACTCATCCGAATCCACTGGCCCGTAACATACTAACTGAACCTGGTTACATTCGACTAAGAAGGAGGGACACTGCTTCTCTCATCCGTACATCAGAGGGATAACCCACAAATTACAGTAACCGCGAAACATACATTTTTTTGTCCAGCACTGGTTGGACTTAACAAGTATATTTTTAGACTTAAGATATGAGTAATTATTGATAGTTCAATTATATTGAAGATACAATAAATATAAATTGTGAAAAAAAAAACTTTGGCGCATCTATTATTTGGTTTAAATTTAATTCTTACCGATTACTTCTTACATTTTTAGTTTATAACTGGTGACCTTCTGTCTGTTTTGAATTCGGTTTTTTCGCAAAAATTATTTTCTTTATTGATTCATTTAATTGCTTTTTATCACATTTTTTATTACGTATTACTGTACTTAATAGTGTAAAAATTTAAAAAATAAAAAAATGCGTTGGCTCTTAATGGGTTAATTTTTTTAACAAAAAGTTTAGCATCTGATAGATATTTCCAAAAGTTTTATAATGATACCCATATTGACATAATTTGTTCAAAAATGTATTGTAAAATCATAGTTCCATATGAAAAGTTCAGAGGCCCAAGACTGCCAAATTTTACATTTTTTAATAATTTAAATAAAATTTTAATATTCAAACAGGTTTTTACCATACGAAGAATAATTGCCCTGAGTTGGCAGGTCTTTTTTACTAATCCTGACTACAAGCTTAAGGTAAAAAAATTTATTACAAGTTTAATTTTAAATTTTTTAATATTTATATGTAACTTTTATTTTTCTAATTGTAGTTTTCTAATAGCGTAGACAGACGACAGAGTTAAGGTGTATTAACAGTCTTAATTCAAATTAACTTGTGTATTAACATGACATGATGTGTGTTCCTGAATACTATCATATCTAAACAAACAAGTAAATCGGCAGCAGCAGGTATCCATATCAACCACAAACTATTATATATTATATTTAAAATTTGTTAAAAATTCTTTAAACTTTTGATTCTGTTAGACAATTAAAATACAATTGTTTGTTTGTTTTTATACGTAAAACCTTTATTTCTTACACAGTTTCGAAATACTTGTTAAACAACAAATAATTACAAATAGCAAAACTAAATAAAAAAATATATATTTGTTTTTAATCATCTTTAACACTATATACTCTCATTGATATTGTTTTATTCAAATGAAAATATTATGTGATCAATTGTTAGTTTTGTTTTTAAATTTTGTATAATAATTGAGCATTTAAGAGTTAAATCTAAATAATGAAAACATTAAATATATTACATTTAGTTTGTATGTTTTAACGATACTTCGTATGTTTTAACGATACTTGAAATTATATTAATTTAAATAATTATTTAAATAAGAACAAAAAATTTATTATTTATTTATTACCGAACTACCTTACAATTAAAATTATAAGATAATATAAAAAAACAAAGAGCTTTAGCAACATCGGCCGTTAGCTCTGCATTTTATAAATACAAAACAAACAAAAACAATAAAAAAAACTTAAATTAAAAAATTTAACAAATCAATTTATAAAAATAGTACAAGAAAAATATTAAAACAAAGATTTCAATTTAATACTATACTTTGTAGGTACATATGTACATATAAAGAACTTATAAATATTTTGAGTCAGGCAAAAATATATAAATTTATGTATCTATAAGAATGACTATATAAAACGTAAAATAAAAACTTTAACAAATAAATATTCACACCGAAAATAAATTCTTTTATTTAAATTCAAATAAAGTAAAAATGAATAAATTAATTATTTAGGCTTAAGTTCTTAATTATAAAGAGATAAAGAAAAATTAGATACCAGCAAAGCAGAATGCATTTTCTAGACAGCTAAGTCCGTCATCAGTACTCTTCGTATCGATCTACTCGGTAGTTTCAATTGTTATTAATTTTCTATTTAAACAAACTTATCAAAGAAATAGAATATAACAAATTTTTAATTTATTTACATTTATTTCATAAGAGATAGAACTTTTTGAAATTGTTTTACACTTGTAAACTCTATTTTCTTTTTATATTATACTACCAAGTAAGCATTTTTCTTTATTTTTATTCTCTTTATATATTTTCTTTTATTTGAAAATGGTATATATCTGTCTTTCTATTAGCTAACCTTTGATAAGTTTGTTTAAATAGAAAACTAATAACAATTGAAACTACCGGGTAGATCGATACGAAGAGTACTGATGACGGACTTAGCTATCTAGAAAATGCATTCTGCTTTGCTGGTATCTAATTTTTCTTTATCTCTTTATAATTAAGAACTTAAGCCTAAATAATTAATTTATTAATTCAAAAATAGTTCCAATAAATTTCATATAAAGTAAAAATGTTTTTTTTTTACTTGAAGATATTTAATAATTATGATTAAGATTTTAACTTGGGCTTCATAGGCGTAGTATTTTCAAGTGGTACAACATGACAAACCATTGGAGGGATTGAAACGTCAACCGATCCTTTTGCCATTTATTGCTTGCAATTCGTTTTCGTGTCTGGCTTTTTCACAAAACAACGTATAGTTTTCATTTCATAGCTTGCGTACAATGCGATAATACTAGCGGCCCAATTTCCTTCAATGAAAATGCAATTTATTAGAGGTATGTATTTATATCACAGGGTATTGAAATTTTTTGCTTACCTTAATTTTTATCGAGAAATACGCATTTATATCATAAGGCAATCGCGGCTGTTAATAAGAGCAATGAATACTCGGTAAAAGCATGTGGATCATTGCTTGGCTCACGTATATATTAAAACTTTCCACTTTCCAAATTCACTAGATAAATATATTTATTTATATATTTGTAAAATATATACATGTATATATTATCTATTAAGTTTCCACCATAATATTCAAAAACATTTCTTTGCAACTTTGTATATGAAGCTAACGTGCACTTCGCCGGAAAAACATTCATGTAATGCATATAAGAATCTACATAGGTATATTGCACAATTCTTACGAAGTCCCATACATATTTAAAGTTGTTTATCATAAGACCTCTAATAATTTAGCCAGGACTTCTTCATTTCCAACAGCATTTGTGTTCAATTTGTTCCTGAATTCTGTTGAATTGAGACTTCTTGAACAAATACCACTAGGAAAATTTTGATTGCCAATTTTTGTAACAACCTTATGCACATGTTGTATTTTTTTTAGCTTTTAATAGCACTTTGGAACCACCGCAATATATTTTTATAAATTTTAAGTTATTTACTTCACGGAAATTTATATACTTTTAACTTTTTTTACAAAAATACAATTTTTGCTACAGTTCAATTTAAATTTTTTTTCTTTACTTCATCGATAACATATGTTTAAAATGGCTATGTATAGCTGTTTCTGTTAACTCATTGCGATGAATTTTTTTTTTTTTTTTGTTATATATTTATTAATTTATCAAAAAGTTAATTACAAATTTAAGAATGCCTCAGCGTCTTATGACATTGTTGAGGCGAGTTGGCATAACATTTAATCAAATAATAAATTAATTTTAATATTATTCAAATATCAATTCAAATATATACATTATTATTATATTTTTATATATATATATATATACATTATTATTATTTTTTTATAAAAACTATAACATTAAAAGACTTTCTAAATTGTTTAACAAATGCTCTTTTAAAGAGGATTTAAAAATTGAAATTCTATCAATATTTCTTAAATTTTGCGGTAAATTGTTAAATTCCAAACACCCAATATATTCAATTCTCTGCTTAGTGGTTTCGAGTCTGCACCTTGCCACTCTTAAATTCGAGCTACTTCGTGTGTTAATAGCTGTTTGACTTATTCCAAAAGATATTGTGTTGTGACCAATATTATGTAATGCTTTAAACATAAACACCAACAATTGATTTTTATAAAGCCCATATATAGGTAAAACATTTTTTGAAACATCTTTGTATAGAGAAAGTGTGGAATACATTATTGGTAAATTATAAACCGTTTTTAATGCTTTGTTTTGTACCCTCTGCAAAGCTTTAAGTTCTGTATTATTTTTGGAACCATATACCAATACTAAATAATTTAGATGGCTTTGAATCAATGCTTGATAAAGAAGCAGTTTTGTTTTTTCATTGAACTTATTCTTAAATTTGTACAACAGTCCAATAACTGGAGATATATTCGATTTCAAGTTTTGCATGTGCATATTCCAAGATAAATTACTTTGTAATTCCACTCCCAAGTACCTTATTGATTGACTTTCAAACACTTCTTCACCATCCACATAGATACTAAAACTACCAGCGTTGCTATTTAGGTACGGCTTAAATCGTAAAACTTTAGTTTTCTTTGTATTTATAACCAGTTTATTTAGCCTTGAATATTCAAAAATCAAAGTTGCATCTCTTTCCATATATGCTTTTAATGCTGTTTCATGTTTATACGGATAAAACAAAGATATATCATCAGCATACATATAAACCTTTCCGAAAAGTCCAAGATTTATAATATCATTCACATAAATTGTAAACAAAAGTGGACCCAAAACACTGCCTTGCGGCACACCATGCTCAACATCACCAAGAAAACTTTGACTGTTATTTATTTCGACGTACTGTTTTCTATTTGTTAGATAACTCTTAAAAAGATTTAATTCCCGGCCCATGATTCCATAATATTCCAACTTTTGTAACAATATATTATGATCTACGAGGTCAAAGGCTTTAGAAAAGTCATAGAAAATACCTGCCACAGCTTTAAATCCTTGATCCAACCCCTGACATATGTAGTTAACAACATTCACCACTGCGCTCTCAGTACCACTTCCTTTTCTGAAACCATACTGACATTCATAAAGTAGTTTGTTATTTTCAAAGTACGTTAGGACTTGTTGATGAATTATTTTCTCAAAAATCTTATCAATTATGGGTAATAACGCAATAGGTCTATATTTCTCCTCGATATTAGCATTTACTTCCTTCGGCAATGGGACAATTTTTGAGATTTTTAAAATATTTGGATATTCCGAGGTTTCCATAATGCTTCGAAAAATACTAAATAAATGCGGTGCAATTTCTTGGCTACACTTTAAAAATATCTTTGGGGACAAGTTATCATGACCAGGGCTCTTGTTTACGGATAGATTTGAAATAATTTGCAAAATTTCTTCGATTGTTATAGCATTAAATTGGAACATGCTATTTTGACGGCTTATGGTTCTAAGACTGTTAAACGAGTCTGTGGGGTAAGAAATAATATTTTCTTTCATAGTTTTGGGAACTTGCAGAAAATATTGATTTAGACGTGTACATTTTATTACATCATCTCTTATTAGTTCGCCAAAAGAATCTTTTAAATTAATTTGATTTTTTACACTCCTTCCTAAGTTTTGATTTAAAAACCTCCAACATTTTTTGGGATCTTGCTGAATATCACAGATATTATCATGATAATAACTATTCATCGACTCTCTACATGCATTCTTAATAACTTTACTTAGCCTTTTTAATCTGTTTTGTAAATCAACATTGTCTGGTCTTCTTCTTCTTTGTTTTAAAATATTTCTTTTTAATAAAATTAAATTTTGAAGATCTTCATTCATCCAAGGGGCAATTTCATTTTTTAATAACTTTTTTGTTGTTTTTACAACCGTAGAATTTGTATTAGCATCTGAGAGATATTTTATTAAATTTGATGTATCATTTGATGGATTACCAGTGTTCTGAATTATGACATCATTTTGTAGATATTCTTTAAATTTGTTATAATCACAAAATTTTTGAATAACTTCAACAGAATTACAGTTTCGGACTTCATTTTTTATCCTACACGAAATCATATTATGATCCGATAAATCGGATTCAATAACATCCACCAAAATTGTATTTAAATAATTACTGAAGACATTGTCTATGGACGTTCCAGAAGTTGGTCGAGTCACTAACGTATGACAACTTTTAAAATCGTAAGTTTCAAGTAAATTAGAAAACCCACACGACGAATTCATTAAAAAGTCAATATTGGAATCTCCCACAATAATACAGGAACTTCGACCATATGCACTAAGTAAATTTTCTAGAATGCTGAAAAAACTATTGACATCACATCTTTGGGATCTGTAAAACGATATTATTTTAAGCGGTCTTCCATTAATTCTCAAATTATCCAATGATATTACAATTTTTTCACAAAACTGTTTACTCTCACATAATTCTATACTGTATTGTAAGTTATCACGTATATAAACCGAAGTGCCTCCGTAACTATCTGCTCTACAACAATGTACACATTCATAACCAGGGATTTGGTAAATTTGAACTACGTCTGAATCAAACCACGTCTCTTGAATCGCAATTATATTGGGTAGTTGTGGAAATTTCGAAATAAGCATTTTGAACTGATTAAACTTATCTATTGAAGAAATGCTTCTAACGTTAAAAGATAAAATATTTAAATATGAAAATCTTACTGTTTTTAAATAATTTACAAAATTTTCAAAATCGGAAAAATATTGGTTATTATTCATTTAAGAATAAAAAATAAATAAAAAATATATACTTAATACAATTTACTAGGTTAATACTCAATTTTTAAACTGGAGACAAAAACGCTGTACCGTTATCATCATCTGAGTCATCTACGGCATTTGGATTTCTCATTACTGATCTACGTTTAGATTTAACAGTTGCTGCTTCAGCCATAATTTGGTCTACATCATCTTCATTTTTTATAAGTCTCGGTTTTGAAATTTCATTTTTCTTCACATACACTCTATTACCAATTGTATAAACTGAACTAAATCCAATTGTTTTTAAATCTTTCGCATGATTGAAAAGGCTTAGAGTTTCTTTGCTTAAATAGTCGTTGACATACACATTTTTAGTTGCTTCATTTTCTTTCAATTTAGCTTTTGAAATCATTAGACAATCCTTAGCACGCTTACTGTTGAATTTCACGACCATTGTCCTCCTATTATCATCTTTATTATCATTTCTTTGTTTAAAAAAGTAAGCATCTTCTATATTTTCTTCATTTAAATTTATACCGATTTTTTTAGAAATATCCATGACAGTTTCAACAGCAGTTGAATCTTTCTTCACTTCAACTCCTCTTATTATGCAGTCATTTTTTACCCTTTGATCATTTAAAATCTTAACCGACGTTTTTAATGTCGTTATTTCATTTTTCAAAACACGATTTTCTTTTTGTACTGAATCAAGCTTTTTGTTGTTTATGGCAATACCTTTTAATAATTCATCATATTGTTTTGACATAAACTCAATTGCTTCAGTTATTGAAGTCAGCTGATCTAGCTTGCTGAGTTTTGTTTTTATTTCTTTTAACTCCCCCTTCACTGATCCTTCGCTATTATCATCACACAGATGACAAACATACTGCTCAGTTTCGTTTTCAAGTAGATATTCATATTGACGTTTATCTAGCTTTGTACACAGAGAGTGAAAGATTTTGGCGCATTTGTCGCACTCAATGTTTTCTTCTTTATCTTCTTTCACCTCCATTCTACATTGGCCACACATCTTTTTTAAATTTCCAACACTACGGCGACTTTTTGTAGCCATACTTTAATAAATTTCAAAAGCTTAGCACTTGCTTATATTAAAGTTGCTAAACTTGTGTATAAAAACACAACAAAATTATTGTTTTCAATAAAATTAATTATCACTTCACAGAGCTTTTATTTTTTGACGTTTAAAACTCAAGGGTTGCCAACCTTACTTATTATTGGTTATTTTTTTATTCACTCTATCGAAAGCTGTTAGTACGTATGATAATGTACTTTTTTAAACGTCACAAGTGGGTAATCTGTGGTCTAGGCCCCGTTTTTCATTCTATCGTATTTTTTAAGGACAGTTTTATTCATTGGGGTCAGACCCCAATAATTTCTACATGATCCGTTTAGTTTGAGGACTTGATACATTGGGTTCTTTTTTTAGCTATTTAAAATTCTTTTCCAAAATGAAATCTTTACTTATTAGTAATCATGCCTTATTATCCTTTTCACGATGTATACATTCTAAGAGTTGAAATTTTGCATTTGAAAATAAATTTTTTCTTTACTAGGTTGCCACACTTTATGCAGTTTTGTTATGTTTCACCGCCGTAAAAAGACTTAATTTTATAGGCTTTGTGCATTCTGGATGCCAAGACTATTTTCTGAACGGCGTTAAAAACTAATTATGGATGCTGCAGGCATTTATTTATGTTGCATTTGAAACATTTAAAAAAAATGCAATTTTTGTTACGAAGTAACAAATATATTTAATTCAAAATGTGCAAAAAAGACATTTTTTTTTTGCAGGTTTGGGATGAGAAAATGCTTTACGCATCTGACGCTGTCGTCATAGTTGTCGTATGCCGGGCTCCAGTGGTACCGGCTAAAAACCCACCCCGGGAGTGTGGTGCCACCTCGGAACTGCTTTCGCATTACTTCGAGGTTGACCCCCTTATGTTGTCTCGTTAACCATTGCTTCTGTTAACATTCGGTTATTTAAATCTTACATAAAATATTAAAGATTATCAAATGGCACAGCTATAAATATACTTACATACATATGTACATATGTATATAGACAAATTGACAAGGTATTTATATTACATATAATTCTTGTTGTAATAACTAACATACGTTTTTCTATACCTGCTTAACAGTTGTCTGTACTCGCTGTAAAGTTTTGAAACCATTTTAAATGTATATAATAAATTAAAAAGTTAAGCGTGTATTAAGGCTTATTAATTTTTTTAGAAATTACTTTTTCAATTTAACATCAAATTTATTCTTAAAATTACAGTTTAATTGGGAATTGTTTGAAGTTTACAATTTAGATACAAACATCTTAATAAAACATTTCGTTATTTAAATTTTACACAAAAAATATTTGTTGAAAATGTTGATAAAATGGCATTGCCATAAATATACATACATATATATTGACGGGGTATATTACATATAATTCTTATTATATAATTTTTAATGGTTAAACATAAATTAAATGTGCAGCAACAATATGGTCCACAGATAGAGCTAACATTTTTGCAGTAAATGGCATACTTTTTTCAATACGTGAAAGTCGTCTATACCTGCTGTAATGTGTTTACATGGTGCTTTCCACGTTTTATTAATAAAATATCAATCGAAGAATTTAATACACAAGTGCAATACATTGTTAGGCTGAAATAAAAGTAAATTAATAAAATTTTTAATGAATTAATATGAATCAAGTAAATACAACTTACATCATTGGGTGGAACACGAGCCGAGTCAATTACTTAAAATTCTATTTATCAAATGGTAGTAAAAGTTCGAAGAAAAATAACGCTAAAACCCACGTTCAAAGTACAAGATCACAATCAGTAGTTTCTAGCAACAATATGTTGTGTTAAATTAGTATACAGGTTTATTTCTTCTGCCATTTACAATAAAATTGAAAGTGTTTGTAACGGTGGGGTTTGCATATATATATTTTTTTTTGTCATAATTTATTTATTGCATCTTCAATATTTTTGAACTAACAATAATTACTCGTATCTTAAGTCTAAAATAAAATATTATTTTTAAGTCCAGCCAGTGCTAGACAAAAATAATGTTTGTTTCACAATCATTTGCGGGTCATCCCTCTAATGTACGGCCAAGAAAAGCAGTATCTCTTCTTTTTAGTCGAATATAACCAGGTTCATTCAGCAAGTTACGCGCCAAAGGGTTTGGATGAGATTCAAGCCTCTTTAGATATGTGACTGCATGTTTCGCTATTTCAGCTTTAACTGATGGTATGTTTAGGTCTTTGTGGATGTTCGAATTTTTTATATACCAGGGAGCAGATGTAATAATACGTAAAATCTTATTTTGGCGCCTTTGAATTTTTTCTACATTGCTAGCTGAGGCAGTGCCCCATAAGTGAATCCCATAATACCAAATTGGTTTGAGGATGGACTTGTACAGTAGAAGTTTACAATCTAAGCTCAGGGTGGAGTTTCATTTGTGTTAACTTGAAGTCAATGTGGCTTTTCCAAGTAAAGCGAGGGTCAAGATGTATACCCAGGTATTTAACGTCTGAAAGCTGTGGTATCATTTGGTTATTTATGCGAATAGGGGGACATGAGTCCCTACGCAGTGTGAAAGTTATGTGAGTACATTTTTGTTCATTCACTTTTATTCTCCATTTTTCTAGCCATTTTTCCAAATTGAGTATTTGGTCTTGTAAAACTTGGGCACTTTCATGAATACTTAAAAAAGATATGTCATCTGCAAAAGTTGATGTGTGGACTAGGGTGCTAATTGGCATATCTGATGTGTACAGTAAATATAAGATTAGTCCCAAAATACTACCTTGGGGAACTCCGGCTTCAATGAGCTGTGGCGAGCTTAAAAAGTCACCTTCTTTTAGTAAAAACTTGCGATTCGTTAAATAATCTTTTAAGAGCTTATACAAGTTTTCGGGCAAGTTCAGCTTTAGCTTAAATATTAGGCCTTCGTGCCAAACCTTATCGAATGCTTGAGAAACATCGATAAAGAGCGCAGAACAGTATTTTTTTTCTTCAAAGGTCGTTTTAATTACATTTACTAATCTGTGTGTTTGTTGGATCGTACTATGTTGTTTTCTGAAGCCGAATTGATGGTTCGGAATGCATCCTTTCGCGCTAAGAATTGGATTCAGCTTAGTTATTAATATTCTCTCAAATAACTTTGACACGTTTGATAAAAGGCTTATAGGTCTGTATGATTCTACTTTTGTGTGGTCTTTTCCTGGTTTAGGATTCATAGTTATCAAAGAGACCTTCCACTCTGTGGGAAAGTACTCAAGACGTAAGATGGCATTAAAAACAAACAGGATAATTCTGCGACCTATACGGGGAAACTCAGCTAACATCTTGTTACTTGTTTTATCAACGCCAGGGGCTTTTTTGGTGTTTAAATCTGCTATTGCCCTTTCAATATCGCTAAATTAAAATCTTAGGGGTACTACGGCACTAGTCTCTACTGATGGCAACTCAGCTATATCAGTACATACATTTGGGGTGAAAACCTTCTTCAAATGTCCAACAAATAAATTGCCTTTTTCGTTATCATTCCTTGCCCAGCCTCCACAAGAAGTTCGCAAGGGAGGCTTACGTACGACCGGTCTTCTTAGCGTTGTTCTTCTTCTTCTTGTTGTCTTCTTCTGTTGTTCTTAGCGGTATGTTTTCTGTACAATGAGTACTGAGATACTTTCTATATTTCAACCAATTAATGCTTGTGCAAGTTGTTGGCGACACGATATTTTGCTGATTCCATATATAGACAATAGTGGGTGAATGATCTGAGGATAATTCGAGTGACGCTTCACCCTAAATCATTTCTCTCGAAATATTTTAGTCACGCCAAATTCAATAACATCAGGTAATTTTTGTCGATCAGTAGGCCAATAGGTGGGTTGTCCACTTGATATCACATTCAGACGCATTTTTGAAATAGTGTCAAATAAAACACGACCTTTTGGAGTTATTAGGCGTGATCCCCAAAACGTATGTTTAGCGTTGTAGTCGCCTGATGCTATGAAACAGGGACCTAGTGATTTGTAAAAAAATATATTGACTCTCTGATATTTGAAATCTAGGAGGTGAATAAATCGAAGAAATAACAAAGTTTTGATGATATTCTTCAATACAGATATTTGTTGCTTGAAGGTAGTCCTCACAAAAATCACACAGTAAATGATGTTTAATTCGAGCCCTTATTAGTATTGCTGAACCACCACATGCTCTGCCACGGGGGTCTTTGGTGTCATATAATATATAGCCATTGATTTTAAAAAAGCTATTTGTTGTTAAATGAGTCTCTGAAACCATCATGACATCAATTTGTTGGTTCTTCAAGAAGTACTCGAGTTCATTTTTGTATTGGCGTAAGCAGTTTGCGTTCCAGAAACATATTTTTAAACAGTTCATGGTTTGTTAAGTACCGCCTGCAACATCATAGATTGCATGCGAACCATTTCTTGCATCATTCATCTCATAGAGCTCATAAAACTGTTTAACGAATGCACTAATGTCTCGATGCTTGCTTCGAGACGATTATAGTTACCAGATGGTGTTTATTCTTTAGCTTAGGAATGCATATTTGGGGTAGAATTGGTTGTAGGTGTCGCTTTGTGTGCTAAAACATGATTGGATTTTAACATGTCCGCGTATGAAACATGTTTGGTTGTGGGTTGAGCTAACTGAGGGTAATGAGCATTTGCTTGGTATTGTGGCTGCCTAGCAGGAGTACTTAATTTCTGAGTTGACTTCCTTACCACAGAAAAAACTGGACAGCCTCTGTAGTTAGCAGTGTGATTTCCACCGCAATTGCTACATTTCTTAACCTTCGAGTCATCCTTTGGTTTGTCGCATTGGGCGGAACAATGAAGCTCTCCACACACAACGCAAACCGGAGGCATTTTGCAGTAAGCCCTTGTATGGCTGTACTCTTGGCAATTTAAACACTGAACGGGTCCTGACCGTTTATGTGGTTCCTTTACACTTATCCTGCGGTGTAGCAGATATTTTAGATTATAAATGGGATGCGTCTCGTTCTTCTTCAATCTAATAACCCCAGGTTCCAGTTCAACGCGAAATAGAGGTTGAGGGACACGCTCTCGATTTCTGAGATTATCAACGCTTTCAACCTTAAATCCTGCTTTTTGGAGTCCAGCTTTTATTTCCACTGGATTAACATATGAGTCTACACCTTTGATGACTACCTGTAGGCCTTTGCTACTCTTCAGCTGATAGGTATAAAAGTTCTTTTTGCAGCATTCAAACTCCTTTACTGCTTTACGATAACTACTTTCGTCTATAAATTGAATTTTAGTTTCATCAATGTTACCACGCTTGATAGGAATTATATAGAATGAATTTTCCCCGATTACTGAGATTAACTTATTTATTAATTCATTTGAATTTTTTTCCCTTAAAAAAAATTTGTGGTGGTTTAAACGACTTGGGTGTCGTTTTTGTTTCGCTTGTCTCGCTATCTAAAATAGCAAAACGATTATGGGAATTTATTCCGTTAGAGTCCTTATCTTTTTGTACTTTAGCAATTGGTGCAATCTGCGAAGATTTAGGGCTTCGACCTCTTTTCAATTCAGTTATGTATCTGTCCATTCCCACTTGCGTCTTGGGTTTTTCTACACTATCTATATTATCTTTGGCAACACTGTGTTCAGAAGGCGATTTGTTTGTAGTTATTTTATTGTCATCGCTTACTAAAAGTGAAGAACAAGATTGGGCACGTATAACTGGCGTAGCATTAATACACAAATTATTTTCAGTTATTTTGTTTTTATTTAATTCAGCATTGTCAACATTTTTGTTGCTTAAATTAAACAGGCTCATTAGCCTTTATTGTTTTTATTTTATTTTAAAAGTAGCAATTCAATATGCCGTTGTAAAAAATAAAGAAAAGGAAAAAGAAAAAAAAATATTTTACAAACAACTTTGTTGTTGTATTAAAACAGGTTTGTTTTTTTGTTTTTGTTTTAAGTTGTTCACACAGTTCACAGCTTAAAAAAATCGCGTCCACACTTATCAACGCCAAAAACAGAACTGAGTTTGCATATATGGCATTGACTAATCTTGTGGCAAATAAAATATATTTTCTAATTTTGGTGGTCTTCGTGTTTCTTTTAGCTTATTATTTGATACATGTATCTAGTATAGACAAGGAGGGAAAGGAAAAATTGTAGCTGATGTTGTAATTCGTTGATTGTATATTCAACTCTGCCTGGTATACTGCGTTCGGTATTTATAATTGTGTTTTACTACTTTTGAATATATATATATGTTAATATACATATATTATGTATGAAATAAAAAGAATATTAATTAGAATCTGTAGGTACCTAAATTGTTACAATTACTTACATACGTTTTATTTATGTCTTCTCTGATTGTCAATTTATTTGCTGAGGAGTTCTCTTTTCTAAAACCGGAAACTTATTAATTGAGTTCATTAGCAATTTAGAAACGCAAGTAATTTCTGCTACCGGAACAGACATTTGTGAATATCTTTATGGGGTCCCATAAAATTAGCCAATCTGTCGACAGATGCTTCTTCGATGTTTCATAGCGATGTATATGTGGCTATATGTTTTCGTAGTGTTGTACCTCTTAGCCTTTCCGGTCACGATGCACCACATTCCATAGAAAATTGCTTCAGAAGTGGACAAGCACGAAAATATTGTTTTGACAACTTGAAGTTTTTCTTTTGCAAAATATGTATTGGTTTGAGCGAGATATACCTGCACTTTCTCACACGCTTACTGTTCTTCCCAACTTTCCTCTAATTGTTAGTTTCACAAATTGCTTGGCAAACTCTACAGATTCTTGTGAATGTTTTTTTAAAATAACATCTTCAACATTATCTGTTATACACTCTTTATTTTGATAATTAGAGAGTGTGAGTCGTTCAATTTCACCTGATCTTCTCCGATTAAATATTTGGATAAAAATAAGTGTGGCTCTTATAAGGTCCACATACGAATTAGAAAAATATTTTGCTTTTAGCACCTTGATTTGATCAGTCATTTTATTTTTAAGGAACATATACAACTTTATAATGTCTTCTTTTGACGGTAACACATTTTTTTTATTCCTCTTTTGATTTGCTTGGTCTTCACAGGCCTTTTTGTTTATTAGCGTTGGTACTTCTTCCTCCCACAAGAGTAAAAAATCTTCCAAACATTTTTTCAATTCATGCTCCTGCGTTTTTATATATTCTGTTATGCCCACATTTCTTTATTAGAGAAGTTAAACACTGTGCAACAGCAGGTGTTCTAAACAACATAAGTTCTGAATCCCATTTGGCCACTTTACGCAAAGCTTTTATACAGCTATCAAATAGGTGAGGTTTATAAATTTGCTTAAGTTGCTGCACGTCAGGGGACAACTCTGTTATAGCAATTTTAAAACGTCCTAATAATCGTAGGGTGGACCGCACCATGTCATGCTGATGGGTTAATGTGTACTTTTCTGCCATTTTGTTGCCAAACTTTATTATAAGCTCATCATGTCGTATTATATTGGTTAACTTGTCATCTCTTAAAATAGGAAAAATTTGAGTTTTTAATATTTCGTTAGCATCTTCATGTATATACTGGGTAAGCCTTCAGCTGGAAATAAACTTTGTTCGATCATTTTGTTTAAAAATTCCACATCGATGCAAATGCATTCTTAAAGTTTTTTTTTTTAAAAACCCTTACAATTTTTGCAGCAAACGTACTGTTACTGCATTTTTTGCTTTGGCTTGTTGTTGTCTGCTGACAATCAGTATTCCAGTATTTAGCGAGTTTGTTGTGTTGTGCATAAAATCCCCATTTCTTCTTAATTTTAAAATTGTTTGTATTTCCTTTTCGGACTTATGTCGATTTAGAAAATTCCCTGCTAACTTTGTTTGCAGAGTCTTGCAAAATATACATAAATGTTTTTTAGATTTACAGCTATAGGGAATGTAAACATTTATTATGATTAAAGGCGAAGAAATCACATCTACACTTTTTCAAGTTCCTGAGAAGAAACATTAACGGAGTTCAAGCTTGCATTAGCAATTGTGTTTTGAGTTGTTGAATCAGGCAAGTAATCAGATAAGCTTTCATTAGTTACTAACGCGCTTCTCTCAGAGATGTTACTTACTTCTGTGCTATTACAGATCATGTTCAAGTTTTGGCTTGTAGCTGTAAAGTTTAGTGTTATGTTTCCTTCGATAACATTACTCATTTCAGTGACTGGTTCACTGTTTTTAAACATGTTTGGTAACGCTAAGGATTTTACTGAATATAATGAACTGTTTTCAGTTTGACATATTGAACTATCGTCTAACGAACTATCTAATGTTTTTCGTTGTGGAGATGATGAAATATTTTGATTTTTTTGTGCAATATTTTAACTCTTTTACAACACTGCTTATACAAATTTTCTTTTTCATTTTTTAAATTCAATAAAAAATTCTTATTATCTAAAAGGGTAACATTTATCTATAATAACACAAAACTAAGAATGAGTGAATAAAAGATTTTCTTACCGCTAATGGAAACTATAGTTGCTCGGTAACATCCTGATTTGGAATTAACTCTGCACGAGTTTTTGTCGACGTTGAACATCTTTTGTTTTGGGGCGACAGCAAATTCTTCGTCGCTATATTTAACTAACGCAAACATGATTTCTAAAGTTTTTAAAAACTAAAGCCAAAAGGACAAGTATCTGTGATGATGGTAGAAAACTTGAAACTTCAAAATGAAAATCTAAAAAATAAATTATTGGATATAATTAGTTTTAAAGACAAAAAAAATGCGAAATAGAAATTTGATTAACTACAAATCTCAATTGATATCGATATTTATCAATAGAAATAGAAACGACACATTCTGTGGATATTAATGCAACACGTCAAAACTCAATTATCGATCGAAAAACTTTATTAAAAAAAAAACTCTGCATAGTGGCCCTAGGGCAAAACGCACAAAGCAACAGTGAATTTTTGATGACAAACGAAAAAGCTGCAGTTAAAAATAAAAAACAATTAAACCGTAACTAGCCTGTATCCACTTGAGTACTTGTGTATATACGCGCCAGAATTTTATTCGGGTATGATCTGTAATCCAAAACCGAGTGAAATTGAAATCGAATAAATTTTTAAAGAAAAATATAACTTAGTTGCGCCTATTATTTTAAAACATTAGCAATCAAGGAAGTTATGTGAATGGTCTTTAATCAAATGTATAAAAAATAATATCAAAATGTTGTAAGATATAAAAGTTTTGACAATTTAATATTTCATTCGGATTCAATTTCACTCGGTTTCAGATTACAGAACATAGCTGATTAAGAATGGAAAATAATTTTTTTTTTTCTACGAAAAAAATGATTTTAGTGTTAAAAACTGAAAACTAATTGGATGTTTTCAAAAATTCATCTTTATTTAATAAGAACACACATGTGATTTTTTAACTAGAGGAACTTACTTGCATTACTTATTTATCTGGGCAGCTAACAAACTTAGCTGGCCACCTAAGTTAATTTGCAGTTCGTCTTGGAATTCATGTTTTATATTCTAATCTTCACTCACCAAAAAATGTCTCCAAATTTGATTTTTATTATTTTCCTCTGTAAACAATCTAAAAGTATCCTTCACCTGTGTAAAACCAAATGTATAAATGGTTAAAAACCAGCACGGGCCAATGTAAACGTGTATTTGACCTGTGTAAAGCCAAATGTATAAATAGTAACACTAAACCACAGTTATATTAATACAAATTAACTAAAATTTAAGTAGTAGCCTTAGCAGTATATACATTTAGAACTCAAATGTTCCGTTTGCTTCAAATTGTTAACTATGGGCGTGCAGGTCAAAACATCCGGCAACATTTAACTATAAAGTTTTAATTAAATTAACTTATCGCCTATATTTAAAATTTTTGTGATATTTTTTACAACTTTAAAAAAATTTAAACGCAAAAATTTTCTCATATAAGGACACCTTACTCAAACAAGGTTTAATCTTCAAATAAAGCATTTCAATTCACACTAAAAAACACAGTTAAAAATAAACAATAATTAACCCTTTTTGTAATACGACCTTTCCATCTTTATTTTATACAAAAACACATTGTTTTTTGTTGAAACTAGCGGTTCTTAAATGATCTACTTGTTTTTTTAAGCTGGGCAGCTAACTAGAACTCGTGCTATTTTGTAAACTTTATTCGTCCAAAAAATATATACCAATTTGAATTAGATAATTTACCTCTGATATATTTTCGAAAGTATTATAACCCAATAAAAACTTATTCTTTAAGTGTTTAAAACCAAATATTTCAATGGTTTAGGGTAAATATCTACAATTACGTAAATACAAATTGCCTAAAATGTTTCTGTTTGTTTGTAATTTTTATCTCAGGGTATCACGTCAGAAGACCTCGCAACATTTAATTATAAAGTTTTAATTAAATTGATGTTACCAATTTCTAATATTAATAACAAACTAAAAAACACAGATAAAAATAGAGAATAACTAATCGTTACTTTACTAACGTCGTAATTAGCCAGTATCCACTTGACCACTTGGATGGAAAATTATTTTTCTACACAATTAGCAATCTTAAAGCTCATTTACAAGATTCTACAAACACTTTATCATAATCACTGCAATCACTTTATATTTAACTTTTTAATAATAATTAAAGCTTTGTAAAATTTAAAACTCATTAGTTTTAAAATATTTACAATTGAGGAGGTTTTACACACACGAGGTTTAAACCACAAATCAAACCAGATAAGACACGTAAATTGGAGGGATAGCAAGAGTTAATGCTTTTCTTATATTACTATCTCTTTCTGGTTATAGCTGCAATTTGAACTTTTATTGTTTACAAAATAATTTGTGAAATTGTTGGAAAATTTTAATGTGTGTGAAAAATTAATTGTTTTATAAATAGTTTTAGGTTTTAAAATAATTTGTGCCAAAAATAATATTTGAAGAACAACCATTCACAGTCGGCCAAATAAAAATAAAAATAAAAGGAAGCAATCAAAAGGAAATAAAACAACAGGAAAAAATGTAAGTATAACAAAGGTTTTCTATTCAAATAAATTTGTTTATAATTAAATTATTTTGCTATTTCAGGAGTCGCCGATGCATAATGGACTGCCAAAAAGGGAAAAACTTCATCAGTTTTCCGAAAAATCCATATAAGTATTTACATGGTTAAATTTTATAATCAATTTTTGGCCGGAAGTTTTTTTACATTGGAAAGAACTATGTTCTTACCCAATAATCAAATTCCCTTTTAATCTGGTGTTAATTCCAATTGTTATTTATAATGGACAATTGGAATTTTATATTTATAAGGAATAGATATTTTACAGGTTTGTATGTTTGATGTGAAATTCTATGCAAATTTTGTTATAAACATTTGCCGGAAATGTTCCCAACTAAAAACATACAAAGGGAATATAGTGCGTTTTTAAAAAGTGTAGCAAAAAATACAAATAACGTGATATAACGTGACGAAAAAACTTAAAATAGTGAAATGCATTTTGGAATAATAAAAAAAGCAAAAGCTGTGCCAATCAATTTTAATAAAAGAAGTGGAACAAAAGAAAATTCATGCTTCAAGGATATGTATGCCGAAATAAAATGCAGGAAATGCCTTCAACCAGAATGGAACATGACGTTTTGAAAAAACAATGTGCTGTAGTATTGGAATCTATTTATGCAATTGTGGTCATAGTGGAAGTGTAAATGCAGATAATAGTCATCACTTTGTTATACTGAATGCAGATGAGGATAATGTTTAACATAATCGGTACCTTGATTTCTTTTATTTTTTATAATGTGTTGTTATTTACATTGGTTGGATTTTATAAAGAAAATGTTTTTGGTTAAAGTTGGTACTGAGTTTTGTAGATTAAAGTAGCGATATAATAAATATTTATTTTATTAATATATAACAATTGCGTTTTTTTTTGTATATACTTATGTATTAAAAATTATAAATTATATATAATTTTTAAGATAGTTAAGTAGTTCGTTGTTGGATTTCACCAAATAGCTATGATATTATGAACTTGCACTTTTGCAAGACCATTGAATTAAACTCTGAACTCCACTTATGTATTTTTTGAGAGAAAGTATTGTATGTTACAAACAGTTAATTTAAAACGTTTTTCATACTTTTGTAACACACTATAAATTCACTTACAAAGTATTTTTTTTAATTTTAGACGTACACGCAAAGAAAAAACATGGTTATTGTATGGTCACGGCAACCACACTATGTTCTCTGTAACAATAAATGTTTGCTGTGAACAAATTATAGTTATTTAAAACAATACTTTGGTCACGATAAACAAGTTTTTTGTTAACAGTTAATCATTCAATGGTTATACGCACCAAAAAAGCAACATGGTTGATTTGAATCATATTCAAATTCAAACCACAACCAAATTATTTTTAATATTTAAAAATTATAACCATAATATATTATTATTAAACATAGTATGTTAAGTTTGACTAAAAATAAACAAATAATGTTTGGTTTTAAAAATACATATTTTGGTTTTGACATTTTTTCAGTTCAGAAATATGGGTGTAAGCTATCGGTTCATCTAAAACCGTAAAAACATTAAATACATATTTGTTGTCAACATATAAATTTGTTTTTTATTTTAAATGATAGTTTTAAATTAATAATATCAAACACATAAAAATGTAAGCAGAAAATATCAAAATATATATGTAAGTCTAAATGGAAATATTCGTGTATTTGTTTTTTGTTATTTATAAATATATTCATACGTTGTCACGTATAACCATTTACATGTTTCAAATTATATTATAGTATGTTTATATTATAAACATAACTATGGTTGTATTTTACAATGTTATTTTTATGTAGACAATAATATGTTCCAACGACAACAATATTATTTTTATATATAACCATATAATTCAACCATAACATGTTGCTCCTAGATTATGGTTACCTCAACCATGTTTTTTCTTTGCGTGTACTGAGTGGCTTAAAATATTAGACGCAAACAGCATAGCTGCCAATTGCACTTTCACCCTTATATTCATTTAATCAAAATATATGTAAGTTCTGAATAAATTTACTTGTAAAACAAAGCTAAATGCACATAACTGTAGTCTGTCAAAGTAAAATTTTAATTCACATTACTGAGCTTTTAATGCTATAAGTGCATATGTTTGTGTGTTAACATGACATGATGTGTTTTCCTGAATACTATCATATCTGAACAAACAAGTAAATCGGCAGCAGCAGGTATCCATTATTATATTTATATATTATATTTAAAATTTGTTAAAAATTCTTTAAACTTTTGATTCTGTTAGACAATTAAAATACAATTGTTTGTTTTTATACGTAAAACCTTTATTTCTTACACAGTTTCAAAATACTTGTTAAACAACAAATAATTACAAATAGCAAAACTAAATACAAAAAATATATATATTTTTTTAATCATCTTTAACTCATTGTAAAATTTTACAAATTATATATATACGAGTATATACTCTCATTGATATTGTTTTATTCAAATGAAAATATTATATAATCAATTGTTAGTTTTGTTTTTAAATTTTGTATAATAATTGAGCATTTAAGAGTTAAATCTAAATAATGAAAACATTAAATATATTATATTTCGTTTGTATGTTTTAACGATACTTGAAATTAAACGAAAATAATTATTTAAATATGAACAAAATATTTATTTATTTATTTATTTATTACCGAACTAGCTTACAATTAAAATTATAACATAATATAAAAAAACAAAGAGCTTTAGCAACATCGGCCTTTAGCTCTGCATTTTTTTAATACAAAACAAACAAAAACAATAAAAAAACTTAAATTAAAAAATTTAACAAATCAAGTAAAAAAAAATAGTACAAGAAAAATATTAAAACAAAGATTTCAATTTAATACTATACTTTGTAGGTACAATGTATAAAGAAGTTATAAATATTTTGAGTCAGGCAAAAATATATCAATTTATGTATCTGTAAGAACAGAACATTAAATGAATGACTTTATATAAAACGTAAAATATAAACTTTAACAAATAAATATTCAAACCGAAAATAAATAAAAAATAAAATAAAAAAAAGATTTTAACTTGGGCTTCATAGGCGTAGTATTTTAAAGTGGTGCAACATGACAAACCCATTGGAGCGATTGAAACGTCAACCGATCCATTTGCCATTTATTGCTTGCAATTCGTTTTCGTTTTTGGCTTTTTGACAAAAAAAACGTAAGGTTTTGATTTCATAGCTTGCGTACAACGTGATAATACTATCGGCCCAATTTATCTTCAATGAAAATGCAATTTATTATAAGTATGTATTTATATCACAGGGTATTGAAATTGTTTTGCTTACCTTAATTTTTATCGAGAAATACAAATTTATATCATAAGGCAATCGCGGCTTGTGGCATGTGGATCATTGCTTGGCTCAGGTATATATTAAAACTTTCCACCGACTCCATTAACTGAAACGAGCAATTGTTAAATCGATACGAATGCATCCAAATTCACTAAATAAATATATTTATTTATATATTTGTAAAATATGTATATACATGTATACATGTATATATTATCTATTAAGTTTCCACCATAATATTAAACAACATTTCTTTGCAACTGTATATGAATTTAACGTGCACTTCACCGGAGAACCATTCATGTAATGCATATAAGCATCTACATATATTGCACAATTCTTACGAAGTCCCATACATATTTAAAGTTGTTTATCATAAGACCTCTAATAATTTAGCCAGGACTTCTTCATTTCCAACAGCATTTGTGTCCAATTTGTTCCTGAATTCTGTTGAATTGAGACTTCTTGAACAAATACCACTAGGAAAATTGTGATTGCCAATTTTTGTAACAACCTTATGCACATGTTGTATTTTTTTTAGCTTTTAATAGTACTTTAGAACCACCGCAATATATTTTTATAAATTTTAAGTTATTTACTTCACGGAAATTTATATACTTTTAACTTTTTTTTACAAAAATACAATTTTTGCTACAGTTCAATTTAAATTTTTTTGTTTACTTCATCGATAACATATGTTTGAAATGGCTATGTATAGCTGTTTCTGTTAACTCATTGCGATGAACATTATTGGTTATTTTTTTATTCACTCTACCGAAAGCTGTTAGTTCGTATGATAATGTACTTTTTTAAACGTCACAAGTGGGTAATCTGGTTAGTTATCTGTGGTTTAAACCAGTTATCTGCGGTTTAAACCAGTTATCTGTGGTTTAAACCAGTTATCTGTGGTTTAAACCACAGATGACTAACCAGATTACCCACTTGTGACGTTTAAAAAAGTACATTATCATACGAACTAACAGCTTTCGGTAGAGTGAATAAAAAAATAACCAATAATATTTAAAGCAATGAGTAAGAAGTACCAGCTATATGTTGCCATCACTAACATACATATGTTTTCAATTAAGTAAACAAACATTGGAAACCAAATTTTTCAAAAATTATATTTTCTTAATACTATTTAAAATAAACTGGTACAATAATTTCGTTAAAAGTTATTAAAATATATTACGGTTGTTGCAAAGCGCAGTTAAAAGTTACAAAAATACAACATGATCATAAAGTTGGAAAAAAATGTGCAATAAAAGTTTTTTTCATTTTCATTTTATTTATTTTTCATTGGTAATATACGTAGCCAATTTGTCCAATATAAATATTACAAGTTAGAAACTATGAGAACAATGTTCTAAAAACTAAATATAACCTAAAACCCTACGACTCCTAAAATTATATTTATATATAAACATTTAAATCTAAATTTTTTTAAGTGGCATTTGTTCAAAAAGTCTCAATGTTAAAGAGAATTCAAGGAAAATTTAGACACAAATGCAGTTGGAAGCGAAGGAGTCCCGTCTAAATTATTTGATTCCTTATGGTAAACAATTTTATACATGTACATATGTGACTTCATAAGGGTTGTGCAATATACATAGATGCTTATGTGCATTACATGAATGGTTCTCCGGCGAAGTGCACGTTAGCAACCAGAACATAAGAAAATGTTCTTGTACATGATAATGGCGGAGAGAAATACAAAGATTATTCCGTCGATGCCCTATATAACGATACTTTATAATATTATTTCAAACCAAATCTAACGTTTTAAGGGATTCGTGTGGAATTGAGGACCTAAGAAACGAAAACCTAAAACAGTATACGACTAAATTTCATAAATATAAATAAGAGTGTTTGTCAGCAAACGAACTAAATCATCTACAATCAAACAAAATACTAGATTAGTAAAAGAAATGCAAAAATCTGTTACAAAAATTTATAACTATTTATAATCAACCACGACCGCCTTAACAGCAATGAATAAACGTTTATTTCTCGAAAAAGAAAATAAGGTAAGCAAATCAATCTGAATATACTGTTATATATACGGAAAATAAATTGCATTTTAATTTTAGGTAAATTGTGCCACTAGTTCTGATAACTAATGGCATAATTCACATAATGTTTTTGCGGGAGATCTTAGTCATGATATAGAAACCGAAAGCTTTACTTAACTGGCCAATTACACGCTATTCTCAAAATATGAAATCAAATACGCCTTCGTATCGTTTGTGAAAAAAGCAGGAACGAAAATGCCAAGGGATTGGTTCACGTTGCATTCGTACCAACATCCGGTCAACACGAAAGCTTGCTCCACCACGTAATCATTAATATTAAATGATGCTGCACTAAATTACATAAAAATACATATTTTTAGTTTAATTGAATTTAAATAGAAAATTTATTTTCAGTTTTCATATTTAGTTTTGGATTTTAAGTGCACATTTTAAATAAAGTAATTTATGTATTTTTATTTTCTGGTCTTATTAATGTTTTGTTTCTAATTTCAAGTAACGTTAACAGCAGAAAATGGTGAACTAATACATAATAGTTTGCAGTTGTTGGAGATATTTGTAGCATCTTTTTCAATTTATTAGTATAAGTAGATAGTTAAGGAAGAAGATTACAATGAAAAGATACATCGTTTCCAGCACCAGTTTTTTTCGAAGTCACCAATAGGTAATTTGGTTAGATTTAAATACGACTGAAATTAGAAAAAAAAGTTACATATATTAAAAAACTAAAAGGAAACTTGTAACGTATTTATTTACCTTGAGATTTTAGTCACCATTAACAAAACAGACCTGCCAACACAGGGTAATTATATATCTAATGTAAAAACCTCCTTAAATAATAAATAAGACATATTTTAATCCAGCAAGACGATATTTTTGTAACATATCATTTTACATAAATCAAAGAAAATAATTCCAATTGTCTTTAATTCACTTTAAAATTTAACAAATGTAATATGTACACTTGGTTGGATTTTTCGGGAACTGAAGAAATTTCTACCCTTTTGGACAGCCCATTATACATCGGCGACTCCTGAAATAGCAAAATAATTTAATTAAAAACAAATTAATTTCCTTTTGTTTGTTTCCTTTTATGACATTTGTTCAAATTTTATTTTTGCCACAAATTATTTTAAAGCTATTTATAACAATTAATTTTACACACAAATCAAATTTTATTAAAATTTTCCACCAGTTTTACAAACTATTTTGTAATCAATAAAATGTCAAATTGCAGCTATAACCAGAAAGAGATAGTTATATAAGAAAATCATTAAATCTAGCTATCCCTTTCCAACGAAAGCTCTGATCTTGTAACACTCCAATATTCGTGTCTTATCTGGTCTGATTTGTGGTTTAAACCACATTTGTTAAATTTAAAAGTGAATTATTGCCCGGAGGATTTTATGCATCAGAAGGAACTATGATCCTGTGTACGAATTTCGGTTTAACAGTGTGTTCTTCCAATTGATATTTAAAGACAATTGGAATTATTTATTTTGAGAAGAGATTAAACTACAAACAAGATACGGAGAAATGTGCTCACATATACAGACGAATAATAAATAAATATAAAAAATCAAAATAATTTTCAGTTTAAATGTTTGATTATAAAAGTTTGGATGCTGTGATAATTTAGTTTTGAGATAATTGTTTAATATTTTTCAAGTAATATTGTCTAATAACGTTCTAATAAGATTTGTGTACTTAGTATTTTTTCTTTTATTTTATCAGATCCCTGATGATGACTAAGGATGTTAGTCGAAATATTGGAACCTTTTTGAAAATAAATATACCAATTATAAATATAAACTGATTCTCATTGAACAAAAGGAAGGAAGTTCTTTATTAATTTAGACGTTGAGCCAAAATAAGATAAAACTATATTTTGATTTATGTAATATGATATGTCACAAAAATATCGTCTTGTTGGATTAAAATATGTCTTATTTATTATTTAAGCAGGTTCTTACATTGGATAGATAATTACTCTGAGTTGACAGGTCTGTTTTGTTAATGGTGACTAAAATCTCAAGGTAAATAAATATGTTACAAGTTTCCTTTTAGTTTTTCAATATATGTATGTAACTTGTTTTTTCTAATTTCAGTCGTATTTAAATCTAACCTAACATTCCCTTCACAAAAACTGGTGCTGGAAACGATGACATGTATCTTTTCATTGTAATCTTCTTCCTTAACTACCTACTTATACTAATAAATTGAAAAAGATGCTACAACTATCTCCAACAACTGCAAACTATTATGTATTAGTTCACCATTTTCTGCTATTAACGTTACTTGAAATTAGAAACAAAACATTAATAAGACCAGAAAATAAAAATGCATAAATTACTTTATTTAAAATGTTCACTTAAAATCCAAAAGTAAATATGAAAACTGAAAATAAATTTTTTATTTAAACTAAATTAAACTAAAAATATGTGTTTTCTACTACTACCGGTAAAAATGATTAAACTGTTAAATAAATACATACATAAATAAATACATACAGGAGTCCTTAAGTAAATTAAGTGCAGCATCATTTAAAATTAATGATTACGTGGTGGAGCAAGCTTTCGTGTTGACCGAATGTTGGTACGAATGCAACGTGAACCAATTCGCTCCTGCTTTTTTCACAAACGATAGGAAGGCGTATTTGATTTCTTATTTTGAGAATAGCGTGTAATGAGCCAGTTAAGTTGAGCTTTCGGTTTCTATTTCAGGACTTAGATCTCCCGAAAAAACATTATGTGAACTAGTTATTAGAACTAGTGGCACAATTTACCTATATTAAAATGCAATTTATTTTCCGTATATATAACAGTATATTCAGATTGATTTGCTTACCTTATTATCTTTTTCGAGAAATAAACGTTTATTCATTGCTGTTAAGGCGGTCGTGGTTGATTATAAATAGTTATAAATTTTTGTAACAGATTTTTGCATTTCTTTTACTAATCTAGTATTTTGTTTGATTGTAGATGATTTAGTTCGTTTGCTGACAAACAATCTTATTTTTATTTATGAAATTTAGTCGTATGCTGTTTTAGGTTTTCGTTTCTTAGGTCCTCAATTCCACACGAATCCCTTAAAACGTTAGATTTGGTTTGAAATAATATTATAAAGTATCTTATCATAGGGCATCGACGGAATAATCTTTTTTTCTCACCGCCATTATCATGTACAAGAACATTTCCTTATGTTCTGGTTGCTAACGTGCACTTCGCCGAAGAACCATTCATGTAATGTACATAAACGTCTATGTATATTGCACAACCCTTATGAATATATGTGTATAAGAAATCAAATAATTTAGACGGGACTCCTCCTCTTCCAACTACATTTGTGTCCAAATTTTCCTTGAATTCTCTTTAACATTGAGACTTTTTGAACAAATGCCACTTAAGAAACTTCTATTGCCAATTTTTTTCAACTTTATGATCCTGTTTTATTTTTGTAACTTTTAACTGCGATTTGCAACAACCGTAATATATTTTAATAACTTTTAACGAAATTATTGTACAAGTTTATTTTTAATATTATTTAGAAAATATAATTTTTATTAAAACTTTGTTTCCAATTTTTTGTTTACTAAATTGAAAACATATGTTAGTAATGGCAACATATAGCTCATACTTCTTACTCATTCTTTAAACATTTTTTGTTATCTTTTTATTCACTTTATCGAAAGCTGCAAGTACAAATGATAATGTACTTTTTAAAACGTCACAAGTGGGTAATCTGGTTAGTTATCTGTGGTTTAAACTTGAAATAAAGCATTTCACTTTAAATGACTGACGCGCAAAAAAATTGCAAGCACCGTTAGAAAATAGCGTAGGCTAGTAAGGCGAATTTGCGTAACTTTTTTTTATACGTTAGAATATTGCCAGACAGGCAAGACGTATGCTTCCTGCCAGACTTTTTACTGCATGGCAAAAAATACAACTTCTTATAAAACCGCCAATATATTTTCTCTTATTGTTAGTGGAACACCAAGAGCCTTAGGGGGGAATCGGAGTCACAACTCGAAAACCGAAAGACGAGCACTACCTACAAGCTACCTAGACACCCAGCTAAAATAACACAATCTAATAAAGTTTATATTGATATGCTACCAAACTAAAAATTGATCTTTCTTCAAAACTATTCTTCTACGAGCACAAAAAATAAACCGATTGACTTTACGGAGAAAGGCAAAAGTCGAAATTATTTGTTTATAAAGGCAAATGATTCTGATTGCAGTAATTATAATAAACTGTTTGCAGAATATTGTCAGTGACGCCTGCAACATAGATTGCATACCATTTCTTGCATCATGCTGCTCACAGAGCTCAGAAAACTGTTTAGCGAATGCACTAATGTCTCGATGCTTGCTTCGAGACGATTAAAATTACCAGATGGTGTTTGTTTTTTAGGATCTGGGTGCAAATTTGGAGTAGAATTAGTTGTCGGTGTAGCTTTGTGCACTGAAATATGGTTGGATTTTAACATATCCGCGTATGAAACATGTTGAGTTGTTGGTTGATGTAACTGGGGGTAATGCACATTTGTTTGATATTGTGGGTGCTTAGCAGGAGTATTTAATTTTTGAGTGGTTTTCCTTACCATGGAAAAAACTGGACAGCGTCTGTAGTTAGCAGTGTGGTTTCCACCGCAATTGCTACATTTTTAACTTTCAAGTCATCCCTTGCTTTGTCGCATTGGGCGGAACAATGTAGCTCTCTACACACAATGCAAACCGGAGGCAACTTGCAGTAAGCCCTAGTATGACCATATTCTTGGCAATTTAGACACTGTACGGGTCCTGATCGCTTATGCGGTTCCTCTACGCTTATTTCGCGGTGCAACAGATATCTCAAATTATAAATATGGTGCGTTTCGTTCTTTTTCAATCTCATATCTCCAGGTTCCAGTTCAATACGAAATAGAGGTTGAGGGACACGTTCTCGATTTCTGAGATTGTCTACACTTTTTACCTTAAGTCCCCTTTTCTCTAATTTCGACTGGATCAACATATGAGTATACACCTTTTATGATATGTATAAAAGTTCTTTTTGGAGCTTTCAAACTCGTTTACTACTATACGATAACTGTTTTCATCTATAAATTGTATTTTTGTTTCATCAATGTTACCACGCTTGATGGAAATTACATAAAATTTGTTCTCACCAATAACTGAACTCGTTTTTTGGTTCTGTTTTTGGCGTTGATAAGTGCGGACGCGATTTATTTTTAGCTCGCATTAACAAAAAACAAAACATACATTGTGTGAATAATTTCAAACAAAAACAAAAAAACAAACCCGTTTTAATACAACAACAAAGTTGTCTGTAATTTTTTTTTTTCTTTCTTTTTCTTTATTTTTTACAATGGCATATTGAATTGCTACTTTAAAAATAAAACAAAAACAATAAGGGCTAATGAGCCTCTTTAATTTAAGCAAAAAAAATGTAGACAATATTGTATTAAATAAAGACAAAAAAACTGAAAATAATTTGTGTGTAAATTCTACGCCTGTTATACGTGCGCAATCTTGTTCGTCGTTTTTGCTAAGCGATGACAATAATATAACTACAAACAAGTCGCCTTCTGAACACAGTGTTACCAACAGTAATATGGATAGTGTTAAACCCAAGACGCAAGTGGGAATGGACAGATACATTACGGTATTAAAAAGAGGTCGAAGCCCTAAATCTTCGCAGCTTGCACCAATGTCTAAAGTACATAAAGACAAGAGCTCTAATGGAATAAATTCCCATAATCGTTTTGCTATCTTAGATAGTGAAACAAGTGAACATAAAACGGCAATTAAGTCGTTCAAACCACCTCCAGTTTATTTAAGGGAGAAAAATTCGAACGACTTAATAAAAAAGTTAATTACAATTATTGGCGAGAACTCATTTTATGTAATTCCCATCAAGCGTGGTAACATTGATGAGACAAAAATACAATTTATTGATGAAAGCAGTTATCGTAAAGCAGTAAACGAGTTCGAAAACTGCAAAAAGAACTTTTATACCTATCAGCTGAAGAGTAGTAAAGGTCTACAGGTAGTCATTAAAGGTGTAGATTGATACGTTGATCCAGCTGAAATAAGAGCCGGACTCAAAAAAGCGGGTTTTAAAATAAAAAGTGTAGATAATCTCCGTAATCGGGAACGTGTCCCCCAACCACTGGAACCTGGAGATATCAGATTGAAGAAAAACGAAACGCACCCCATTTACAATCTGAAATACCTGTTACACCGTAAAATAACTGTAGAGGAGCCGCATAAACGTTCAGGACCTGTCCAGTGTCTAAATTGTCAAGAATATGGTCATACTAGGGCTTACTGTAAGTTGCCTCCGGTTTGCGTTGTATGTGACGAGCTACATTGTTCCGCCCAATGCGACAAAGCAAGGGATGACTCGAAAGTTAAAAAATGCAGCAATTGCGGTGGAAACCACACTGCTAACTACAGAGGCTGTCCAGTTTTTTCCATGGTAAGGAAAACCACTCAAAAATCAAATACTCCTGCTAAACACCCACAATATCGAGCAAATGCTCATTATCCTCAGTTAGCCCAACCAACAACACAACATGTTTCATACGCAGATATGGTTAAAACCAATCATACTGCAGTACATAAAGCGGCACCTACAAGTAATTCTACTCCTAATTTGCAATCGCATCCTAAAGAACAAACACCATCTGATAATTTCAATCGTCTCGAAGCAAGCATCGAGACATTAGTTCGCATGCAATCTATGATGTTGCAGGCGGTACTTAACAAACCATGAACTGTTTAAAAATATGTTTCTGGAACGCAAACGGCTTACGCCAACACAAAAATGAACTCGAGTACTTCTTGAAGAACCAACAAATTGATGTCATGATGGTTTCAGAGACTCATTTAACAACAAATAGCTTTTTTAAAATCAATGGCTATATATTATATGACACTAAAGACCCCAGTGGCAGAGCATGTGGTGGTTCAGCAATACTAATAAGGGCTCGAATTAAACATCATTTACTGTGTGATTTTTGTGAGGACTACCTTCAAGCAACAAACATCTGTATTGAAGAATATCATCAAAACTTTGTTATTTCTTCGATTTATTCACCTCCTAGATTTCAAATATCAGAGAGCCAATATATCAACTTTTTCAAATCACTAGGTCCCTGTGTCATAGCATCAGGCGACTACAACGCTAAACATACGTTTTGGGGATCACGCCTAATAACTCCAAAAGGTCGTATTTTGTTTGATACAATTTCCAAAATGCGTCTGAATGTGATATCAAGTGGACAACCCACCTATTGGCCTACTGATCGACAAAAAATACCTGATTATTACCTGTTATTGATTTTGGCGTGAGTAAAGGTATTTCGAGAGAAATGATTAAGGTTGAAGCGTCACTCGAATTATCCTCAGATCATTCACCCACTATTGTCTATATATGGAATCAGCAAAATATCGTGTCGCCAACAACTTGCACAAGCATTAATTGGTTGAAATATAGAAAGTATCTCAGTACTCATTGTTCGGAAAACATACCCCTAAGAACACCAGAAGATGTGGACCAGAGTCTAATTTATTTTGATCAAAACCTTAAATCAACTGCCCAACATGCGACAGAAACCAGACAACCAGCTAGATACAATCAAATTTACTTTGTAGATGTCGAGCGGCTCTTGGCTGAAAAAAGAAAAATTAGAAGAGAGTGGCAAGCACACAGATCTCCTCAACTCAAATCTAGACTTAAAGATTGCACGAAACGACTAAGACAGCTGCTAGAATCTCGAAGAGTAGCATCTCTAAAAAATTACTTGGAAGACCTCGATGCAACTGCTCAATCAGATTATTCATTATGGCGTGCATGTAGGAACCTTAAAAGACCGGTCGTACGTAAGCCTCCCTTGCGAACTTCTTGTGGAGACTGGGCAAGGAATGATACCGAAAAAGGCAATTTGTTTGTTGGACATTTGAAGAAAGTTTTCACCCCAAATGTATGTACTGATATAGCTGAGTTACCATCAGTAGAGACTAGTGCCGTAGTACCCCTAAGATTTTAATTTCGCGATATTGAAAGGGCAATAGCAGATTTAAACACCAAAAAAGCCCCTGGCGTTGATAAAACAAGTAACAAGATGTTAGTTGAGTTGCCCCGTATAGGTCGCAGAATTATTCTGTTTGTTTTTAATGCCATCTTACGTCTTGAGTACTTTCCCACAGAGTGGAAGGTCTCTTTGATAACTATGATTCCTAAACCAGGAAAAGACCACACAAAAGTAGAATCATACAGACCTATAAGCCTTTTATCAAACGTGTCAAAGTTATTTGAGAGAATATTAATAACTAAGCTGAATCCAATTCTTAGCGCGAAAGGATGCATTCCGAACCATCAATTCGGCTTCAGAAAACAACATAGTACGATCCAACAAACACACAGATTAGTAAATGTAATTAAAACGACCTTTGAAGAAAAAAAATACTGTTCTGCGCTCTTTATCGATGTTTCTCAAGCATTCGATAAGGTTTGGCACGAAGGCCTAATATTTAAGCTAAAGCTGAACTTGCCCGAAAACTTGTATAAGCTCTTAAAAGATTATTTAACGAATCGCAAGTTTTTACTAAAAGAAGGTGACTTTTTAAGCTCGCCACAGCTCATTGAAGCCGGAGTTCCCCAAGGTAGTATTTTGGGACCAATTTTATATTTACTGTACACATCGGATATGCCAATTAGCACCCTAGTCCACACATCAACTTTTGCAGATGACACAGCTTTTTTAAGTATTCATGAAAGTGCCCAAAAAGCATCACAACTTTTACAAGACCACATACTCATACATTTGGAAAAATGGCTAGAAAAATGGAGAATAAAAGTGAATGAACAAAAATGCACTCACATAACTTTCACACTGCGCAGGGACTCATGCCCTCCTATTCGCATAAATAACCAAATGATACCACAGCTTTCAGACGTTAAATACCTGGGTATACATCTTGACCGTCGCCTTACTTGGAAAAGCCACATTGACTTCAAGTTAACACAAATGAAACTAAAAGCAGTACAACTAAATTGGCTTATTGGCAGAAACTCCATCCTGAGCTTAGATTGTAAACTTCTACTGTACAAGTCGGTCCTCAAACCAATTTGGTGTTATGGGATTCAGTTATGGGGCACTGCCTCAGCTAGCAATGTAGAAAAATTCAAAGGCGCCAAAATAAGATTTTACGTATTATTACATCTGCTCCCTGGTATATAAAAAATTCGAACATCCACAAAGACCTAAACATGCCATCAGTTAAATCAGAAATAGCGGAACATGCAGTCACATATCTGAAGAGGCTTGAATCTCATCCAAACCCTTTGGCGCGTAACATGCTGAATGAACCTGGTTACATTCGACTAAAAAGAAGAGATACTGCTTTTCTTGGCCGTACATTAGAGGGATGACCCGCAAATGATTTCGAAATCCGTGAAACAAACATTATTTTTGTCTAGCACTGGCTGGACTTAAAAATAATATTTTATTTTAGACTTAAGATACGAGTAATTATTGTTAGTTCAAAAATTATTGAAGATACAATAAATAAATTATGAAAAAAAAACCAATAACTGAAATTAACTTCTTTATTAAGTCGCTGGAGTTGTTCTCCATTAAATAAATTGGAGGTGGTTTGAACGACCTGGGTGCCGTTTTTGTTTCACTTGTTTCGCTATCTAAAATAGCAAAACGATTATGGTAATTTATTCCGTTAGAGTCCTTGTCTTTTTGCACTTTCGCCATTGGTACAATCTGCGAAGATTTAGGGCTTCGACCTCTTTTCAATTCAGTTAAGTATCTGTCCATTCCTACTTGCGTCTTAAGCTTTTCTACGCTATCCATATTAGTTTTGGTAATACTGAGTTCAGAAGGCGACTTGTTTGTAGGTATTTAATTGTCATCGCATAACAATAGCGAGGAACAGGATTGTGTACGTAAAACTGGTATAGCATTTATAACCAAATTGCCACTAGTTTTTTTGTTTTTATTTATTTCAACATTGTCAACATTTTTGTTCTTAAATTAAAGAGGCTCATTAGCGTTTATTGTTTTTGTTTTATTTTTAAGGTAGCAATTCAATGCCGTGGTAATAAATAAAAAGAAAGAAAAATAAATATTTTACAAACAATTTTGGTGTTGTATAAAACAGGTTTGTTTTTTTGTTTTAAATTATTCACACAATGTATGTTTTGTTTTTTGTTAATGCGCGCTTAAAAAAATCGCGACACCGCACTTATCAACGCACAAACTAAAACTGAATTTAAAAAATGAAAAAGAAAATTTGTATAACCATTCTTAAAAGAGTTAAAATATCGCACAAAAAATCAATATATTTCATCATCTTCACAACGAGAAACATTAGATAGTTCGTTGGACGATAGTTCAAAATGTCAAACTGTTGATTCTATTCAGTAAAATCCTTAGCGTTACCAAACATGTCTAAAAACAGTGACCCAGTTACTGAAATGAGTAATGTTATCGAAGGAAACATAACACTAAACTCTACAGCTACAAACCAAAACTTGAACATGATCTGTAACAGCACAGGAGTAAGTAACATCTCTGAGAGGAGCGCGTTAGTAACTAATGAAAGCTTATCTGATTACTTGCCTGATTCAACAACTGAAAACACAATTGCTAATGCAAGCTTGAACTCCGTTAATGTTTCTTCTCAGGAACTTAAAAAAAGTGTAGATGTGATTTCTTCGCCTTTAATCATAATAAATGTTTACATTCCCTATAGCTGTAAATCTAAAAAACATTTATGTATATTTTGCAAGACTCTGCAAACAAAGTTAGCAGGGAATTTTCTAAATCGACATAAGTCCGAAAAGGAAATACAAACAATTTTAAAATTAAGAAGAAATGGGGATTTTATGTACAACACAACAAACTCGCTTAATACTGATTGTCAGCAGACAACAACAAGCCAAAGCAAAAAATGCAGTAACAGTACGTTTGCTGCAAAAATTGTAAGCGGTTTTTTTTTTTTTAAACTTTAAGAATGCATTTGCGTCGATGTGGAATTTTTAAACAAAATGATCGAACAAATTTTATTTCCAGCAGAAGGCTTACCCAGTATATACATGAAGATGCTAACGAAATATTAAAAACTCAAATTTTTCCTATTTTAAGAGATGACAAGTTAACCAATATAATACGACATGATGAGCTTATAATAAAGTTTGGCAACAAAATGGCAGAAAAGTACACATTAACCCATCAGCATGACATGGTGCGGTCCACCCTACGATTATTAGGACGTTTTAAAATTGCTATAACAGAGTTGTCCCCTGACGTGCAGCAACTTAAGCAAATTTATACCTCAGCTATTTGATAGCTGTATAAAAGCGTTGCGTAAAGTGGCAAATGGGATTCAGAACTTATGTAGTTTAGAACACCTGCTGTTGCACAGCATTTAACTTCTCTAATAAAGAAATGTGGGCATAAACAGAATGTATAAAAACGCAGGAGCATTAATTGAAAAAATGTTTGGAAGATTTTTTACTCTTGTGGGAGGAAGAAGTACCAACGCTAATAAACAAAAAGTCCTGTGAAGACCAAGCAACTCAAAAAAGGTATAAGAAAATGTGTTACCGTCAAAAGAAGACGTTAAAAAGTTGTATATGTTCCTTAAAAATAAAATGACTGATCAAATCAAGGTGCTAAAAGCAAAATATTGTTCAAATTATAATGTGGACCTTATAAGAGCCACACTTATTTTTATCCAAATATTTAATCGGAGAAGATCAGGTGAAATTGAACGACTTACACTCTCTAATTATCAAAATAAAGAGTGTATAACAGATAATGTTGAAGATGATATTAAAAAAAAAAAAACATTCACAAGAATCTGTAGAGTTTGCCAAGCAATTTGTGAAACTAACAATTAGAGGAAAGTTGGGAAGAACAGTGAGCGTGTTATTGAGTCCGCTATGTGAGAAAGTGCAGGTATATCTCGCTCAAACCAATACATATTTTGCAAAAGAAACACTTCAAGTTGTCAAAACAATATTTTCGTTCTTGTCCACTTCTGAAGCAATTTTCTATGGAATGTGGTGCATCGTAACCGGAAAGTGTAAGAGGTACAGCACTACGAAAACATATAGCCACATATACATCGCTATTAAACATCGAAGAAGCATCTGTCGACAGATTGGCTAATTTTATTGGACACCATAAAGATATTCACAAAAACATTTACAGAATGTCTATTCCGGTAGCAGAAATTACTTGCATTCTAAATTCATGACAAAAATGACGAAGATGATGAAATGCTTAGGGATGATGTCGAATTCGATGTTGTCAACGAGGATGTTGTTGATGAAGATGAGGATAGTAATTCAATAGTAGGTTCTTCTTGTAATGTGTCTAAACAAAGAATTTTGGAAGAAATACCCAAAAAGAAAAAGAGAAGCAGTAAGTAAATACCTCTAATATATTTTAAGTTCAAATTAACATTTTAATATGATTTATAAATTTAAACAATGATATTAATTTTTTATTTGTAAAAAAATATTTATTTAAGCATCACCTTTTGGTAAAACTAAAAGAACACGGTGGACACAGGAAGAAAAAGATGCAATTTATGCCCATTTTGGAGAGTTAAAGGCCATGAAGAATCTTCCAAGCCTTGTGGGGTGTATTCATTCAATTAATAAGTTTCCGGTTTTAGAAAAGAGAACTCCTCAGCAAATAAAAACCTGGATTGACAATCAGAGAAGACATAAATAAAAAGTATGTAAGTAATTATAACAATTTAGATACCTACAGATTCTAATTAATATTCTTTTTATTTCATACATAATATATGTATATTAACATTTATATATTCAAAAGTAGTAAAACAATTATAAATATCGACCGCAGTACACCAGGCACAGTTTTATATACAATCAACGAATTACAACATCAGCTGCAATTTTTCCTTTCCCCTATTTGTCTATACTAGATAAATGTATCAAATAATAAGCTAAACGAAACATGAAGACCCCCAAAATTAGAAAATACAGTTTATTTGCCACAAGATTAGTCAATTCCAACTATGCAAACCCCACCGTTACAAACACTTTCAATTCTATTGTAAATGGCAGAAGAAATAAACCTGTGTACTAATTTAACACAATATGTTGTTGGTAGAAACTACTGTTTGTGATCTTGTACTTTGAACGTGGGTTTTAGCGTTATTTTTCTTCGAACTTTTACTACCATTTGATAAAAAGAATTTTAAGCAATTGACTCGGCTCGTGTTCCATCCAATGATGTAAGTTGTATTTAATTGATTCATATTAAAAATAAGATCATTTGACCTATAAATCAAAAAGCATAATAAACTTAAATTTTATTACTTTACTTTTATTCCAGCCTAGCTATGTTTTGCACTTGTGTATTAAATTCTTCGGTTGATATTTTATTAATAAAACGTGGAAAACACTATGTAAACACATTACAGCAGGTATAGACGACTTTCACGTATTGAAAAAAGTATGCCATTTACTGCAAAAATGTTAGCTCTATCTGTGGACCATATTGTTGCTGCACATTTAATTTATGTTTAACCATTAAAAAATATATAATAAGAATTATATGTACTATACCCCGTCAATATATATGTATGTAGATATATTTATGGCAATGCCATTTTATCAACATTTTCAACAAATATTTTTTGTGTAAAATTTAAATAACGAAATGTTTTATTAAGATGTTTTGTATCTAAATTGTAAACTTCAAACAATTCCCAATTAAACTGTAATTTTAAGAATAAATTTGATGTTAAATTGAAAAAGTAATTTCTAAAATAATTAATAAGCCTTATTACACGCTTAACTTTTTAATTTATTATATACATTTGAAATGGTTTAAAAACTTTACAGCGAGTACAGACAATGTTAAGCACGTATAGAAAAACGTATGTTAGTTATTACAACAAGAATTATATGTAATATAAATACGTTGTCAAGTTGTCTATTTTGCCATTTGGTAATCTTTAATATTTTATGTAAGATTTAAATAACCGAATGTTGTTTTATTAATATGTTTTGTATCTAAATTGCAAACTTCAAACCTTTTAACATACGTAGCTATAAATAAAAACACACTTAATTGAAAGATATTTCATTGTAAATGTATTCATAAAATTTATATATAAACTAATTTCAAGAATAATTTTGATATTAATTTAAAAAGTAATATGTAGTATTTTGTTACGCCTTTTGTAATATTATTTAAATTAAAAAAAGGTCAAGTTTGAAGCCAGTTTATCATTGATAAACAATTATTTTTGCTTTCAATATTTCAATATTCGTCTGATATCATATCCAACTTACATACATATGTATATAAAGATATTTAAAGCAAAAATAAAAATATTTGTTTATTAATAACAAATTGGCCTCAAGCTTGACCATTTGTTTTTTAATTGAAAAAGGATTTTAAAAACGAATTACACGTAAAAAAACCCTGATTATTTTTTTAATGTATTTCATTAGTTAATGAATTATTATATTTTGTAAACCTAATGTAAATAAAAAGAAGATACATTGTAATGCAATATAGCTTAGAAACTGTTTGAATTAAATCAATATCAACCATTACAAATATTTTACGCAGACTAAATAACGTTAAACCAAGAGAAATTTAAATATTTTTCATCGTCACTATTTTGACAAGCTGAAGTCTTTCCGCAGGTGATATTGCGTAGAACAGATTTAGGACGTTGTAGAGCCGTGCAATTATTACTAAGCAAATATGTATGTATACATATCTAAGAATCTACAATGCCTTGTTACCATTACCCTTGGCTTAAATTTAAAAAATGGCTCTTGGTTTGTTAACATCTCTAAGCCAATTTTTTGGCATTTTGTTCGCGTTCTGGAGAATAGATGGTTGTTTGAAGACATTATCCTTTCTAAAAGTGATAAGCTAAATCCACAACAGATTTTAGTGGTCATAGTTCCCAGCTAACTTTTTAACTAAATAAAAATAAATATCAAACGTACTTTGTCCTACTAAAAACGAAAAAGTTTCTCCAAGTATCTTACTAATTTGCCGATTCATTGTAATTTATGTACGTAATCAAGTTTAAGAATAAAATTGATATTAAATTAAAAGAATCATTTTTTAGATAGTTTGAATTTTTATAACAAGTTTTATTATTAATTTCTAAATACAATAAAAACATTTTTTACTTCAATTACACATGAACCTCCAAACGATATCCAACAATGATCGTAAAAAATTATTGATAACGTATAGGTTTAAAATAATTGTTATTTAGTTATTACTGTGAAATAAATAAATACTTCTAGGATGTATACGTTAAAGCAATAGAGCCGCGCTATTAATGTATTATAAGCAAATTCCATAAAAAGTGGTATTAGGTCTCGAATTCTTTGTGACCATTGTCTTGACGGTATAATGTTAAGCGGGAACATTGCCAAAGCCTTTAAATAATTAATACAGTATCGATTTGAGTCTATTCGTTATCAGTTTGTTCGCGAGCTGTTTGTAAAACACATTGAAATATCAAACATGTAGCGCTAGGAAGATGTTTGTCCCAGATTAGTTTGGAGGCAACCTTTTGATAAGATGAATCCACAAAATATTTATGAGGTCCCATTAAAAAATAAAACGAAAGGTAAAATAAATTTTATACTTTGAAAACTATTTTACAAATGTATATTAAAATCACAAATTATTATTAGTTTATCATTTGCCAACTTCTTAAGCTTACCAATTAATTTTTCCAAACAGTTCTGTTGAATTTCTCTCATATATGTATGTATGTAGTTTCTATGGCTTTAAGTATGTCATCCTCATGAATTGTAGCTTTATTAAGCTTATTGGTAATAATTTTATGTCTTTAATGTCTTTTTTGCATTTTCTTTAAATGTTTTTAATGCAAAATAAATAAATGCCTGCGGCATCCATAACAGAGACCTGCATGATTACGATTCAAACGGCGACATTTTGCATTTTAAAAAAATGAATGCTGTTAATGCATGATTCATATCAATGAATATGCTTGCCACTGCTTGCAATTTCTGTTTATTCCCATGATTCACAAAAGCAATGAATTAGTTTGAGTGGTTTGAGTGGTTCGTAAAAGAGGCTGCTGACAAATGTGTATAGTTTTACAGAAGAAACGGAAGTTAAGAAAAAAAAAATTAAATAAAAAATTTAAAAATTCGTCAATATATAAATAAAGATATGTCTATATATATGTACATATATACACTTATTATAAAAGTAACAAAATTAAATAAAATAATAAAAATAATGAAAATAATTCTTGCAAAAAAAAACCGACTTCAAAACAGACAAACTTAAAATCATGTTTCTTTAAGACGGTAATTATACAAACCAATGCCAAACGACTGTCTGTATACAGCGGATAAAAATTTTGGCTATATACATAAAATTACACTAACTATTGCGACACCCTGTAATTTCCGAGTTCAAATTTTATACTTGTTATAGCGGTCGTAGCAATACAGGTTCATTGTAAATTTCAACCGTCTGTCTGTAACGGCTTAAAAGTTTGGTCATATACATCAAATTACATAAACTATTGCGACACCCTGTAATTTATAATTTTAAATATTTATACTTATTTTAACACACATAGTAATGGACATTCTGTCTAATTGTTAAGTGTTTGTCAATAACTATTCAAAAGATAGGGTCATATATATCAAATGACGTCACCTATTGGGACACCCTTTCATTATTAACCGACTTCAAAAAAAGAAGGAGGTTATCAATTCGTCTGAATGTTGCTTTTTTTTTTTATGTTTGTGCCTTCAGAACTCGGTCATTTCTGAACCGATTTTAAAAATTTTTGCGCCATTAGAAAGGTTATGGCTACAGATTGGTCCCATTTTAAAAACAGTTTAAAAGTTTAAAAATTAAAGGGTGTCCCCATACAACATACATGTTTTTTACGTGTATTATGAAATTTGTAGGTCACCCATTTAAAATTAGAAAAAAGTGCGTATCACTATAGATCCCAATAACAAAATGTAATTAAAAAATAAAATTAAAAATTAAAGGGTGACCCCATAGGTGAAGTAATTTCACCATTATGGTCCTATCTTCTGAACCGTTATAGACAAACACTTGAAAGTTGCACATAATGTTCGTTACTATGTCTATTATAATAAGTATAAATATTTAAAATTAGAAATTAAAGGGTGTCCCATTAGTTGGTTTATTTTGATATATATATGGCAAAACTTTTGAACCGTTATAGACAGACAGTTGAAATTTACAAAGAACTTGTATTGCTAAGTCCGCTAATATAACAAGTGTAAAATATGAATTTGGAAATTAAAGGGTGTCCCAATAGTTAATGTAAAAGTGATATATATGGCCAAACTTTTCAACTGTTATAGATAGACAGTTGAAATGTACAAAGAACCTATATTGCTTAGTCCGCTATTACAACAAGTATAAAATTTGGATAAATTAAAGGGTGTCCCTATTATTGATGTAATTTGACCATTATGTCCTCATCTTTGGAACCGTTATAGACAAACACTTGAAAAATAGACAGAATGTTCACTACTATATCTGGTATAACAACAAGTATAAATATTTAAAATTGGAAACTAAAGGGTGTCCCAATTGTTGATGTAATTTGATGTATATGGACACAAAGTTAAATTTTACAAAGAATCTGTATGACAAAGTTCTCTTTAACAAGTATTTATATTAAAATTTGAATTTAAAGGGTGTCCCAATAGGTGACGTCATTTGATATATATGACCCTATCTTTTAAATAGTTATTGACAAACACTTAACAATTAGACAGAATGTCCATTACTATGTGTGTTAAAATAAGTATAAATATTTAAAATTACAAATTACAGGGTGTCGCAATAGTTTATGTAATTTGATGTATATGACCAAACTTTTAAACCGTTACAAACAGACGGTTGAAATTTACAATGAACCTGTATTGCTACGAACGCTATAACTAGTATAAAATTTGAATCCGGAAATTACAGGGTGTCGCAATAGTTACCGTCTTAAAGAAACATGATTTTAAGTTTGTCTGTTTTGAAGTCGGTTTTTTTTTGCAAGAATTATTGTTAATAAAAGCGTACAAGTGTGAAACTTGGTCCAGACATGTGGTTTAATGGCATTCATAAAAATCAATCAAAAACTCGTTTTTGATTTTTTGAATAGGTACCGTCTTACAAGGCAGTAATTTATGATAATCTTAAATTGTTTTTTTCATTATATATGTAGAACACAAATTTGTGGTGAGCCAATGGAGAATATAGTTAATGAACAAAATTGTAGGTATTACCACTTTTGTCTATTTTGATTCTGCTTTATCCACACTACTAGGTATTTGTCAATAGGTACTTATTTTGTTTTTTCAAATAGAAAAAATAATTACTTTATTGTCGAAAAACTCACAGTTTGTTTGCCTTACTATAATTATCTCTAATTCATTAAATATTTTTGCAAAAATAGAATACGAGTACATGTACCTGAATTCTAGGAATACTTGCAATCTCTTAACCCTTCTTTCAATTGAATTTGATGTTTATTTGGGTATTCAAATAGCCCATTTGTGGCAGGTAAAAGAATTTAACGAATGTAGCAAATCCAGTTGGGTTATTACTTCACAAGAAAAAGTTATTTTATTATATTGTCCACTAATTTTGTCAAGTATTAGGTATAATAATCTTAAAATAATAATTATTTTTCATAAAAATTGAACCCAATTACCGCTTTCTTTAAATATGTTCATCTCGTACATAGATGTTTCAAGATTTTTATTAACAGAATTGCAGCCCTACATAAACATTATAACATTATTTTTCGAACGCTAGTCAATACTTTAACAACGTGCATTTGTGAGTGGTTTGAGTGTTCTGCATATATATGTATATTATTTATTTATTAGTAGTATTTTAAATACTTTTTCATTACACTTTATGCAATACATTTTCAATACATTTTTCTTTTTAAGCTCTAATTTACATTAAAATTTCTAATAAAATCAACAACTTTTTTTCTAAAAACATTATTATTTGTTTCACTTTTAATATCATTTCGCATCATATTGTAAGTTCTTAGTCCTTTGTAAAATAATGACTATTGAGTGGCACTAGTATCTGACCGTTGTAGTCTAAAATTCTGGTTATTACGTAAATTATACGGTTGAACATCTCCTACATATCTCAGTTGCTCTATTAGGTAATCTGGTGCTTCTCCCAACTTCATTTTTTTGATAAACATTAATGTATTATCCTCCAGCCTTTGTTGTATATCCATCCATCTTAAGGTATCTAACATATATTGAATTGATTTAAGACGATTGCATTTTAATATATTCCTCAGTGCTTTATTTTGTAGTTTTTGTAGTCTGTTTATTTGATTATCAGTGCAACATGTATATATTATAGTTGAGCCATATTCGAAATTTGGTTTTATAATCGTATTATAAATGTTTATTGCGGTAATAATAGAAACTTTGTTTCTTATTCTTTTAAAAAATCCTATCTTTTTTCCATTTTTTTTGCAGATAAATTCTAAATGTTCTTTCATATTTAAATCTTTGTCTATCAAAAACCCCAAATATTTTATTTTATCCACTTTTTCAATTATTACATCATTAATCTTGAGTTCTTTTTTTATTTCATATTTATTTCCATAATTTTGGTTTTATTTTCATTTAATTAAATTTTGTTCATGTTTAGCCATTTGTTAATTTCGTGCATATCCATTTTTAAATTTTCATACCACATGTCTTCTGTTTGCGCTTCTGTGAATATATGGATAAATAAAAGAGCCCCTAGAACGGAACCCTGAGGTACACCAAAGTCGTTTTCTTTTTGCTTAGATCTTACATTGTTAACTTTTGTCATTTGTTAAATAAGATTGAAACCATTTTAATTCATTATTCTTTATTCCATATCTTTGTCGTTTTTTTAACATGATATCACGGTCAATAGTTTCGAATGCCCTTTTAAAATCTAAAAATATAGCCACAATTTTACTATTCTGTTTCGCGTATTTCCATCTGTTTATGACACAGTGTACAGCGGTTTCGCACGAGTGGTTTCTTCTGAATCCTGACTGATATTTTGACAGTATTTTATGATTTTCTAAATATTTTATCAACTGGTTTTTTACAATTTTTTATAAAATTTTTTCACATTATTTCAAGCTGTTTATAGGACGATACTCCTCACAATTTATTGTATTTTTTACTTTTTCAATAAGAGTTATAATTGATTACCGGTTTCAAGTGATTTGTTTACTATTTTAAGCATTTTATTGCACACTATTTCCCAATTATCTAGTATTAATTTAATACTTATTTTATTATAGTCAGGTTTAGTATTCATATCCTTACATATATTTTTTAATTCTGCTAAAGTTATTCCACGAAATTTAAATCTACTGTCTATCACACTTATCTTATTTTCATATTGCACATATTCGATGGAATTATTTATTTCTTTAATACCGTCTATAAAATAATTATTAAAGTTTTCGGCTATTTGTATGTTATCCTTATATTCTATATTTTTAAATATCACATTTTTTATCACAGATATGGGGTTTCTTAGCACTAGTTCTTTAATTTTATTCCACATTTCTTTTTGGTTATTTGTATTGTTAATTTTATAATTTATATAATTATTTTTTTCGTTTTCAATTTTTACTTTATAAGCATTTCTTATAAGTTTATACGCATTCTAAAAGCATTTCTTATAAGTTTATACGCATTCCATGCCTCATTCGTATTTTCATTTATTGCACTTTGATATTTAAAAATCTTTTCTCTTTTTATATTTTTAAGTTCATTACTAAACCATTTATTGCCGTGCTTTTCTATTAGTTTCTGTTTAAAAGTAAATTTCTTAACTGTATTTTCTATACTATTATCGAAATGTTGGACATAGTGGTCTAGATTGTTAATTTTATTACACTCTATTTGAAACGGGTCTTATCATATTAAAACATTTCCACTTCTTCTACTATTGTACACTTTCGTTTTTAATTAATATGTCAATAGTTTCGTGATCCGCTATCTTAATATTTATATTAGTTTGCGCAGAAATATTTTCATTATTTGTTTTAACATAGTCTTTGAGAGTTTTAGTATTTTTTGTTAACCCTAGTATATTCAATAATTATTTGTTTTAGATCATTGCCATTTATAACGCTTTCTATTCTTGTTCTATAAAAGTCTTTGAACCAATCTATATTGAAATCTCCAACTGTTATTATATCACAGCTTTCTTCACCTATTTCTTCTATTACCTCTCGAAAATCGTCACAAAATTCAGGCTTTTGGCTACTTGGTAATAGGTATACTATTACACATATGAATGTTATTTTTAGATATATTGCTTTATATGCACTAATCCAATATTTCGATTCTTTCACATAATCTTTTATTTTGTTAATCTTTCAATGTTTTTTGAAATATGCAATTGATTTCGATAGAGTTATGTAATGGTTATAATCTTTTATTGCAATCTCCGATTCATTAACCTCGTCAGTCAAATGAGTTTCCGACAGAATAATGAAATCTGGTTTATCTACTTCAATACTCGTTTCCAAATTAGTAAAGTTATTGAGGAGTCCTTGAATGTTGGTATACATATATGCCATGAATTTGCTTTGGTTGTTAGGCTGCAATACCTATTATTCTCTTTTTTAGATTCAGTTTATTTTGATACACTGGGCATTCTCTATTACCGGTTATATGATTCTCGTCCAATCCTAGATTTAGCCTTCTATTTTCTCTCATGCAGTTGACGCATTTATTAACTACCTCTTTATTACATTCACTACTTTTGTGTTTTAAGTGACATTTGTAACATATTTCTTCATTTCTACACTTCGAAGCTTTATGATTATAGCCTTGGCATTTGAAACATTGTAATATATTTAACCCATCAAAAACTCGGCATCTGTCCCATCCAACATTAATTTTTTTGACTTGATATAATCTTAGCATATGACTCATTATCAATTTTTATTTTCGCATTGAATATTGTTTTATTAAATCGTTTTGTTTAAAAAAATTTTATTATTTCAATATTACTATTTTCCAAAATTTTATTTTGTTTTTTCATTTTTTCAATAAGTTCTTTTTCGGATGTTTTGAAGTTTATGTCAGTTACAATTATTTGCATATCGATTTGCCTTGGAACAGTTATTTCATAGTTTACGCTTATTTCATTTTGTATAACTTCCTTAATTTTTTCTCTTTCTTCGAGATTTTCACTCTGAATTACTAATGTTCCATTTTTTCTATTCTCTACATTTGTTATTTTAAAATTCACACTTTTTTTTTATTTGGGCTTTATAATTAAGGGAATATTTTTTGACGCATCTGGCATCATTACGTTTTTTACTGATTGTGCATATGTCATTTTAGCCTTGACGTTTATATCGTTAATGGCTTTCTTTATTTTCGTATTATTTTTTCTATTGTTTCGCACATATACTTGTTTTTATTCACTATTTCGCTTACATTTCCAAATAAGTTTTTTACGACATCTACCTTTTTTTCACACATTGCTTGTATCTTATGAATTTTTTTAAACCTTTCGTCATATCGTTTTTCGATTGCTTCCAATAAAGCTTTTATTTCATTTTCATTTTGTTGTAACGAACTTTTGAACTTATTCTTATATTCAATAATACTTGTTTGTTTTAATTTACACCTTCTTGAATGTCTTTTAGTACAAGATCTACATTTTGTATATACTGCATACAATCATCGCAGATGTAACAAACAAAATTGTCTTCGTCTATAATTTTTGTGGAATAATTGTCTATACCGGCGCACTTTTTTGTGTATTGATACACTTTACACACACACACCCATACATCTAAGTCCACTTTCACCTCTTATTGCTGATCTGAATTTACTGCATTCAGCCATTATTAAATACTTTTCAGAATCAGGATCAGGTTAGGAACGCAAAACGCAAATCTTGGAAAGACTTCTGCGGCAGCATTGAGAGTTTTTCCGAGACTAGCAGACAGCCTGCTAAAGTACTTGCCAAACAACCGCCAATTCCTGGGTATATTCAGAAATTAGACGGAACTTGGACAACTAGTGCACATGAGTCACTGGAAGTCCTGTTGGACACTCATTTTCCAGGGTGTAGATCACCTATGGATTCGCGACAGAATCCTATACAGATGTGCAGTATAACGACCTCCGCAAACATCGATGTGGATAAGCTACACTGGGCGATCAAAAGCTTCTTGCTCAAAACGCTAGAAAGACTTATTGACATTCACATTAGGATGACTATCGATAAGAATCTCATTTCGCCATCTCAACATGCATACACAAAAGGCAAATCTGTTGAGACTGCGCTTCATTCGCTTGTGGGACATAAAGAGAAGTCACTAGAGCATAAAAACTATACTATGGTGGCCTTCATGGATATTGAAGGTGCCTTTAATAATATTGATTCGATGGCAATAACTCAATCGCTTAGAGAATTTGGGATTCATCAATCAATCATTAGATTTGTAGAAAACTTGCTGAGCGTCAGGACAATAACATCTACTTTTGGCGCGGCGAGTATTTCCAAAAGTGTGGTGAGGGGTACACCACAAGGTGGTGTTTTGTCCCCTCTGCTATGGAATGTAGCAATAAATAGGCTACTCAGGGATCTAGACTCCTTGAACTTCAAGACTGTCGCCTACGCAGACGATGTGGCGGTGGCAGTGTCTTGTATCCATTTAGACATTATCACACAAAGATTGGAGACGGCACTTAGAATGATCTGCTCCTGGGAAGTACAGAGCGGACTGAGTGTTAATCCAACCAAAACCGAACTTGTATTAATCTCTAGGAACTACAAGATTCCATCTTTCAGGTTACCGACTTTAAACGGGATACCTCCTACTCTGTCTGAGAGCGCGAAATATTTAGGCATAATCTTAGATAGTAAATTATCATGGAAAATGAACATCCAGGCGAGAGCCTCTAAGGCCATTACAGCAATATACGTATGTAGGAAAGCCATTTGCAAAACTTGGGGTATGAATCCAAGGATTGTAAAATGGCTACTTGAAGCGGTAATCAAACCGATATTACTCTACGGAGTTATTGTCTGGTGGAAAGCACTAGACATTACAGGGGCAATTAGGTCAACCCCGACTAAGGCACTCTTTGCCATACTCAATTGGCTACCAGTAGACCAACTGGTCAGGGGGCTTGCTATGAAAACAGCTGTTAGACTGAATGTCACAAATGCATGGAACCATAGGCCATGAGCTCATGCCAGTATCCTGGGGAGATCATGAACGTCATTCCCGGTCTTATTGACTACTGTACCCCAATACCCTTCTTCACAAGAAGCTTTGTCATTGACTTGACGGAGGGTCCTGCACGTAAACCTGGAGCAGTCTGTGTGTACACGGATGGCTCTAAAAGGGGTGATAGGGTTGGGGGTGGAGTTTATATGGAAGAGTTTGGAATCAAAATGTGTTTCAGACTTCCAAATGACTGTAACGTCTTACAAGCAGAAATATCTGCTATCAAAAGAGCGGCAAACTGGTTAAGGTACCACAGAATATTCAACAGGAATATCTGGTTTTGTACCGACAGTAAAGCTGCAATTCTGTCCTTAGCAGGTGTGTTTACCACATCAAACTTAGTCCTGGAATGCCGGAC
>OX451217.1:101304476-101337503 GCA_949628195.1 Phasia obesa | reverse complement strand
CACTATCAGCATCAATTTACATAAAAACATACAGGTATCCGCATGTACATACAACGGAAGTAGAAAGACAAATGACAGAAATGTTAGACCAGTGTTTAATTAAGCATAGTAGTTCACCATAGAACGCACCTATCTGGGTCGTACCTAAGAAAGAGGACAAGCTAGGAAACAAGGAATGGAGAATTGTTATTGACTATAGAAAGTTGAACATGGCTACCAAAGAGGATAAATATCCTATTCCACGTATAGACGACATACTGGACAAGCTCGGACGCGCGAATTACTTTTCCACTTTAGACCTTACGAAGGGCTTTTATCAGATTGAAGTAGAGCCTGAAGATCGCGAAAAAACCGCATTCTCTACACATAACGGACATTACGAATTTATTCGCATGCCAATCGGCTTAAAGAAAGCGCCCTCTACGTTTCAGAGGATGATGAACAACGTTCTTGGGGAACATGTTAATAAGATTTGCGTAATATACATGGACGACATTCTAATTTTTTCTTCATCCTTACAAGAACATCTCGGAAATTTAGAAAAAATATTTCAAACCCTGAGAGCAGCAAATTTAAAGGTTTCACTGAACAAGAGCGATTTTATGAAGAAACAGACTGAGTTTTTGGGACACATTGTCACTAAAAATGGCATTAAACCTAATCCGGACAAAGTGGACGCAATTAGAAGATATACTATTCCAAAGACGGTTAGGGAAATTCAAAGCTTTTTAGGATTAAGTGGGTTTTAAAGGAAATTTAATCCAAGCAACTACGCATTGGGAGCAGTTTTGTCTCAATCAAAAGGCCCAATTGCGTTCGCATCAAGAACCCTTAACCAGTACGAAATAAACTATTCCACAGTGGAAAAAGAGTTGTTGGCTATCGTATGGGCAGTTAAACAATTTAGACACTATTTATACTGAAAAATTCCAATTACGCACAGACCATAAACCTTTAATTTGGTTGGCAAACTTAAGGGAACCAAATTGTAAGCTTATACGTTGGAAGATCAAACTCAACGAATATGAGTTTGACATGCAACACGGGCAACACAAGGCAAAGAAAACAAAGTGGCGGATGCATTATCAAGACTTAGGGAAATAAACATATTCGAGGGAAAAGCCTCTAGATTCGAATGCAGTGTGTGTGGAAAAGTCTACACTCACAAACAAACTCTAACTTTTCATATGAAAATGCATACTGATAAAAACCTACAATGTAAAATTTGTAATAAGAAATTAAGAAGACCTCGATGTCTACAAGATTATCTTAGAAAAATACATAATTATGTTGAGAGGAGGGAAACCTTTGAAAGTGTTAGAAGACGCAGTGAGTCACCCTTATCTACCGAAGATTCAGCTGATGAAGACAGCAGTGACCATTTTTTTATATCTCCAAGACCTCTCCACTCATTTAATTACCAAATTTTAAACACAATGACGAGAATAAGATCAAAAAGGACGTTATATTTGGGAGGTATAGAATAATTTATTCCTATGCGGACTATACGGAACAGATAATAGAGCAATTATTATCTGAGTCTGGCAATCAGCGAGACATTGGAATGTATTGCAAAGATACAGACACTTTAATTAAAATTCAGAATAAATATAAAGAATTAAGGGGAAATCCCAATCATTCGTTTAACACAAAAATTGTTTTAACGAATCAATTAAGGGAAAACATAGGATATGAAAACTGGCTGGAAATTATAGCAAAACACCATAGATTCGAAAATAATCAACCGGGAATAGAAAAGACTTATATGGAATTGAAAAGAAAAATCTACTATCCCAATTTAAGAAAAGAAATTACTAAATTTATAAATAATTGCTTAATATGCAACTTTAAGTTTGAAAGAAATCCAATTAAATTACCTTTCGAAAAAACTGAAACACCTAAAGCTCCACACGAACACTATCATACGGATATATGGTATATGGACAGATCCACCAGTTATGTTACCATGTTAGACAAATTCTCAAAACACGCGATGATTGAAGAAGTTCCAGACAGAACACCACTGCAACTTATCAAAAGTTATATAAAACTCTTTATGTACATGAAAACGCCTAAGAACTTCACCTTAGATAATGAAACCTCTTTCAAATCAGCTCTTTTTACTGATTTTCTAGACAAGAAGGGAGTAAATTATCATTTTTGTACACCAAATCGACATACAGGAAATTCCGATATAGAGCGTTTTCACGCAACTCTGAACGAAAACATACGCATATTGAAAAAGCGCGAAGAAACCTTGGACATAGCTTACAATATTGACTTATCTTACCAGGCTTTAGAAGCATACAATAATAGCACAAATATGACATCCGGTGAAAAACCAATTAATTCACACTTTCGAAACAATATTGGCAAATTTTCAACAGAATAGAAGATAAGAAAATAAAACTCTAGAATACCGCAATAAAGATAGAAAGGACGAACAGATAAACGAAGAAGTCATGAGAACTAACCAACCGGACAAACTGAGTTGGAAAATGAAACATGTAGCCGTAGAAAAGATTACAGACAAAAAATACAAAAGAAAGAAACAAATTATACATAAAGATCAGTTCATCAAAAGAAGAAATCTTTCAAAATTTCTTGAAGTACTTGTTGATAATCCTGACGATGGTAACACCAGCGACGTCACAGAAACTGATGATAACTGATTTAAATCCAGGAAACGGGGGAAAAATCATTAATACAAAATTATTCGAAAATATTACATGTATTTAACCTACATTAACAAATTAGAATTCGAAATAATGACTCTAGATGACGCATATTAGCAACATCAAATTAAACACACTAAAATACAATTACTGAGCGTAATACCAAGATACCGTGCTATATAAATACCTGTACGGAACAATGGAGATCGACAGAACGGAGATCGAAGAAAAACTTAAAATCAATAGTTTTAATAATCACAACATAATTGAACAATCGAATAAACAAATCATAATCAATGCTCATTTTGATGAACAACTAAAAATATTAACTGACTTACAAAGCCAACAGACGAGATTACTTGGTTAGAATTCAGAACTGCTTAATCAAACTAAAACAAATTCACGTTAAGCATACCTCAGATACGAAATTGAACATTTGGTAAAATTAGTTTAACAAGTCAGAGAATTACTTTTGGCTTCAAAATTGCGAACACTAAACAGAGACATTTTGACAGATCAAGAACCGATTTTAACATAACTTTTCACAAATTAGAATACATTGAACTTAACGTTGCAACTAAAGAATCAGATATTATTTTCATTATTAAAATTCCTAACTTAACTTCCGAAACTTTAAGGAAATTTTCATACAACCGATCCCTAAAAAAAGTGGACAACAAATAGTGTTCGATGCTAATAACTATTTGACGGACGGAAAAAACATGAACGAAGATACTAACAAAATATTTAATTTAAGAAAAATAAAGGATAAATGTATTGAAAACATATTTAGAAAAGAGAAAATGATTTGTTACTATAGTCCTAATGATAATGCCGATATTGTTGAAATTGGAACAAATGTAATAGTCACTATCAATGTAGATATTGAAATTGAACAAACTTGTAATCGATTCCCGTTTACATTAAAGGGAAAATACCTAATTTATATTGAAAATTGTAAAATACTACTTGACAAATGGTACAGTAAGAAATTATATCAAAACACTGTAATCATACTAAATCACTTCCGGATTATCGAAATATCTAACGACACTAGCTTGTCATTAAAAGAATTACAATAAAATATTAATAACACTAATACTATAGTTGGACTTAAAACTAATCAAAAGATTCATTCTTATACCACTTATACCATAATGACAGTTATATTACTTGTAATTTCTATTTACGTTTATCTTAAGAAAAAGAAAACTGTTAAGCCAACGGCCATCTCCGTTAACTTACCCTCACTTCCCTTAGAATCCGGGATAAGCTCTTTGTCAGGGGGTGTTATGACATCATCCTCTGCTAGATTGCCATTCGCTTAAACAGCTTTATTTTTTTAATCATTTAATAACACAAAAATACTTACGCTGCATTTTCGGCTTCATACATATAGGAGTTTAAGTAAAGCTTGGGTACAAACAAAGTATGTATCCAAAGCAACTAAAATGAATTTGAAATTGACAAAATAGTTATGGTTAATTTTTAGCTTAAGAACAAATAACAAATGTATCATATAACCATGCTTTTTATTTTATTTTTTTTATTTACTTAAGAATTTTTGTACAACACGTCACATTGTATAATTCAAAATAAAGTTTTAGTTTTTAAACCAAACTCAAAGAATAAAGTTAAAATTATATAAATATATATATATATATATATATATATATATATATATATATATATATATATATATATATATATATATATATATATATATATATTGTTACGTTTTTACTTTACGTTGGGTTCTTTTAATTGCAAAATAAATACACACTGTTATTACTTTTACTGTAAGTCACTTTATTTATTAATACCACTGTTCAAAAATACAGCAAACTGTTAAACACTCTTAAAATTTTACAACTTAACTCTTTGACTTTTAAATTAATACTGCCGTACTACTTCGCCAGCACGATTCACTTATATAGGTGCTTTAAAAGCACCAGAATGTTCTATTCCAGACATATCTGGCAGGTTCGATTGTTATTGCTCTTGTTTTCTGTTTGTGTGATTGGTTATTTCTTTATACCTGTGTTTGTGGCTATTTATTTCTTTATACCTGTGTGTGTGTGGCTGTTTATTTGTTTATGCTTGTATTTATGTATGTGGATGTGTATTTAACAGAAGAGTGTTTATTTAATCTGTGTGTGTGTGTATGCGTAAATGCGAATTTTTGTATGAGGCGTTTCTTTCTTCCATCATTGTAAGAAAATAAGCCAGTAATGTTGTTGTTGTTGCTCGAGAGTATTGTTGTTCAGAGCTTATAATGAATAAATTCTTCTTTCGTAACAATAAATATATATATATATATATATATATATATATATATATATATATATATATATATATATATATATATATATGTGATATATATATATATATATATATATATATATATATATATATATATATATATATATATATATATCACATATATATATATATATATATATATATATATATTTTTTTTTATATATATTTTATATATATATACTTATATATTTTTTTTTTAAGTCTTTATTTACAAGTTTAAAATATAAATACAGAGGTATGAGATTTTTCTATAAGTACTACAACAATAAGAGTCTTAAAATTAAATTTACAAAACTAATAACAATAAATATACAGCCTTAAGGAAAATAGCTCACGAAAACCTTTTTGATCTCTATGGAAGTTATAAAGAAATTTTTTTTTGGATAATCACTAATACATTCATTCTTAACGAACGAATCTTAGTGATTACCTTGTAAATGCCTTATTGATTCAAAGTTTGACAGTCTGCATTTTTCATTAAATATCAGTGTCAGTTCTCTAGTGAAATCGTTTATCATCTTGTGTCCAAAGTTACTGTGAAGTAAATTTGTCGGATACCTACGAGGAAGATTATGAATTATTTTCAAATTCTTGTTTTGTATAATCTGAAGCTTTTTCGTATGAGTTTTCGCAGTTTCATGAAACCATACTTGACAGCCGTAAGTCATAATTGGTCGAATGCACATTTTATATAACAATATTTTGTTTTTCATATTCAGTTTAGATCTTCTGTTGAGTATGGGAAACAATGCCCGACCACACTTTATAGCTTTTTCACAAATTTGGTTGACATGTTGCTTAAATGTTAGTTTTTTATCCATTATAATGCCCAAATACTTGATTTCTGACTTGTATAACATTCCCACGGCAGAACATAGATTGAGAAGGTATGCGTTTTGGCGACTTATTATATGGAAAAATAATAGCCTGTATTTTATCATCATTGACCTTTATTTTCCATTTATTAAAATATTTTTGGCTTGAATTTAAGCTCTCTTGCATTTTCCTAACTAATGAATTAGATACCTTACCGCTGCAAATGAAAGCACTATCGTCTGTATAAAATGCTGCTTCCTGCGTAGAGTGATATCTGACGTGTATAACGAATAAAGCGTAGGTGACAAAACGGAATCTTGCGGTAGACCTGCGAGTATATGTTTTTCATCTGATGAGATGCTATCCACGAAAACTACAAATGAACGTTGGTCTAAAAAGCTTTGTATAATTTTTTGTAAAAATAAAGGAAAACTAAAAGAGTTAAGTTTATACAATATTCAATGTCAAGAAATATAATACCTGTACTTCTACGATTTCTTTTATTATTATCAATAATATTAACCACTCGTTTTATTTGATGTACCGTAGAGTGCTCTCTTCGGAATCCAAACTGCTGCTGATGTATAATGTTATTCTGTTCTGAGAACTCTACGATTCTTTTGTGGATTATTTTTTCAAAGACTTTATCCAACAAGCTCAAAATGCTTATTGGCCTATAGCTGGAAGGCAATTTTGGATCTTTTCGAGTTTTGAAAATAGGTATAACCCTGGCCTTTTTAAATATCATGGGGAAATGACCATTTCGCAAGCAGTAATTAAATAGTTTGCTCAAAGTTTCAAAAAAGTAATCGGGCATATTTTTTAAAATAATGCTGTTAATTCCGTCTAAACCTGGGGCTTTGTTATTTTTTAAAGAAAAAACAAATGTATTTACCTCTACTGCATCGGTGAATTCAAAATTGTCACTGTCAGCGAGATTTACATTGTTAAGTTCCTGCACATAATTTAGAACCGCATTATCTAAAGGTGATGAATTGTTGTTGGTGATATTATTGTTGCATCTAAAAACTTCCGCAATGGCATTTGCTTTTGCTTCACCGGTACTTAAAACTTCCCCATTTATATTTAGATCGGGGATTGCAGAATTTACAAATTTTTAAGATTAAGGTAAAGGAAATCCCGCAATATATAAAATAATTACCAAAAATCTTAAAATTGTAAATTTCAGCAATTCAGCAATATTTGGGAATATCTTCTTTTTCCGATCCCTTTGGTATTTCAAAACATATAGGCTAATGTTCATATTCTACAAGGATCATTACTTTTACACGAAATTTGGTTTAAAATCAGGGACCGTAACTCTTATGACTTTTATCAAAAAAATCAAGAAATAAGAGTTTTTTTTGATTTTTATATTTTTAAATCAAAAATAAAAGTTATTTTTGATTTTTATATTTTTAAATCAAAACTAAAAGTTATTTTTGATTTTTATATTTTTAAATCAATAATAAAAGTTATTTTTGATTTTTATATTTTTATATCAATAATAAAAATCAATTCAAAATGCGTGACATAGGTATTATTAAGCTTTGTTGCGTATTAAAGTAAAAATAAAGTACACAGTTATAATAACAACAAAATGTGTGTAATAAAGTTTCTAAATTACGCTGTGCATTGCTCTTGAACTTGAAATAACGCTATTATTTGTTCTTTAATTTTTGTTTTGTTATAATAAGCGTAATCTTGTTGTTGTTTTTAATTTATTAATTGCAATGCAAATTGTATATTAAGTGTAACATTCAATCGCGAGGGAGAAGTTGTGACAAGAACTGCTTATTTATAAAAGTAAAAATTTTACATAATTTTATAATGGGAAGAAAACGGAATATATACATACGTGATTTCTATATTATTGATAGCTCCAATGGAGAATGTAAAATTTGTAAAAAAAATTGAGTGCGATATGTTTAACTAATCTAAAAAGACATTTACAAAAAGACCATAGTGAGGCATGTGGTTAAAACAGAAAGCAGTGATACATTCGAAAAAAAAAAATTAAATTCACTATTGAAATGTCCGTGAATGAAGTTGTTAAGGCTTGTATTACTTTGCTAACCAAACAATCAGTGCCCTTGTCATTTTTGGATAGTGAGCCATTTAATACCTTAACAAAACCAATATTTGATGGTCTTCATACTCCAAAAATAAATTCTAGAAATATTTTACAGTATTTGAAAGATAAATGTGATAAGTTGCAAAATAATATAAAAAATAACAAAAAATAAAATAGTTTGCATAAAAATGAATACAGCTACTCCCTATGATCGTGCTATTTTGGGCATAAATCTGCAAATAATCTCATCCAATACTCTTCAAATATTCACACTGGCCATGCTTGAATTGAAGCAGAAACATACTGCACAATATTTAACGACTCAAGTTGAAAATGTTTTGAAAAGTTTCAATATAGATAAGGCGCAAGTTTATGCAATAGTAAAAGTGGTGAGCTAAGACAATAAATTTAAAATAATTTATAATATATTTTTAATATTTTTTTTATTTGTATTTAGCATAACACTGAAACTCAGCGATTTTCCTGCGGTACGCCACCTGTTGACGAAAACTTATTTGTAATAGATGAAAGCTCCGTTGCAAGCTTTCGATCTGTTTTAGCAGACGGTTTAAGGTCAATGGAGATGAATTATTCGTCTTCGGACGACGATGATACTTCTACGACAATAAATGACAGCGTCCTCAAAGCTTATTTTGAAATAGACAATTACAAAGAAAAGCGTTTGGATACTTCTGCTAATTTATTGGAATATTGGAGAGCAAAAAATTTGTGTTTCCATGGCTTCGAAAATTAGCTTTAATTGTTCATTCTGTACCTGCCACTCAAGTCAGTGTAGAAAGGTCATTTTCAGCACTCAGATTAATATTGGAAGATTTGAGATATAATTTATCGGAGGAACATTTAAAATCAATTATGATGGTAAAATTGAACACCTGAAAACGACCTCTTAACACTGACTTGAATGGCAACCAAAACTTATAAGCTATTTCTATGCATTCATGTTTTTATAGCTGATAATGGATAAGTCACATAATATGTTATATTTATATAGAAATTTGAATGAAGCAGCATATTATAATACCTACGGCATCAACAAATAAATAAGATTTTTGAATTGATTTTTATTATTGATTTAAAAATATAAAAATCAAAAATAACTTTTATTTTTGATTAAAAAAAAAAAATTAAAAATAACTTTTATTTTTGATTTAAAAATATAAAAATCAAAAATAACTTTTATTTTTGATTTAAAAATATAAAAATCAAAAATAACTCTTATTTTTCATTTAAAAAAAATCAAAATCAAAAATAACTCTTATTTTTGATTGTTAAAATAAAAATCAAAAATTTAAAAATCATGCAAAATGTTGGATGCATTTCGCCTACAAATCATGATGGTGTAATTAAAAGTTTTCTACGATGTTTATTTATGTATGATTTATTTCTTCAAAAATTGAAAAATAACTCTTATTTTCGGTCCCTGTTTAAAATATAAAATTTTTATATATTCCTTAAGAATTTATTTTATTAAAAGAGATTAATGGCCCTTTTTTAGGCTAAAATACACAAACTGCCTATTTCACAACGTCACACGAATTCGTTCTTTCGCACAATTACATTTAAAACAAAAACAACATTTGTAAATTTGGCTGCCGTTGTTAGCCAGAAATGTTGCTTTAAAGAAGTTTAAACTGATAATAGTAATCTCAAGGATAAAATAAAAGCACAATAATTTAAATAAAATTCTTGTTTTAAAATATTGGGTAGTTTTTGAAAGAGTTTATGATGCATTTAAGCTTTAGATGTCAATATTTTTATTTAGTCAGTGCTAATAAACATTTTTATTTCAAAGAAACTTCTATAATATTTACATTAATAATATTTCAAAACACAAATAAGTTTATTGTTCAAAATATATTAAAAACTGTACAATACCAATTTTAAAATCAGAATTGTACCGAAAAAAGTACGATTGCAATATATGTGTCATCCCTGATTTGTTTAATATTTATTATTTTAAAACAAAAAGACCTAAAATGAAAACCTAAATTTAAAAAGTAAAACTAAATTTAATCGTTTGATATCTTCGCTAAATTAAAGAAAAACAATATACCAACAAACTTGTATCCACTTTTTTATTATTATTTTCACTACCAAATACTGATATTTTCGTCAATATTGCAAAAATTTATTTTTTCATACAATTTTTCCAAAAAAAATATTTTGAACACAAAATTCCGAACAGCTGTTTGACTAATTCTTGCTAGTAAAAATTTTACTAGCAAAAACTTGCAAGTATTTTTTTTCTCTCACATTTTTATTATTTTGTTTTGCTCCTCGTTGCTAGTTTTTAGAGTTAATGAACGCTTTTCCAGTAACAATTAGTACTAATTCGCAGTTACTGAACAGAGCTAATATCTTAAATTTTGCTCGCTAACTACGAAAAAACTTTAAAAAAAATGTACTAATACTACATAAATCTTTAAGCTTTAAGATGATATAAAATTTTGAACAATCGAGCAAAAATTATGAAATGCCAAGCCCTAAAAAATTTTAAAGTTTGAGGTTCTCAAATTTGAGGCCACATAGCGACCACTAATAAGTGAATGATCCCTAGCTTTAAAACTTAAGCTCAGTTACTCCTTTTATAACCATGTCAAATTTTACATCAATTGGACTAGTCCTTTACAGATAGCCCTTTACGCTGCGCAATGTTAGGAGCTGGCTACACTACAATTGCCATCAAGTTCATAAAACTTCACCACCGGATCTTAATCTTAAGTATTCCTGCAGCTATTTGGAAGAACAATTAAAAAATCATGGAATTACCAAAAAGACCTTACGATTTCTAACTAGAAAGAATGGAAAACAATATCAGCCGAATAATGCCGGAAACTGATTAAGGCGATGCAAAAACGTAAGTAAATTACCTATCACTTAAACATAATAGGGTTAGCAGAGTAAATAATAAAAATCCTGAACATACATCAATAATGTTGCAATTTAGTCAGTTCTAGACAGGGTTGGAGAACTATGAAGTTAGAAATGTAAAAAAGTTTGTTTTTGATGAAATAAAAAAATTTATTGAATAAATTTTAAATGATATTGTACCAAAAAAGCAATAAGTGTACCAGTGTACCACTGATGTGTCGGTTGTACCAAATTTGGTACAATTGTACCACAAATCCCAACACTGATTGAAAAAGGTGAATTCAATAACCTATCCTTTATAAAACAGGATAGTCATTGCGCATGCTCTAAAAACATAAGCAAATATGTTTGTTAATATATGTATGTATAAGTATCTATATAATATCACCTTAATAAAGAATTAATTTAATACTTCAACAGTATTTTGCAACTAAACTTTACATAAATAATTATAAAATTTCAAATATAAAGCAAACTTTAAATAAAATATTTATATTTTGAATTTTTACGACATGGGGTGTTTTAGTAGCAAGGACCGTTTGACAAAAGAAGATATGGAGTTTCTTAAATCTCATACTCGCTATGATGAGGCTACAATAAAGGAATGGTACAAGGGATTTAAGGTAAACATATTTAATAGTGTTATATTGCAATAAAATAATACTTACACAGCAAGATTGCCCCAACGGAAGATTAACACCAGCAAAATTTGTGGATATGTATAAAATGTTTTTTCCATCTGGAAATGCAGAAGAGTTTTGTGACCACGTTTTTCGAACATTCGACATGGACAAAAATGGTTACATAGACTTCAAGGTGAGTACAAAATGTTAATTTTCTTTATAGATTTTTGTTCACGGAAAAAAGATTTACATATGTACAATTAAAAATAATATTAAATATTTTTAAAATTTCAAAATATATAATAATACAAACAAGGCACATTCATCAGGTAACCTCACTACGAAGGGGAAATATTAAAGCGAAAAATTTTAATTTTTTTATATGGAGTTTGATAGTTAAATTTCCATTTAAGGGGAAATTCAACTATCAAAAACCATATAAAAAAATTGATTATTTTCGCCTTAATATTTCCCCTCAGTAGTGAGGCTACCTGATAAATATGCCGTGAATACAAACTTACATTTTCTTGAAATAAAATTCCTATCGGCAGCTCGGCTATCTTTTAACCCACTTTTAGCTAACTACTTTGTAACCAGTTGATTCTTAGATTATTTTCATTAGAAATAACTGATTTTTTTAACATTGTGATGTTCTAGGCGAAGTCAGTTGTATGACTTAGTACTCAGTAGTTATTTTAAAGTTATATATTTTGTAGTAAGTTATAAATTGAATATATTTCAGTTAGCTATAATGAGACTTTATAAAAATATGCAATAACATTTTTCCCAGTTTAAAATATACTTCATCTACATACATTTATATTGTGTACTAGCTGTGCCCGCCACTACTTTGAAGGCAATCCACACCAAAGACCCTTTCTTTAGGCGAATTAGTTTAAAGCTAGCATAGCCAATTAATAATTATTTTACTTCGCCGCACTGTGGTCAATATTTTGAGATAGCGGCCAAAACTCCTTTTGGTTTTTGTTCTCCGATTTTAAAGTTATTAGACTCATATGAAAGTAGACAGTAGTAAACTTCGGGAGCCAAAAAATTAGAATTCTATTTCAACTATTTCACTGAGAACAGGGTGGTCCAAAATGGGCTTTTTCAGAATTTAGTAAATTTATGATATTTTTAGTTAATGTTTAAAGTTTAAATGATCATAATATTTTTTTTAAAAAAGGTCAAATTTCTCGGAAATTTCCTACTTCATAGAGCACAACTCCTGTGAGTCAAGCTGAGTCAAAACACAAATGTACTATTTTGTAGTCCTAACTCTCCCCTACATTCCTATATATACAAAGGTAAAAAATGATTTTATTGCCATCTAATATTACACAACTTAAATACCTGAAAATTGCAAATAAATTTAAAACCAATGGAAATAACTGGTAAAACCAAGTACCTGTTATATTATGTTTCAAAGAGGTAAAAAAGATCATGTTGAAACTTCGATCAATAGTATATTAATCCATGCATTCATTTTTAGGGTTCCGTACACAAAGTGTAAAAACGAAACCTTATTGTTTTCGCTACAATGTCTGTCCGTCTGTCAGCGCCTTTTATCTCTGGAACCGTAATAGGTAGACTCTTGAAATTTTCACAGATGATGTATTGTTGTTGCCGCTATAGCAACAAATACTAAAACTTATAGGGTGTTCCAATAGAGAGGTGTTATTTACGAAAATGTGTTTATTTCTTGAACTGTAGGAGGGATACACTTAAAATTTACAAACAGTTATTAAAACTTAGTTCACTATATAAACAAGTATACAAAAATAGAACTAAAAATTAAAGGGTGTTCCGATAGTGGTGTGAAATGCATATAAAAGGCATAAGTTTTGAACCATAATAGGTAGACTCTTGAAATTTTCACAGAAGGTGTATAGCGATGGCCGCTATATCAACAAAAATTAAAATTTAAAGGGTGTTCCGATAGAGAGGTGTTATTCACAAATATGTGTTTATTTCTTGAGCTGTAGGAGGCATACACTAAAAATATGTAAGCAGTAATTAAAACTTAGTTCGCTATATAAACAAGTATAAAAAATAAACCTAAAAATTTAAGGGTGTTTCGATAGTAGTGTGATTTGTATAAGGCCTAAGTTTTGAACCGTAACAGGTAGGCGCTTGAAATTTTCACAGAAAGTATATAACTGTGACCGCTATACTAGCAAAAACTAAAACTTATAGGGTGTTCCGATAGAGAGGTGTTATTCACGAATATGTGCTTATTTCTTGAACTGTAGGAGGAATTCACTAAAAATATGCAAGCACTAAATTAAAATTAGTTCGCTATATAAACAAGTCTGAAAAAAATAAACCTAAAAATTAAAGGGTGTTCCGATAGTGGAGTGATTTGCATGTATAATGCCTAAGTTTTGAACCATAATAGGTAGACTCTTGAAAATTTTACCAAAGGTGTATAACTATGGCCGCTATAGCAAAAAATATTAAAACTTATAGGGTGTTCCGATAGAGAGGTGTTATTTACGAATATGTGTTTATTTCTTACAAACAGTAATTAAAACTTAGTTCGCTTTATAAACAAGTCTAAAAAAATAAACCTAAAAATTAAAGGGTGTTCCGATAGTGGTGTGCTTTGTATGTGTAAGGCCTAAGTTTTGAACCATAATAGGTAGACTCTTGAAAATTTTACCAAAAGTGTATTACTGCGGCCACAATAGCAAAAAATACTAAAACGTAGGGTGTTCCAAAAGTGACGTGTTATTTACGTTTATGTCTTTTTTTTGGGCTGTAAGAGGAAACCACTTACTATTTGCAGACTGTAATTAAAACTATGTTTGTTTTATAAGCAAGTATACAAAATTGAACTTAAATATTAAAGGGTTTCCAATAGTGACGAGATTTGCATGTATATATCCTAAGTTTTGAATGAATAGGTGGAATCTTGAAATTTTTACAGGAGGTGTATAACTATGTCCACTATAACAAATAATAAAAATTAAAGGGTTTTCCGCCAGTGACGTGATTTGCATGTATAAAGCCTTATTTCTTGAACCGTAACAGGTAGACTCTTGAAATTTTGTACAGAAGATGTTTTGCCACGGCCGATATGACAATTACTAAAAATTAAAGGGTGTTCCGACAGTGACATGTTTTTCACTTATAGTTACTTATTTCTTAATCGCAATAAGTAGACTCTTAATATATTTATAGAAAGGAAGTTGCCATGGCCACTATAATAAATAATAAAATTAAAGGGTGTTCCGACAGTGACAAGATTTTATAAACCGTAATAGATACCCTCTTGAAATGTTTACAGTAGATGTGTTATTTCGGCCGCTATAACAAATACTTAAAATTGAAGTGTGTCCATTAGTAACGTGTTTTTCACGAATATTATCTTATTTTTTTAACCGGAATAGGTAGGGTCCTGATATTTTAATAGAAAGTATATTACCATGGCCGCTATAAAATCAATTACATATTAAAATTTAAAGGGTGTTCTAATTATGATGCAATTTTCGCGAATATTACTTTAATTTAAAATTTAAGGGTGTTCCATAAGAGATAAAGAAATAAACAACTCGATTTTTTAAATTATACTGAACATAGTACGGAACCCTACGTGTGTGAGTGTAACTCGCACTTGACTAATTTATTTTTCCTCATTATTGTTTAAACAATGGCTAAATTCAGTTATAGTGTTCTATCTGATATATATTTTGAACGGAAAGATGAAAACGACATTATTTTACATATAATGAATAATCCAGACTTCAAAATATGCGATAAACAAGAAATTAAAATTCATAACTTAAAAATAAAAAACTTTTTAAATACTTTAAGAAAACGGTACAATCAATGTTCCAGAAACAAGAAATTGTTTTACTCACGCAACCAAGAAATAAACTTATTTTTAAAAAGCCATCAGTAACTACCACGGAAACTGGAAAAGGTGGTCGACCAGCAAAGCCAGTGAAAGATCACGAAGACGCAAGCTTAAACATATCAATGAAGAAGTTTCTTGTAGCATCATAAAGGATTCTGTTGTATATTTACGTACAAGTAAAACACGCGTATATCAAATATTTTCAATATACAAATTAATTCCTATTTATTTAAATTTCAATATGAATTTCGATATGAGCTTGTTCAACAAGTAAAAGGGAATGAAATAATTTTCTATATGCATTTAACAAAAGGTACATAAAATATAACTGTTATTAAGAATTGGAAAGTACTAAAAATATGCAAACATAAAAAGGATTGCCATCTAGTAATAAATACACTACAATCTCCCACGCTTAATAGTATACGTGGCCCTCTAAATGAGCTGGAGGTCTTCTTACACGACTTGATCTTCTTAAGCTCCCCTCCGGCGTTGCTATCAACTGAGATTCTTCAGGTGGTATTGGTTGAATCACTGGATTAGTAACACTATGTTCGATGTGAACTTCATCTAACTTTGGTTTTTGTTTAACTGGTGGTTCCGAAAATGTAACGGAGTTTTTCGGCACTTCAACATTTGATTTACATAGTTGATTAATATGACGTTTAAGTTCATAACCATTATCGAGTATTACTTGGTAATGAAGTTGACCAAATTTTGATTTTACTGTACCAAATTTCCAGATTGGCTTGTTTTTTTCAAACCAGCGCACTTGCACCCTATCTCCCACGCTAATGCTACGAACCACAGGTGAACGCAAAGTTGATTTGATTTCCTTAACAGGACGCATGGCATCCAATTTGATTCTTAAATCTCTACCAAGATATAATTGTGATGGAGTTTGACCATTTGCGAGCGGAGTAGCTCTATACCGAAAAATAATTTCTTGTATTTTGATATTTAACGGTAAAATATCATCTTCCATCGCTTTTAATTTAGTTTTTAAAATCTGCACGTATCTTTCAGCTAGTCCATTTGTAGCTGGATGACCAGGAGCTATAAATTTTTGAATGATGCCGTTTTTACTACAGTATTCTTTAAACATTGCACTTTGAAAAATTGTTGCGTTATCCGAAACGATGATTTGAGGAAGACCATGTGTAGAAAAAATGTCTTGCAATAAGGTGATTGTTTTCTCAGAAGTTGGAGCATCTTTTATCAAACGAATTTCTGGCCATTTTGATTTAGCATCTACTAACACCAAAAAATAGTGGTTTTGAAACGGTCCGGCATAGTCTATATGAACTCTTTGGAAATTTTCATTTGGCTCCTCCCAGTGATGAGTAATAACCTTCGGTGGATCTTTCCTCACTTTAGCACAACTGGAACACGATTTTACCAAACGCTCTATATCAGAATCAATACCTTTCCAAAAGCAATACTTTCGAGCTAATTGTTTCATTTTTACAACACCAATGTGTGTATGATGTAATTCTTTTAAAACTTCTTCACGTAACTTTGTTGGTATAACAACACGATCACCCTTGAATAAGATGCCATCCTGAATTGAATAACTGCAGTCGAAATTTTCACCTTTTAACAAATCTGCTTTTAATTTTGAAAGCTCTAAGTCAAGATCCGTTTCTTTTGCAATGGTTGTAGCGTTAATTGAAAATGTTGAAATTTGATTAATGATTTGCTCTTGAATTACTCGTACCTCTTCATCCAAAAAATGTTTAAAATGTGTTGTATCGTTGATTGATGCTCTAGACAAGCAGTCCGCGTTAACGTTGTTTTCAGCTTTACGATGTTCTATTTTATAGTTGAAACCTTGTAGAAAAGAAGCATATCGAAGCAATCTTGCTGAAGTCATAGCTGGTGTTTTAGCATTTTGATGAAATATTCTGGACAGTGGTCGATTATCTGTTAATAACGTAAATTCTCTTCCGTGAAGATACATAAAAAATTTATCAACAGCAAATATGATTGCCAAGGCCTCCCTGTCGAGTTGGCTGTAATTTTGTTCGGCCTTCGTTAACGCTCGAGAAATAAATGAAATAGGACGTTCCTCTCCATCGACTATATGCGACAATACAGCAGCAATACCCGTTGAACTTGCGTCACACGCTAACGTTACCGGTAAGGATTGATTATAGGGTACCAAAACTCTATCCTTCAATATTTCTTCTTTGAGATTTTTAAAAGCTTTTTCACATTTATCTGTCCAGTTGAATTTTCTATTTTTCTCTAATATTTGACGTAGTAGAAAGGTAAGCGTTGACACATCTGGTAAAAATTTTGAATAGTAGGTTATCATCCCTAGAAATCTTCTCGTATCTTCTATATTCTGTGGTCGTGGCAGATCCACTATCGCTCGTACCTTTTCGGGACACTTGGAAATTTTGTTGTTGCTTATGACATAGCCAAGGTATTTGACTTGCTCCTTAAAATACTCGCACTTGTTCTTGTTGATATGTAAATTGTATCTGTTTAGCCTTTCAAAACACTTTATGAGACGATGTTCGCATTCTTCTAATGTTGAACCATGTATGATGATGTCATCAAAGTATGAAATTGTACCTTCGAGTCCTTGTAAAATCTGATCTAGAATACGATTAAACTCACTTGGAGCAGTTTTAATTCCGAAAGAAAGTCTATTCATTTGATACGTACCTCTGTGTGTAGAAATTGTCTGAATTTGTTTGCTGTCTACCAAGACGTGTAAATATGCCTTATATAGGTCCAGCTTACAGAAATATTTTGCGTTCTTTAGATTGTTGAAAATTTCATCGATTATTTTTATAGGGTAGTGCGCCGCCTCTAGCTGAGGATTTACTGCCACTTTGTAGTCGACACACAACCGAACACTTCCGTCCGGTTTAGGAATTACCACCAATGGTGAACCCCAATTGCTGGTGTTTACTTTGGTAATAATACCGTCCTTCTCCAAAGTATCTAGCTCACGTTCAACTTTTTCGCGTAATGCAAAAGGTACCTGCCTTTCCTTCAAAAACACAGGTTTAGCACCATCATGTAATTTTAGAGTGCATGTAAAGTCAGGAATACATCCTACTTTTTCTTCAAAAATGCTTGGAAATTGTAGCTGTATATCCGAAATTGAATTAATTTTACCAACATCATTATTTTTATGTTGTTCACGTTGATCGACATCTGATAAATTTATCTTTAAATGACGAATCCATACCCTTCCTAAAAGAGCTGAACGATTTGCCGGCACTACATACAGTTCTTCATTTGATGTTCTGTTTTTGTACTTAACGTTTACGTCTGCGACACCCAATGGTACAAACACATCACCCGTATACGATCGAAAAGCTATGTTTGATTTTCTTATTGTTGTATTTATATTTAATTTATTAAATTCGTTTTCCGGTATCAACGTATAACCGGCCCCCGAATCTACTTCGAACCGTTGTTGCTTCCCTTCAATATAAATATTTGTGTAAAATTTTTCGGCATCTTTATTTGGCAACTGCACTGTATTGTTGTCATAAATATCGATGATTTGGTTTACTCCAAAAAAATTGTCTCCCGTTGTAAAAGTTTCGATTGAATTTGCAGTAGCGTTGTTGTTAGATTTGGTTTGCTTCATTTTGTGTTTTATACAAACTTGCTTAACGTGACCAACTTTACCGCATGACTTACATTTCAGGTTGTTCCTGTTTACTGTACAATCATTTGCCATATGATTGGCACGGCCACATCTGAGGCACAACCCTTCTATGCCTAGATCACTGTAATTGATTCTCGATGATGATTTTGATGTTTTATTTCTGGATACGCTATGACTTCGATTTCTTCCCCTTTGATTGTTATGTTGATGACGCACTTGAAGTATATCACTTGTTGAACCCGTTGAATTATTTGAAATGGCCTTGCTGTCTATTTTCGCTGCTTCAAGTGTTTTTGCTTTTTCAACAATCTCAGAAAATTTTAATTCTGGCTTTTGTAACAACTGCTCTCGAATATAACCATCACGTATACCCCTGATGAATTGCGATCTTAGGAATATCTCTGCAATTGACTTCCTGCACTCACACACAAAATCACATTCAGTCGATCTCTTTTGTAATATTGCAACAAAATCTGATATTGACTGGCTATCATTTTGAATTTCGCACAGAAATTTATGCTGCTCAACCAAAACGTTCTTTTTGGGGCAAAAATGATTTTCCAATTTTAAAACAATTTAATCATATTTTACGTCGGCCACGCTTTTAGGTGCTACCAAAGTTGTTAGTAATGTGTACGTTGATGAGCCCATGTACTGTAACAACAACTTTGCACACATATCTTTATCTTGAAAAATTTTCTTTATTTGGAAATGTATTTCCATGCGCTCCTTATACGTTTTAAACGACTCTGATTTTGGATCAAATGCTTCGAAATTTGAAACTATGTTGACACTAGTAGTACCAGCATTTGATGCCTGTTGTTGCACTTGCATTGCCGTCGTCATTTTTGTAATGGCTTCTAACAATGTTTTCACTTGAGCGTCCATTTTGCAACGTTATGTACAAAAAAATTGTTAGTTTTATTTAATTATTTTTGCTGATTTACGATTTTCTTTTTCACCTCGTCGCCAATTGTTGTATATTTACGTACAAGTAAAACACGCGTATATCAAATATTTTCAATATACAAATTAATTCCTATTTATTTAAATTTCAATATGAATTTCGATATGAGCTTGTTCAACAAGTAAAAGGGAATGAAATAATTTTCTATATGCATTTAACAAAAGGTACATAAAATGTAACTGTTATTAAGAATTGGAAAGTACTAAAAATATGCAAACATAAAAAGGATTGCCATCTAGTAATAAATACACTACAGATTCATTTCTGCATTAAATTCAACCATCGAAAACTAAAAAGAGTAAAATTGTTATCATTAAAAAAATAGTGGAAGCAAGCCCCAGACGCACAAAAAGGATTTTAGAAAGTATGCCGACACCAACTGAAGAAAATAAATTTACTCCAGAAGAAGCATTTGCACTATTTTTGGATATGAAAATGACTAAAAACCAATACACAGAATTGCGGAAGCGAACCAATGAAAAAAATTGTGGAATTTTTCCATCATATCGAGATATAGTTTCTGCCAAAAAAGATTGCTTACCTTCACCAACTGCTATTAGTGTAACTTCAAGTTCAGCAGAAATAAAATTGCAGGATCTTCTTGAACACAATGCAGAACGATTATTAAAGACATTTGATGCTGACTATTTAAAGAAGTTTAAAAATTGCAGCATGACTTTAATTTCTAAATGGGGATGTAATGGGTCCTCTGGCCAGAAACAATACAAACAATGTAATGCGGCAAATTCATCAGATGCCAATTTATTCATGATTTCTTTCGTTCCATTACGTTTAACAAAAACTTATATTGGTTCAGAGCCGTCAACTAGTAGAGCTGCAGAGATAGATGTATGGTAGAATGAAATTCCCTCGTCAACAAAATTTTGTAGACCAATAAAGTTTGCTTACAAAAAAGAAACTAAAGATCTCATAACTGAAGAAGTTGGCAAAATAACAGATGAAATTAAAGAACTTCAACCAGTGATATATGAATTTAATGACCAATGCATCGAAGTTAACTTTAAAATGTCACTTACAATGATCGATGGAAAAGTTGCACAAGCTTTAACCGAAACAAAGTCTTCGTCAAGCTGCACCATATGCCAAAAAACATCAAGTCAATTGAGCCAACCACCAACAGAAGACGATAGTTTTAATGAAGCATATGAATTTGGAATGTCACCTCTTCATGCTAGAATTCGTTTTATGGAGCATATTCTTAAATTGGGATACGATTTGGAATTTGGCTCGTTAGGCGAAAGAGTGAGAAACAACAAAGAAAATTTGGAAAAAAGAAAGCAAAAAAAAGATATTCAAGAAAAATACCGTGAGATAGGCCTTATAATTGACCAGCCAAAGCATGGAAAAGGAAATTCTAATGATGGAAACACAGTAAGGAGATTTTTTTCCGATCCAGAAACTGCAGTTTCTATAACTGGAGTAGATTGTGATTTAATACGACGATTCCAAATCATATTAGAAGTTATAGCATGTAGCAAAAAGATAGATGCAAAAAAATTTGGTCAGTATGCTAATGAGACAGCAACCCTTTATAACCAAAAATATTCTTGGAGACATATGCCAACCACAGTTCACAAATAATTCAGCACAATATGCTTCCAATTGGAGATCTCTCAAAAGAAGCGCAAGAAAAAAGGAACAAAGACTACAGATTCTTTCGCGAGCACAATACAAGAAAATTTTCCAGATATTGTACTAATGAAGATCTTATTAATATTTTGTTGTGCACATCAGACCCATATATGTCCAGTATTCGACAAAAATGGAAATCAACCTCATTAGAGTTAGATGAAGAAGCTAAACGACTACTGCAAAATGAAAATCAAAGCTATTTGGTAGAAATTTTTACTAATATTGTTTAATTAACACTAGTTTAAAGATTATAATTTGTTTCTAATTTTAGTATAAATTTTTATTAATACATTTAAATAAAATATATGTGCACTTTAAATCAATAGTAAAAGTTTACTTAAAATTTTATCGATGTTGTGTTCTGTATATAATATATCCAAATGGTATTGATATTGTTGGGAATTTCAGTGTTATTTTTCAGTTTAATCCTCACAAGAAATAGCTTTCTTCCAAAAAAAAACCAACCTTTGGCCCCTGTGAATATTGAGACTAAATAAATGTCAGGGGCCAAATGTTGGCATTTTCTGACCAAAATTAAGTTTAGGAATAATAAATAAGTATTGGTTGCAAAATACGATTGAAGAAAATAAGAAATTATAAAAAAATACCTATTTAAAATGTCAAAATATTCAACATTTACATGGAAACTCAACAAAAAATTAAAATGCATTTTTAACTCCACATTACCTACGTTTCTATCAGTCGATTTTTACGTTTGAACACGCAAATTGAAGCTCCTATTGAACAAAACAAATTGCGTAAAAAAATACCAATCCGGTCAAAAGTTATAGAGTTTTGACCGCTATCTCGCGAAATTGACCACTGTGCGCCGGCGATTTAGTTTTTTAGTTTCGCCTTAAGATATGCTGCGTATCAGTTTATGTATTTTTTTACTTTATAAAAAGTAAAGTATTCATATCCGGTTAGTTAGCATACTTTCACTGCTTTTTCTCCACTTTCTAAAATATTTTTGCGAAAAAAGTATCATATATTGGGACCTGGATACTTTGGTATCTCCTCACAAAATTTTGTTAAAATCCATCTATTAGTTTTTACGTGATGCGAACGTAGAGAAAAGCAGACAGACAGACAGACGAATATGAGTTACTATTTTATTGTATGTATAGATATAGATGTATAGATAAAGTTGAAGAATTACTTCTTCATTAAAAAATATTATTCACGTAACGCAGTCCGCTATCCAGCAAATTATTTACACCAAATAAAATTAATTTCTAGTCATAATTTAAAAGAAGGCAACGGACGTGACACAAATTTTCTCTTCATCTATATATACATATAAAGCACAAAATATGTTTGTTTGTTTGTTTGTCGGAAAGCTATAGCTGCCTACACCAGTGAACCGATCTTTCTGAAATTTTCACAGTTTGCTATTGGATATACGGATGGTAAAATTGCGTACTTATTTTTTTGATATTCGACGTGGGCGTGGCACCTCCCATACAAAGTAAATATTATCAGGGTATCTTGGTAACAGTAATAGGCAGCGTCTTGAATTTTCGCATCCGTAACCTCTATGTTAATGTTAATAGTTTAGCAAAACCTAGACTGATTTGGAATAGTGGGCGTGGTACCTCCCATACCAAGTAAATATTTATCATCGCTTATCTTGGTAAGAGTAATAGGTAGCGCAATGAAATTTTGCAATAGGAACCGCTATATCACCTTGTAATTTCGCACCGGTAACCCCAATATTATCGTACACAGTCAAGATAAACACAGACTGAATTGGAATAGTAGGCGTGGTACCTCCCATACAAAGTGAAAAATTATTATCGTGTTCCTGGCGAACTACAATATACAGAGCCTTGAATCTTTGCGCGAGTAACCCCTATGCTAATATGCATAGTTTACATAAATACAAAATTAATTGGGACAGTGGACGTGGTAACTACCATATCCTGTATCTAGAGAACTGTCATAGGTGGCGCCTTGAAATTTCGTACAAGTAACCATCATATTAACGTACATAGTTTAGCCAAACACAGACTGAATTGGAATAGTAGGCGTGTTACCTCCCATACAAAGTGAAAAATTATTATAGTGTTTCTGGCGAACTACAATAGATAGCACCTTGAAACTGCATGAATAACCCCTGTGCAAATGCGTATCATGTACCAAAATACAGAATGAATTGGGACAGTTGGCGTGGTACCTCCTATGCAAAAGAAAAAACTATTATCGTTTACATAGAGTAATATAATAGATATAGTCTTGAAAGTAGGTAAAAGTAACTCTCATACCCATGCAAATACTCTAGAAAAACATAGGCTGGATTGGGACAGTGATCACGGTACCCGCTATACAAAGTAAAAAATTGTTAGTATAGTACTATAACATTTTTAATGTGAGAATAGCGTGCGTTTTCGAGTTAGAGGTTTGGCCATACTTTTCTTCCAAGTGTTTAATGGGTTGTTTGTGGATGGGTGCAGCGAAGCGCATCGGGGATAGCTAGTAATTTATAAAAATAAATTAAAAATATGAAAGACAAAATTTGTATATCAAAAATTATTTTCTTTTAGGTTTGTTTTTGGGGAAGTTTTGTATTGTTATAGTTAAGTCAAAAAAATTTTACCAAATTAATTGTAGCGTTATTCTTGAAATCATAAATACATTAAAAAGTTTATATTGTACTAGCTGTGCCCGCCACGTCGTGGGCGTCCTAACAATATTTAGCTCGAATTTGCTTTGAAATTATTCAGCTTAGTATAAATAACTATTATTGACACTGTAAAACACTTTCTAACATACAGTTTGTCAAGTAAATCTTTTCAATAAAAGAAAAAATTAAAAATCTTGAAAAGAAACTCTTATTTCTTTGAGAATTTATTAACTTTTATAAATTTTTTTTAAGCAAATGAATGTTTTCAAAATTTGAGATATTTCATAGCTTTCATATATTTGCCTGATTAATCACCTAAAATATATTATTTTCTGCTTATACTTTGAGTGTCCGATTTGGGCGTTAATTATTGGTTGTAAACTTCTGGAAATAATTCCTTAAGCTTGGATATATTATATTACTGGGATATTTTATCCCACTTCTCCATTATATCTAGCCAGTTTCTATAAGTGGATCCACAAATTTTTAATATGATATAACTTTCGACTTTGTCACAAATAAATTATTTAATTAATTGAATGAAAATTGAAAATAAAATGAACGTGTTTTGAATATGTTTTTATAAAATTTAAAACACAAGACAGAAATGTGTTTACTCATCTTTTATCAAAATGAGTCGCGTACACAGGCTCACCGTTTACATTCCAAACTCAGATTTGTTGTTCTTTTCAATTGTCCAGCACACTGGCATCTTTAGATAGATGCACGACTAGGCTCGCGGGCTTGGGTGGTGGTTCGTTGTGGGCAATTGTCGAACAAAGGTGTGACATGTGTGTACCAGTGTCACTAAAGACGCACTACTCGTTTTTACCCAGACCCAGTTGTTGTGGTCCGTAGTGGTTTCCTCCCCTTGACCATGGTAGCCGACCAAGGCGTTAAGCTACCCCGTTTAATTTTCTTTATTTTCTAACACACTTTCAATTTTGTTGTTATTTAGGGTTATACTGCTGTCGAAAAGATTAATAATTAATCCGCCGGTCAAAACACTATATTTTGCACAATATTTCATTCTACTTACCACACTGATGCTGTTGATGTTAGAAGATTAAATTTTTTATTTTCTTACGCGGTCCGCGTACTACTACCCACTTTCACGGTCAAACAAGAAAGACCGGATATGAGCCAACGCCTTATTAGCTATGGCGGCCTGACATATCTGTCAAATCACACTGCTACCAACCTTGCTGGCAGTGCTGTATTCTATACTTATTAAACACGTCTCTGAGTTGGTGTTGCCAGAGTCTCATGCGCATGCGCGCCAGTGAAACGTTACACACTCCCGAAGTAGTGCCACATTTTTTTATCATATTAGCAAGCGAAAGTGCTAATATGATAAAAAAATGCTATTCGCGAACTCCGTGCGCCTGCTTACGCTTTAAGGTCCTTCGCATGTAACACTCCTATTACCTTTCCTTGCATGTTTTCCACTTCATACAGGCTGTTACCGATGGGTCTGGTTATTCGACACTTCACAAACTTTTTGCATAACTTTGCTGACACTTGCTTTGCAAAATCCGATAACTGGAAGTTACGCCTGAAAACTTCTTGTCCTATTCGAAACTTGGTCGTTCTGCTTCTGATGTTGTAGCGCTTTGCGTTATTCTCATAGCTTTTGTGCAAATTCTGTTTCACGTTTTCTCGTACCAATTCTAGGAATTCGTGCCGGTTTTCCATTCGGTTATCTGGGTCTTCCAATAAGTCTAGTTGCCTTAAAAGTTTATATGCTGAGGCATGCGTGATCATGTTCGTGCCAAAAAGTGCGAAGTAGGGTGTCGTGCCTGTGGCCGAATGCACTGCTGAGCGTAGTGAACACTCGATTTCGCAGAGATGCAGATCCCAGTCAGTATGGCTTTCGTTTAAGTATGCTCTTACCGCTGCAAGGATAGACTGGTTCACGCGCTCTGATGCATTAGCTTGCGGTGCGTAGTTGGCTGTTCTCCTATGATGTATACCAAAGCTTTTCACTAACTCCTCAAACTCCTTGCTAATAAACTGCTTTCCATTATCTGAAACAATCACCTCTGGGCATCCGAATTTGTAGAATACTTCGCGTATTAAAAAGTCAATTATATTCCGGCTATTTGCTTTAGACATGGCTTTCAACAGTACGTACTTCGAGAAGTAGTCCAGCACTATAAATATGAAACTGTTTCCCTTCCTGGATCTTGTATAGGGGCCTAAAAAGTCCATGTAAATTCTTTGGAATGGCCTGCTGACGTCTGGCTCCTTTCCCATTGGTGGTCTTAAAATCGTATTCGCTGGCTTACTTTCTTTACACGTATCGCATCCATTAATGAATTCTCTTATCTGAGCATTCATGTGCGGCCAATAATACCATTCTCTTACTCGCCGTATGGTTTTACCTATTCCTCCATGCGCTGCTGTTGGTGGTGTATGAGCTTTCGCGATTATCTCGGAAGTCAAGCCTGCTGGTATCCATAGCTTCCACTCATGTCCTAGTGCTACGTTGCTATCAGTGTACTGCGTTCGCTTATATACGAGATTGCCCTCCACTTTGAGATCTGGCAAGCTGTCTTTATTTGCCAACACGGTAGCTTTTAATTCATTGTATTCTTCAGCTTGGAATTCTGGTGATGATAAATCTACATTTTGATGAGTTTCTTCCATTGTGTCCATCGCGTAGCGAGATAGTGTGTCCGGTACTACGTTCTGCGAACCTTTCCGATGCTTGATTTCAAAGGTATACGCTTGTAGTTGCAAACTCCACCTTGCTAAGCGTCCACTAAGTTCCCTCTGCGTCATCAACCATTTTAAACTGGCATGATCAGTAATTACCACAAAACTCATAAGTTCGACGTAGGGTCGGAAACGTTTTATCGCGGCCACTACTGCTAAGCATTCTTTTTCGGTTACCGAATAATTCTTCTGAGCACCAGTCAGTTTCTTGGAAAAGTAAGCTATGGGATGCTCTCCTCCGTTCTCGTCTTCTTGGAACAGCACGGCCCCAATGCCCACATTTGATGCATCACATTGTATGTAAAAGAGTTTACTAAAATTGGGATGTGTCAGAACTGGACTGACCGTTAACCGCTCTTTAAGAGTATCAAATGAGGCTTTTGCTTCATCCGAAAACACAAACTTTTTTCCCTTTTTCAATGTATCACTAATCGCAGCTGTTATTGAGGCGTAGTCAGGGATGAAGCGACGGTACCACCCAGTGGTTCCCAAAAAGCTCCTAACCTGCTTTGCTGACGACGGATATTTAAACTCTAGGATTGCTCGTACTTTCTCGGGATCCGGTTTTAGTCTTCCTCCTCCTACAATATAACCCAAGTACTTCACCTCTTTACAACAAAATTTTGACTTGCTCACATTAATCGTTAGTCCTGCATGCTCTAAGCATTTCGCAACCTCGGCCAACACCTCAAGGTGCTCCTGAAAAGTTGACGATACCACTAAAAGGTCATCCAAATAGACAAACACCCTTTCCCTTAAGCGTGCTGGAATCACCTTGTCCATTAAACGACATAACCTTTGGGCAGCATTACACAGCCCAAAAGGCATGACCGTAAAATGATACAAGGGTCTTCCAGGCACAGTGAAGGCTGTCTTCTCTCGGCACGTCACTTCTAATGGTATCTGCCAGAACGCGTCCTTGAGATCGATACTGGATATAAAGTGTGTATCACCCAGACGACTCAGAAGACCCTCAATATGAGGAAGCGGATAGGCATCTTTAACGGTGAGTTCATTGAGCCTACGCGCGTCCAAACAAATTCTAACTTTTTCACCTTTTTGAACAAACGTCACTCTATTATTCCATGGACTTTCACTCGGCTCAATGACTCCCAAAGACAACATCCTATCCAGTTCTCCATACATCAGCTTCTGAACCGCGGGTGACACCGGATAATGTTTTTCTTTAATAGGTACTGCGTTACCAGTATCTATATTGTGGATCTCAAGGGACGTCTTTCCAAGCCCTTTACGAGTGAAACACGGGAACATATCCATGACGTTTTCTAAACTTTGCTGTTGTTGACTGATCAATTCATGATATCGCGGAAATGAATAATCTGGAGTTTCTTCAACCGCTATACCTTGGCTGGCTAAACCATTTATCTCAAACCTGATTAAATTAAACTTCCTCATAAAATCGATTCCTAAGAATAATTTCTGTTGCAGTGTCGGCACTAGATAAAAATCCACTGGCTTTGTTACATTGTTAAAAGTTATGTTCGCTCTAACGCGGCCTATTATGCTGTTCAATCTCCCATCAGCTGTTCGAATTTGCGAATAATATGGATAAATAACGAGCTTTGCTTTCTCCACGAGATCCAAGCAATCCTGCCCCAAACACGTAACCGTTGCGCCGCTATCTAGCAATCCTTGCACCCGTTGTCCATTTATCTCTATGGTTGAATAAATCCGCGAGTCTGCTCCTTCGTAGATACTGGCTTCTGCAATCTCGAACCTTAACTGCTTCCTTTGTTGATATCTTTCTCGTGTTTTAATGATGCTGTTAGATGGTCTAAAGATCCTTTCTCGAGCTGCAACATACTCTTTTTCTCGAACCTCTAGTGGCTTAAACGTGTTTACTTTACGTTCTGTTTCATTCTGATTAACGTTGTCTAAAATCCGCACGGGTTCAGCATTATCCGGCTTATTGGACTCGCCTACTTTATCTCTATCTGGTGCTACATTTGTTTTTACCGTTAAAACTGTGTTTTGGGATAATTGTTCGTCGAACGTGCCTCCGTCCCAATTCGTGACTCGTTCCCGCTCCTGTTTCCCTGGCAAATTGGACATCTAGGGGTAACGGTGTTCTCTCGTCCACATTTGTAGCAAAACAAAATCCGCTTTTCTTCCGGACAATCTATAAATATATGACCTTCCCCTTTGCAGTTCCAACAGATGATCCTTTTCCCTGTCGAAATAGCATGTACTTCTGGAAAATCCTCTTCCTCTTCTATTTTGCAATCCAATTCCTGTATCGCTCTAATTGGTACTCTTGTGTTAAATTGTCGTTGACTATTCAATAAATTTTCAGCTCTCCGGCATTCTTTCGCTAAATGTGCTAGTCCAGTCACCTGTACTGAAAACAGCAGCTGTGCCATTGGTGCTCTTAAATTTCCTCTCATAATGCTTACTAAATCCTTCTCTACTAATGGACTTCTCAATTGATTTCTCAATTTAATTACGGCATTATAAAAGTCCTCGAATGTCTCTTGACTCTGCTGACGACGGTCTAATATTTTGCGTTGTATGTCAAAGTCGCTATCGAATCTGTGAAATTGTGATATCATTGCAGCCTTTAAATCTCTCCATTTGGTGATGTTATTGAACCTCCTGTGGTCCCAAAACCACTCACGCGCTGGTCCACTCAGTAAGTGATGGAAGGACTTAATAACTTCTTTCCATTCACAACCGTAGTCAGCTTGCAGTGTTTCTACTCTGAAGACGAAGTCTTCTATGCTGGTCGTCCTACCGGTTCCATCGAAGGTGATACCCCACTTGTCTATACGTAGCCCTGTGTTGGCTGGTGCTTGACTCCGGAAACCTGGCGATTGGTAAGCATAGGGGACCTCCGCTCTAAAAGCTATGTCTGCACGACTGGGTACTTCTGGATTAAAATTGTTATTAGCTGGGTTAAAATGTTGATTGGCTGCCCTAAAATTGTTACTGGCTGGGTTAAAATGCGTATTAGCTGGATTAAAGTTGTCATGGGTCGGGTTAAAATGAGTATTTCCGGGTTGAAAGGGTCTAACTTGTAAATGATGGAAGTAATTTCTAACGCTTGGTGGTGGTTGTGATATGTCTGGGATTGAACCACTGCTTCTCGGCTGTGAAAGTTGAGGGCCTTGCGGTTGTGCATGCTCTGCCATGGACTGGTGAAGCATTCTGGGTACTAGATTTAAGAGCCTATCATCAAAATTTCTTAAGTCTGACAGTGTTACTGCTCTTCTCTCCCCTGTCCCATCGGTGTTAGCAACTCTTTCAGGTCTTTCGCGTGCTGGCCTTGACGGTACGTTAGCTTGGTGAAATGCCTCTCTTATTCCTTGCGCACTTATGCTGCTGAATGGCGGCGTTACGATTGTGCTATTCGCTGACATACTGCTTCCACTTGCCTCGAATCCTTCAAACTCTGGGTTAACGCTTCCTACTGTTGTTGGGTTAGATTCCTTCGGAATAGCTCCGGTACTGACTGATGATGTGGTCGCTGAAGTAGCTGTTGTTGTGGCTACAGGTAAATCCACTTTGCTTCCTGCTCGTGTTCCAACCATAATGGTGAAATAAAATCAAGTACGAAATCTAACTAAACTCCCTAATGGAAACTAAGACGACTGAACCCACGATGCTCTAACCGAAAATTTAAAATAATTAATTGCAAAAAAAAAATATGTTAAAAGTATGGATATATATGTATCTTTGTAGATAATCTTATGTTCTTGCCAAAACACTTTTCTTTATTTGTTTATAAGAAAATTGTGAAGAAAACTGAAAAAACTGTTATGCGGTAATTAAAAAAAAATCTAACATTTTGTTGGTTTATTATTACGATCATTAAACAAACAAATATTTGATGAATAAATATAAAATGTTTCAATGTTGTGTTTGACGATTATTTTTAATCGCTAGACAATTGTGTATATCAAAGCAAAACAAAATAATGTTTTACTATTAGATTTAATAGTAAAGCAAACTAAATGAGTCTTGCAAGTATTCATATGCTATTATTAATTAGTTAACTCAAAAGAAATTAAATAAAAGGAATATTGTGTTTATTTATTTTGATTTGTTTGACTACTATGATTGGTAGTTAAACAACTTATTCAAAAAAAAAATATATATAAAGGTTTAAATAGAGTGGTCTGATAAGGTATTGAGTGAGTGAGAAATAAAAAAATAAAACAAGTAGTGTGTGCCGCTATCTATGGTCAAAACTTTGTCGGGAATTTTGGGTTAAATGCATAATAGTATCGAATAGGTCGCAAAATTCTTATTTTTTTTTATTTTATGCAAGAATGGACTTACCATATTCGTATACGTTTGAACTATCGCCAGAAATCGTCGCAATTGTAGAATTATTTCGTTCACTCTACAAGACTTACGATATTCCTTTGACTAGTCGGTTTTTCAATCCTAGAAAATGGCAGACGGACTTTGGAAATCTCCATGACCGTGACTCATCATTCCGGACTGACATTCTATTGAAGCTTGTCGCTTGGACATCAACTTACAAAGTTCCTTAAAAGATTTTAGCACTTAGTAGTGGTCTAGTAAACTAAACTAGAGTCGTGCCCCACGTTGGGCGCCATTTATTGTCACAAAATTTTATTTAATTAATTGAATGAAAATTGAAAATAAAATGAACGTGTTTTGAATATGTTTTTATAAAATTTAAAACACAAGACAGAAATGTGTTTACTCATCTTTTATCAAAATGAGTCGCGTACACAGGCTCACCGTTTACATTCCAAACTCAGATTTGTTGTTCTTTTCAATTGCCCAGCACACTGGCAACTTTAGATAGATGCACGACTAGGCTCGCGGGCTTGGGTGGTGGTTCGTTGTGGGCAATTGTCGAACAAAGGTGTGACATGTGTGTACCAGTGTCACTAAAGACGCACTACTCGTTTTTACCCAGACCCAGTTGTTGTGGTCCGTAGTGGTTCCCTTCCCTTGACCATGGTAGCCGACCAAGGCGTTAAGCTACCCCGTTTAATTTTCTTTATTTTCTAACACACTTTCAATTTTGTTGTTATTTAGGGTTATACTGCTGTCGAAAAGATTAATAATTAATCCGCCGGTCAAAACACTATATTTTGCACAATATTTCATTCTACTTACCACACTGATGCTGTTGATGTTAGAAGATTAAATTTTTTATTTTCTTACGCGGTCCGCGTACTACTACCCACTTTCACGGTCAAACAAGAAAGACCGGATATGAGCCAACGCCTTATTAGCTATGGCGGCCTGACATATCTGTCAAATCACACTGCTACCAACCTTGCTGGCAGTGCTGTATTCTATACTTATTAAACACGTCTCTGAGTTGGTGTTGCCAGAGTCTCATGCGCATGCGCGCCAGTGAAACGTTACAACTTTGTGCTTAAGTATCCATAATATCTGCACTTATAAAACAATCCTGTCCTACAGGGATACGATTTGTGATTTGGTTAATTAATATTATATGTATTCAAATTTTACCTATTTTTTCTCGTTAACGGAATATAATTTTTGAGCAGTGGGACTCGATTTGTCCTTTAAAATATCAATATAAACACCCTTGGTCATTATATCATCTAAAATCCTGATATTTCTAACTCTTTTGTTTAGTGCACCATGCGATACTATAGTACTCATATTTCTAAACGCCGCTGTGGGTGCTGTGAGTGCTGCCAGAAGCTTGTACTAACATTTTTTGGGTCCATGATGGTAGTAAAGCATCAGCTTCGTCTCGCTACAAAAAATTACGTCATCTCAGCTCTCTGGAGGACAAGAAATTGTTTATTAGCAGATTGATATTGCTTCTCATTGTTTTGCACTGATATCACAGGATTTATTTCTATAATTTTTTAAGGAAATCCTATGTTTTTCAGCACATTTCGATCATTTTCATGTGAAATATTTATTCCACAGTCATAACGAATTGGAAGTACTTCTTCTCTAGTGCTGGAATGTTGTTTATCGTGAATAGTTTTCAGTATATTATACTCAATGCACCATGAAACCTTGTTTGGTACGCTTGGTATACGTCTTAACTACAGTCTTTCTTAATTTTTAGAGCAGGTTATAACTTTGGAAACTGTGCTGAGAAAGAGTTAGAAAATTTTACCAATTTATTTAGAGGATTTTCCTTTAAAATCATTGAAACACACCAAATGAATAATATTTCTCCCT
>OX451217.1:101184874-101304276 GCA_949628195.1 Phasia obesa | reverse complement strand
CGTTATAGAACAAATTTTATTCTATCATGTCTTTTTAACCATATGAGCGAACTTTATAATTTTTTTTTCAATACGCAGAAAAGGATATATTTGAAAAAAATCACTATTTGAATCAGAGGAATAAAATTATATTACGTACAAACACTATATAAGTGCGTAAACAGTTTTCAATATTTTGGACCAAAATATACATGTGACTTTACTTCGTTATTTCAAAGACAAATGAACGTTTTTTGGCATACAATTTATGGATTCTTCATACTGAATCAATTTTCTACAAAACTGCATCATTACATTTTTAAATTTTATGTGTCGAAAAAACTACTTATTGCACAAAAAATCCCTCTGTGTGCCGTACTAAGTAGATAAAACGATCAGTGTTTTAAAATATACAACTTTTAAAAATTAAACATGCCGTGCTGTACTCAGCAGTACTTAGTTCCTCCTTAAGATATGCTACATATGAGTTTATGTATTTTTTTTTACTTTCTAAATAAGAAAGTATTCATATCTGGTACTTTAGACAGACAGAAAGACGGAAATGAGTTATTACTTTATTATTTGCATAGATTATACCAAAGGGTGCTGTAGCTCAAGTGGTTAGTACGTTGACTACTAAAAGAATGATCACTAAAACAATGATCTACTACAATGACTAATAAAACAGTGATCACAAGTTCACTGAGTATTGAATTGGTGATCATGATGAAACGACTGAGTAGCCGTGTCAACATCAAGTTTTCTTTTTATACGTAATAATTCTCTAAATATATGCACGTTAAATCGTCAGCAAAGTAGTAACATAATTTAAAATTGGACATGCACCTAAATAAAATAACACCAGAGGCGTAATGTTCTAAAAATAATCAAACGTGTAATTGCCATCGTTCTCCTATAAAATTTTTTGTAATATTTATTACGTTAATTTACATTTTACACGTACTTATTTTTTGGGATAAGATTATTAAATTTTTAATTCCTTTTTTTAAATTTATTATTATATAGTAATCCAAACAGATTACTATTGGAAAGCATATCCATATAGCATATAGCTATTTCACTGGTGCTTACCCAGATCGTCAGTGGAATTTTTTAAATTTTCTGAATAAAAACCCAGATTCTTATGCTCAAAAAAAAATTTAATAAACCAAATGAGAAGTTTATTAAATCTAGAAATCAAGAAAAAATCCAAAATTTCTAAACAAAAAAACATAGTAACCATTTTGAATTTAAAAAATTAAAAAACTTTACTTATCTTTCTATTTTCTACATTAAGGGTTTCCATTGGATACCATTCATAATGTATCAAAAAGAGTTTCTGAAAAACAAAAATAAAAATTGAAAAAATTAAAAAATACGAAAATCGTATTTATGCACCGTGCGCATGCTATTACTTTTAAAAATTATATTTGGAATGTTTTTTATAATATTATTTATTTCTTATAACGCATAATTCCTTTTTTTAAATTTATTATTATATAGTAATCCAAACAGATTACTATTGGAAAGCATATCCATATAGCATATAGCTATTTCACTGGTGCTTACCCAGATCGTCAGTGGACTTTTTTAAATTTTCTGAATAAAAACCGAGATTCTTATGCTCAAAAAAAAAATTAATAAACCAAATGAGAAGTTTATTAAATCTAGAAATCAAGAAAAAATCCAAAATTTCTAAACAAAAAACATAGTAACCATTTTAAATTTAAAAAATAAAAAAAAATTAAAAAACTTTTCTTTTTCTTTCTATTTTCTACATTAAGGGTTTCCATTGGATACCATTCATAACGTATCAAAAAGAGTTTCTGAAAAACAAAAATAAAAATTGAAAAAATTAAAAAATACGAAAATCGTATTTATGCACCGTGCGCATGCTATTACTTTTAAAAATTATATTTGGAATGTTTTTTATAATATTATTTATTTCTTATAACGCATAATTCCTTTTTTTAAATTTATTATTATATAGTAATCCAAACAGATTACTATTGGAAAGCATATCCATATAGCATATAGCTATTTCACTGGTGCTTACCCAGATCGTCAGTGGACTTTTTTAAATTTTCTGAATAAAAACCCAGATTCTTATGCTCAAAAAAAAATTTAATAAACCAAATGAGAAGTTTATTAAATCTAGAAATCAAGAAAAAATCCAAAATTTCTAAACAAAAAACATAGTAACCATCTTAAATTTAAAAAATTAAAAAAATAAAAAACTTTACTTTTCTCTTTCTTTCTATTTTCTACATTAAGGGTTTCCATTGGATACCATTCATAATGTATCAAAAAGAGTTTCTGAAAAACAAAAATAAAAATTGAAAAAATTAAAAAATACGAAAATCGTATTTATGCGTTATAAGAAATAACTAATATTATTAAATTTTTATTGGTTTCTTTTTGAACCAAAATATTTAGTTCTGTTAGTCAAATTGTTACTTGCTTAGGATCCATATATTTTTATTAATTAACAAAAAATTTTAATATTCACAGATGGGTAAAATATCATATATAATAATCCACGTACATACCTATATTTATATAAATAAATTTATATATCTATATACATAAGGCACAAATTGTGTTTGTTTGTATGTTTCTTTGTTTGTCGGAAAGCTATAGCTGCCTACACCAGTGAACCGATCTTTCTGAAATTTTCATAGTTTGTTATTGGATATACGGATGGTAAAATAGGGTACTTACTTTTTTGATATTCGACGTGGGCGTGGCACCTCCCATACAAAGTAAATATTTATCATCGTATATCTTGGTAGCAGTAATAGGCAGCGTCTTGAATTATTTGGAACGTGGTACTTCCTATATAAAGTGAAAAATTATTATCCTGTATCTAGAGAACTTCCATAGGTAGCGCCTGAAATTTCGTATAAGTAACCATCATATTAACGTACATAGTTTAGCCAAACACAGAATGAATTGGAATAGTAAGCGTGTTACCTTCCATATAAAGTGAAAAATTATTATCGTGTTCCTGGCGAACTACAATAGATAGCACCTTGAAACTTTGCTTGAGTAACCCCTGTGCAAATGCACATAGTCTAGCAATATATAAACAAAGAGAAAAATTATTATCGTGTACCTGGAGAGCTACAATAGATGGAGCCTTGAAACTTTGCACAAGTAACCCTCAGAGTAACGTGCAAAGTGTAGCAAAATACTGACTGGATTGGGACAATGGACGGGGTACCTTCCTTACTAAGTGAAAAATTATTATCGTGTACCTAGAGAACTACAATAGCTAGAGTCTTGAAACTTTGCACAAGTAACCCTCATACTAATGTGCATAATCTAGCAAAATACACTACCTCCCTTAAAAAGTTAAAAACTATTATCGTGTTAATATGTATAGAGAGGAAAAAAAACAGATTTGTTGGGACCAGTAGGCGTCGTACCTTGCATATAAACTATAACATTTTTAATGTGAGAATAGCGTGCGTTTTCGAGTTAGAGGTTGGCCATACTTTTCTTCTAAGTGTTTATAGGTTTTTTTGTAGATGGGTGTAGCGAAGCGCACCGGGGATAGCTAGTTATCTATATAGTAAAATATTATATAAATAAATTATACAAAATGCATAGAAATGCGTAGATAATAGACGGACAATTCATCCCAAAAAATTGATTAATAATTTTTTTTAATAAAAATTGTTAAAAATTACTAAATAGCTTTTTAGGTGGGTAAAGTTTTTGCTGGGTAGTAGTTCTCTTAGCGGTTTCGTGATTTCTTTTATTCTGTTTTTGAGTTGTAGAGATCTGCAAGACTGCCACTGTCTTCAAATTCATCGTTTTTCTATCAAGAGCATTTCGATGTATGCAGTGAAATTTCTATTGTATCTTGTTTGTTGCCGGGTTATTGTTACATGTTGAGTAGCTACTTTGAGATTTTTATCAAGATCAGTACGATCTATGTCTTTTGGTGTTCTTAACGATATGTTTGTCGAGCAATGAGCAATGAGATACCTTTTATATTTTAGCCAATTTACGCAAGTATTTATCGTTGCTAGAGCAGTTCAAAGTGGAGGCATTTATGAACGGCATACGTGATCAAGATATCAAGATTTGTCGCGAACACTGGGCATGAGCTAGTTCGCATAACCGAGAACTCCGCTATCTTCATATCTTTGATACACCACAGGAAAGTAATTAAGTGTACTATTCAAGAGTTCTTGGGAAATAAAAATATCTAGAATATGTTTCTATTGTATCTAGATTAGGTTAGGTTAAGCAGGCAGCTTGTATAGAGGAGGAGAAAGAGTAGTGGAATAAAATAGCTCACTTGGGTCCATTATGTTGGTCCCTTTATGATACCTGCAGATAAGAGGAGGGATAGACAGAGAAGATAGAAAACAAAGAGCATTATACACTGAGGAAGAAAATTAGAGAAAGAAGTGGGTTGAAGGTCATAGACGGGGAAGGTCATAGACGGGGAAGGTGTTAGCCGTGAAGGCTCTATTGGACGTGACATATCTTGGTGAGCAACTATGTCACTTCAGTTGGAAGAGGGTTAGAAAACCAACCACAGTTCCTTAAATAGGAATTAATCCTGATTGGTTCCAGAGATGAAACACATGAAAGGCTTTCAAAATATCGTCGTCCCAAGTATTGTAGGCGATAGTGTTCTAATGCAGGGCAATGACAGAGAAGGTTTTCAACCGTTTCCTCCTCTTCTTCATCCTGGCAACTTCTACAGAAGTCATTACAAGGGATACCCATCCTGCTTGCATGGGTTCCAAATAAGGAATGACCAGTGACTATTGCTATTAAGTCGCGTATCTGCATTTTCTGCAGCCGAAATAGCGATACCGTTTTCTTTTGGTCCATCGAGGGCCAGATTGTCCTTGCGATCGAGCAAGTCGACTAATTGGACCATCTGGCCTGAGCTATATTGTGAAGGGCAAAGTTGATGCGGTGTAAACAGGCCGAGAGGGGAATGCCACAATAGATGTCTATGGCATCATCGTGCAATAGTGTTCCCTTCTTGGCTAGTTCATCGGCAGCACAGTTGCCTTGATTAGTCCCATGTCCCATCACCCATTTAAGGGTGACTGTCGAATTATCCGCCATCTCATTTAAGGATGTCCGGCATTCAAGGACAAGATTTAATGTGCTATACACACCTATAAGGGACATGATAGCGGCTTTACTATCAGTACAAATCCAGATATCTCTGTCTAATATCCTGTGGTACTTTAGCCAGTTAGCCGCCTTTTTAATAGCAGATATTTTTGCTTGTATGACATTGCAGTCATTCGGAAGTCTGAAACATATTCTGATTCCAAACTCCTCTATATAGACTCCACCTCCCACTCTCGTTCCCCTTTTGGAACCATCTGTGTAAACCAGTAAATTTCGGAGAGTTAGAGAGTATCCCTCCGTCAAATCAAAGTGGAATCTTCGTGTGAAGAAGGGTGACGGGGTGCAGTAGTCTAAGAGCTCAGGAATAACATCCATTGTTCCTAGAAGATTGGCATGTCCCCATGATCTATGGTTCCATTCACCTACAACATTTAGTCTAACAGCTGTCCTTAGTGCCACATACCTGGCCAGTAGATCTACCAGTAACCAGTTAAGTATTGCAAAAAGCGCCTTCGTTGGTGTTGACTTGATGGCTCCAGTTATAAGGATCGCCATAGTGCGCAACACCCTTTCTATAATAGAGACGTTTGTCCTAAAATCTAGTGCTCTCCACCAGACAGTTGTACCGTAAAATAATATTGGTTTGATTACTGCTTCAAGCAGCCAATTCACATTCCTTGGGCTCAACCCCCAGGTCATGCCAATGGCTTTCTTACATACATATATTGCCGTCATAGCTTTAGACGCTCTAGCCTGAACATTCATTTTCCAGGATAGTTTATTATGTAATATTATGCCTAGATATTTCGCGCTATCAGATAGATTTAGAGTTACCCCATTTAATATAGGTGGTCTGAAGGTTGGAACCTTGTATTTCCTTAAGAATAATACAAGCTCCGTTTTAGATGGATTGACACCCATTCCGTTCTGATCCCCCCAGGAACAGATTGCTCTGAATGCTTTTTCCAATCTTTGTGTCATTGTGTCAACATGAGCTCCAGCAATTGCAACCGCCACATCATCTGCGTAGGCAATTGTCTTGAAGTACATGGAATCCAATTTTATTAATAGCTTATTAATTGCTATATTCCAAAGAAACGGAGACAGGACCCCGCCTTGAGGGGTGCCTCTTATTGCTATCTTGGTGATTTTATGAGGATGATATTTCCCTATATCCTAACAGGTTTGTTATGAACCTGATGATTGAATGGTCAACCCCAACCTCCGTGAGAGATTGAGTTGTTGCCAGCGGATTAATATTATTAAATGCTCCTTCAATATCCATGAAGGCCACCATAGTATATTTTTTATACTCCAAGGACTTCTCTATGTAGCCCACGAGCGAGTGCAGCACCGTCTCAACAGATTTGCCCTTTGTGTAAGCATGTTGGGATGGAGAAAGGAGATTCTTATCGATTGTCATCCTTATGTGGATTTCGAAAAGTCTTTCTAGTGTTTTGAGAAGAAAGGTTGTTAGACTTATTGGTCTGAAATCCTTTGCTCTCGCATGTGACACTTTTCCTCCCTTGGGAATAAATATCACATTACACCTTGTCCATTGGTCTGGAATGTAAGACCAGGATAGACAGGCTTTATATATAGCTAAAAGCCATGTTGTTACCAGATCCCAATTATTCTGAAGATCAGCGGGAATTATGCCATCCGGCCCTGGAGCCTTATAGGGATGGAAACTTTTTATAGCCCATTGCAACCTATCCGCATCAATGATTACGGTATGAGGTACAAGGCTAGTTTGGACGGAATTGTGTTGCCGTTTCGTAATGGATTGACATCCTGGAAAATGGGTTTCCATTAGGACTTCCAGTGATTCTTGTGCACTGGTTGCCGTCTGCTTTTTGGATATACCCAGGAATAAGCGCTTGTTTGGACAGTATTTTACGCAGTCTGTTAGTCTTAGAAAAATTTTCAATGCCACTACAAAAATCTTTCCATGACTTACGTTTAGCGCTTCTGACCTGATTTTTGAACTTATTCACCGAAGATTTATAGAGTGACCAGTTTCCTGTCCTCTTTGCTTCGTTGAAAAGCCTGCGGTAAATCTTGCGGGATTCTGCTATTTCTTTAGACCACCATGGTGGTTTTCGATTAGCGCGCTGGACCGATGGTTTGCATGACCTATCAGTTGCGTCTTTAAAGGCATCTGTGATTGTTCTCACAGCATCTTCAATATGCTTAGTGTCCCTAATTTCGTAGGGAGGCGTAATTACGTTCGTGAGAAACACGCTTTGTTCCTCCCAATTCTTTCTGCGTTTATTTTTATAGACTATGGTCGAAACCTGCTTCCTACTAATAGAGAAGACCAGGTAACGGTCGGAGAAGGAACAGTCATCTGAGACTTTCCAATTCTCGATTAAAAGTGCATGATGTGTGCTAACTAGCGTGATGTCCAAAACCTCCTGCCTGTTTGATACAACAAAGATAGGTTCGGACCCCCTATTCGCAATTTCTAGATTGTTTTTAAGTATAAAATCAAAGATACACTCACCTCTGTAGTTTGTGTCGGAGCTACCCCAGATTTGGTGATGCGCATTTGCGTCAGCGCCCATTACTAAAGGAACGCCTTTCGCCTTTGCTGCTCTGGCCATTTTGCTAACCAGGCTGCTGGGTGGGGATTCTGCTTGGTCGTGTGGCATATACGTAGAGGATATCCACACTGCTGATTCTGCATCCTCCCATACTGCAGTCACCGTATCTTCATTACTGTTCTCTTGCTAAAGTACAGGCTCTAATATTTTTGTTATTGTTACCTGCTGTTGTTGCATACATCAATTTGTAGCTTCGTGCGTTAAGTCCACATATTTTGCCGTTGTTGATCCACGGCTCTTGGACTAACACTATATCTTCACCTCGTTCCATAAGGCGAAGGATTAATGCAGCAGTATGGTGAAGGTTAACTTGATTCGCCTTCGCCATCGTTGTCGGGATCATAAATGATAGTGACGTCGATGTCTTCTGGATCAGATTCCAGAAGCGCATGTCCTCCGCAACACCCAGACGCTCAAAGAGCTCCCCAACCAGAAATGATTCTGATTGAGAACTCTCTGCAGTCTCTGAGTTCGCGGGGTCACTCACCTCCTCGTTTGTGGCTGCAGTTTGTCATCTGATACATTCAGTCACGCCTTTACCTTGCGACCCTACCAGTTTGTCGCTGGAGGTTTCGGGGTTTGTTTTGTCATCACCTCGATAGATGCTCAGCTTGATACTGTCGTATCCATAAAATATTTTGCCTTGCTTCTTTCGAAGTGGTGACAAAGAGTCCTTATTAAGGACAAAAACCGCCTTTCTGGTCAGACCTACCGGTTCGGAGACTTTCACCACCTTCCAGTCGCTGGTCGGTAGGTCACGATTTCCTCTCCGAATGATCGCCAGAATCGTCGCAGGGTCGTGAGGTTCCGTATGATTGCGACGAATCTCGGTCTGCGAGGTTCACCTACCGGAACCACGTCCAATCTCGCACCTGGCCACACTTCCCCTAGGGACGTAATATCCTGCTTGAGTTGAATAGCTGAACCCTCACTTGTGCATGAGAGCAGCTTGATATGGCCTTGGAACCAGCTAGCATCCACATTTTGGGGCACCTGACTTGATTCATCGGCAAGAAATTTTGCATACTGTTCCAGCAACTTGATCCGGATCATCTACCACTTTTCGCGAGAGATAGCACCGTCGCAAGCTCTTTTGTCGATAATAGCCCTTATCAGTGGGTCCTTAGCAACCTCACTGTAAGGCCTATTGACGAGTCTGGACTGAGTAATACTGCGTTGTTTTTGGACGTTTGGTGTCCGGTTGTATATTTTACTGCTGGGACTTCTCCTCTCCCGACCGTTGCCTCTTTGGCGCTGTCGATGTAGATGGTCTTTCTACATCGACATCGGAATTGGGGTTGTACGTAGCAGCTAAATGGGCTTTTGCCCAGGCAAGGGAAGATTTTTCTTCCTTTGAAAGTTTTTCGGAGGGCAAACTTCCGAGTTTATTTACCAGTCTTTGGGCGGCACGCCCTTCAATGAAGGCCTTTCTGGACATATTTCTGCGGTCTTTGGGGGCTACATCGACTGCCGTTTGGGCGCAAGTGAGTGCCTGGGCTGAACTTGCTGCCGGGGCAGAAGGTTCAGCTGGCAGAATTACCGCAGGGTTGACACGGGTTTAACCGTGGCACACGAAATAGGGATTACTGCTGGTTTATTACCAGCAGAGGCCTTCGAGGTACCGCCTGAAAAGTCGAGAGGTACCTCGTTAGGATTAACCACAGCTGAAGTTGGTATAGCTGGGTGTTCGTTGCATTTGGCCAGCTCAGGTCTCCCCTGCTGGTCTCCTGCATTTAACTTGTCCTCAACAGCCAGTTTTTTTGGTCTATTGGGACAGTACAGCATTCAGCAGGCAAGGGTTTCCCCTGCCCAGCTTTAGCGACATTTTGTTCATTATCATTTTCATTTTTATTATTGTTCTTGTTATTGTTACTGTTCTTTTTGTTTTTGGTAGAATTTTTCATTTTTGTTCCCACGAGTGAGCGCGTAAGGGGTTAGACCATCCATGCAGTGACGGCGTACATGGACTATGGTAAGGCACTCCCCTGAACCATTTGTTCAATGTATCCAGGGGGATGACTAGCATTCTGAAATCTCTCACACATGGCACCATTATGGGTGGATGGTTTGCCCAACCTTGTAGTGCCCAGACCCTGTGCCACTGTAAAGCAGAATCCACAGGGCTCGGGTAGAGCCCGGGCTCTACCGTCATACATAATTTTTTTTTTTCATAACTTAGTTATTGTATCTTCAATATTTTTGAACTAACGTCATACATCATGCGACCATTATGGTGGTGTTTCGCAGGAGATATGACACGACTCGCCCTATCCGCTACCTGGGGACGCGTCCGATGGGAGATCGACAACTCCAGACGGATTCTATTGTATCTAAGATATTAAACAAATTTAAAAATTTAGCCTGAAAGTTCACTTTTTATACAGGTTACTTTCCTTAAAGTTTGTAAGACATAAATAAAGAGCAAGGTGAGCGTGTTCACCAGGACTTTAATGTAATGGAATATAAAATGATGGGGGACTTCTGTCACTTTTCCGAAAAGTTCAGCAAGCAACTCATCGCAGAAAAAGCTGCACAAGAAGCTTCAAAGAAAACAGAGATAGACTACATAAACCATACCAGCTGACAAATACAGCATTAGCACATCCTGAAGGACAACTTACCTGCTAGATTTAACGACTCCTTTCCCTGATAATACGTTCTAGTGGTCATGAAAGGGCCGGAAGTATATCCCATTCATAATCAGGAAGCCAGAACGATTATAGACGTATTTATAAACAACTAGGTGTGCCCTACGGTGTTCCATTAGAATTACACTCTGACCAAGGTAGAAATTTTGAAATTTATATTTAGAGATGTGCGAATTAGAAGACCAGAATGAAGAGTGCCGGGGAAGGTGGTCAGTACACACCGGCAAGACTGGGATGAGCATAAACCAATTTTTTTGTTGGCGTACAGATCAGCTGTTTACGATTCCACCTCACGCACTCCCCAAAATTGGGATTGGGGCAGAACTAAATTTGCATTTGACGAGGGACAACTGGTTCTACTTTTTTACCCACAACGGAAGAAAGCATTATCCCCCAAACGTTACGATGGACGTTACGAAGTAATCAAGAGGCTAAAAAACGTTTTTTACAGAAATATAAAAAAGATGGACCTGTTTGTTCCGAACAGGCATAGGTGGAAATCGAACCCAATCAGGCTAATGCACTCCCAATCAGTCTATCATTTAAATTAGGGCAATTAAATGAATTTTTGTTTTTATAAATGAGAGATCTAAAAATTTAAAATTATGTATTTGCCATACAAAATAAAATATATAAAAATAGAACAGCACGCTCCTTTCCTTAGAAGGGAAGTAGGAATGTGTAGTGGATCTTTTAGAAGGGAGAGCCGTGGCATTCGACTTCTTTGGAAGGAACGATAACATGTGGGTTAGACAGAAGGTCTAAGCATGCTTTATAAACGGTCTGCTTTGCCACTGGGCAAATATAAAAGAAACATGAGTAGCACACCCACACATATACAAGAATCTTTTATTCTTGTATATTCTTGAATTCTCTTCAGCAGCACTGTATACACAAGGTGTACATAAATCCAAGAATGAAATAAACATATACAACAGGCCTGCCAGATCTTTCCAGAATAAAACATTTTTGGAGTTTTTCCTTGCCTTTTTGTTTTGTATTGTTGAAAAGTGTTAAACAGAGTCTGTGTTTTTAACATTAGAGAAAAATTAATATATTCGTGTTTTATTTTGTAATTCGTTGTACTGTTTTTGGCGTTGATAAGTGCGGACGCGATTTTTTCTAGCTCGCATTAACAAAAAACAAAACATACATTGTGTGAATAATTTCAAACAATAACAAAAAAACAAACTTGTGTTAATACAACAACAAAGTTGTCTGTAATTTTTTTTTTCTTTCTTTCTCTTTATTTTTTACAACGGCATATTGAATTGCTACTTTAAAAATAAAACAAAAACAATAAGGGCTAATGAGCCTCTTTAATTTAAGCAAAAAAATGTAAATGTAAAATGTAGACAATATTGTATTAAATAAAGACAAAAAAACTGAAAATAATTTGTGTGTAAATTCTACGCCTGTTATACGTGCCCAATCTTGTTCGTCGCTTTTGCTAAGCGATGACAATAATATAACTACAAACAAGTCGCCTTCTGAACACAGTGTTACCAACAGTAATATGGATAGTGCAGAAAAACCTAAGACTCAAGTGGGAATGGACAGATATATAACTGTGTTGAAAAGAGGTCGAAGCCCTAAATCTTCGCAGATTGCACCAATGTCCAAAGTAGTTAAAGATAAGCAGGCTAACGGAATAAGTTCCCAAAATCGTTTTGCTATTCTAGATAACGAAACAAGTGAACAAAAAACGGCACCCAAGTCGTTTAAACCACCGCCAATTTTTTTAAGGAAAAAAAATTCGAATGAATTAATAAATAAGTTAATTTCAGTTATCGGGAAAAATTCATTCTATGTAATTCCAATCAAGCGTGGTAACATTGATGAAACAAAAATTCATTTTATAGACGAAAGTACTTATCGTAAAGCAGTAAAGGAGTTTGAAAGCTGCAATAAGAACTTTTATACCTATCAGCTGAAGAGTAGCAAAGGCCTACAGGTAGTCATCAAAGGTGTAGACCCATATGTTAATCCAGTGGAAATAAAAGCTGGCCTCCAAAAAGCAGGATTTAAAGTCAAAAGCGTTGATAATCTCAGAAATCGAGAGCGTGTCCCTCAACCTTTATTTCGCGTTGAACTGGAACCTGGGGATATTAGATTAAAGAAGAACGAAACGCATCCCATTTATAATCTAAAATATCTGTTACACCGCAGGATAAGTGTAGAGGAACCACAAAAGCGGTCAGGACCCGTTCAGTGTTTAAATTGCCAAGAATACGGCCATACAAGGGCTTACTGCAAGTTGCCTCCGGTTTGCGTTGTGTGTGGAGAGCTTCATTGTTCCGCCCAATGCGACAAACCAAAGGATGACTTCAAGGTTAAAAAATGTAGCAATTGCGGTGGAAATCACACTGCTAACTACAGAGGCTGTCCAGTTTTTTCTGAGGTAAGGAAGTCAACTCAGAAATTAAATACTCCTGCTAGGCAGCCACAATACCAAGCAACTGCTCATTACCCTCAGTTAGCTCAACCCACAACCAAACATGTTTCATACGCGGATATATTAAAATCCAATCATGTTTTAGCACACAAAGCGACACCTACAAACAATTCTACCCCAAATATGCATCCAGAAGCTAAAGAACAAACTCCATCTGGTAACTACAATCGTCTCGAAGCAAGTATCGAGACATTAGTGCATTCGTTAAACAGTTTTATGAGCTCTATGAGCAGCATGATGCAAGAAATGGTTCGCATGCAATCTATGATGTTGCAGGCGGTACTTAACAAACAATGAACTGTTTAAAAATATGTTTCTGGAACGCAAACGGCTTACGCCAACACAAAAATGAACTCGAGTACTTCTTGAAGAACCAACAAATTGATGTCATGATGGTTTCAGAGACTCATTTAACAACAAATAGCTTTTTTAAAATCAATGGCTATATATTATATGACACTAAAGAACCCCGTGGCAGAGCATGTGGTGGTTCAGCAATACTAATAAGGGCTCGAATTAAACATCGTTTACTGTGTGATTTTTGTGAGGACTACCTTCAAGCAACAAACATCTGTATTGAAGAATATCATCAAAACTTTGTTATTTCTTCGATTTATTCACCTCCTAGATTTCAAATATCAGAGAGTCAATATATAAACTTTTTCAAATCACTAGGTCCCTGTTTCATAGCATCAGGCGACTACAACGCTAAACATACGTTTTGGGGATCACGCCTAATAACTCCAAAAGGTCGTGTTTTGTTTGATACAATTTCAAAAATGCGTCTGAATGTGATATCAAGTGGACAACCCACCTATTGGCCTACTGATCGACAAAAAATACCTGATGTTATTGATTTTGGCGTGACTAAAGGTATTTCGAGAGAAATGATTAAGGTTGAAGCGTCACTCGAATTATCCTCAGATCATTCACCCACTATTGTCTATATATGGAATCAGCAAAATATCGTGTCGCCAACAACTTGCAAAAGCATTAATTGGTTGAAATATAAAAAGTATCTCAGTACTCATTGTTCGGAAAACATACCGCTAAGAACACCAGAAGATGTGGACCAGAGTTTAATTTATTTTGATCAAAACCTTAAATCAGCTGCCCAACATGCGATAGAAACCAGACAATCAGCTAGATACAATCAAATTTATTTTGTAGATGTCGAGCGGCTCTTGGCTGAAAAAAGAAAAATTAGAAGAGAGTGGCAAGCACACAGATCTCCTCAACTCAAATCTAGACTTAAAGATTGCACGAAACGACTAAGACAGCTGCTAGAATCTCGAAGAGTAGCATCTCTGAAAAATTACTTGGAAGACCTCGACGGAACTGCTCAATCAGATTATTCATTATGGCGTGCATGTAGGAAACTTAAAAGACCGGTCGTACGTAAGCCTCCCTTGCGAACTTCTTGTGGAGACTGGGCAAGGAATGATACCGAAAAAGGCAATTTGTTTGTTGGACATTTGAAGAAGGTTTTCACCCCAAATGTAACGAGTGATTTTTTAAGAGCTTGAGAACTTTTTAAAAAAAAAAAACGCATAAAATTTGCAAAATCTCATCGGTTCTTTATTCGAAACGTTAGATTGGTCCATGACATTTACTTTTTGAAGATAATTTCATTTAAATGTTGACCGCGGCTGCGTCTTAGGTGGTCCATTCGGAAAGTCCAATTTTGGGCAACTTTTTCGAGCATTTCGGCCGGAATAGCCCGAATTTCTTCGGAAATGTTGTCTTCCAAAGCTGGAATAGTTGCTGGCTTATTTCTGTAGACTTTAGACTTGACGTAGCCCCACAAAAAATAGTCTAAAGGCGTCAAATCGCATGATCTTGGTGGCCAACTTACCGGTCCATTTCTTGAGATGAATTGTTCTCCGAAGTTTTCCCTCAAAATGGCCATAGAATCGCGAGCTGTGTGGCATGTAGCGCCATCTTGTTGAAATCACATGTCAACCAAGTTCAGTTGTTCCATTTTTGGCAACAAAAAGTTTGTTAGCATCGAACGATAGCGATCGCCATTCACCGTAACGTTGCGTCCAACAGCATCTTTGAAAAAATACGGTCCAATGATTCCACCAGCGTACAAACCACACCAAACAGTGCATTTTTCGGGATGCATGGGCAGTTCTTGAACGGCTTCTGGTTGCTCTTCACTCCAAATGCGGCAATTTTGCTTATTTACGTAGCCATTCAACCAGAAATAAGCCTCATCGCTGAACAAAATTTGTCACATTTGAACATTTCGAACCGAACACTGATTTTGGTAATAAAATTCAATGATTTGCAAGCGTTGCTCGTTAGTAAGTCTATTCATGATGAAATGTCAAAGCATACTGAGCATCTTTCTCTTTGGCACCATGTCTGAAATCTCACGTGATCTGTCAAATACTAATGCATGAAAATCCTAACCTCAAAAAAATCACCCATTATGTACTGATATAGCTGAGTTACCATCAGTAGAGACTAGTGCCGTAGTACCCCTAAGATTTGAATTTAGCGATATTGAAAGGGCAATAGCAGATTTAAACACCAAAAAAGCCCCTGGCGTTGATAAAACAAGTAACAAGATGTTAGTTGAATTGCCCCGTATAGGTCGCAGAATTATTCTGTTTGTTTTTAATGCCATCTTACGTCTTGAGTACTTTCCCACAGATTGGAAGGTCTCTTTGATAACTATGATTCCTAAACCAGGAAAAGACCACACAAAAGTAGAATCATACAGACCTATAAGCCTTTTATCAAACGTGTCAAAGTTATTTGAGAGAATATTAATAACTAAGCTGAATCCAATTCTTAGAAAGGATGCATTCCGAACCATCAATTCGGCTTCAGAAAACAACATAGTACGATCCAACAAACACACAGATTAGTAAATGTAATTAAAACGACCTTTGAAGAAAAAAAATACTGTTCTGCGCTCTTTATTGACGTTTCTCAAGCATTCGATAAGGTTTGGCACGAAGGCCTAATATTTAAGCTAAAGCTGAACTTGCCCGAAAACTTGTATAAGCTCTTAAAAGATTATTTAACGATTCGCAAGTTTTTATTAAAAGAAGGTGACTTTTTAAGCTCGCCACAGCTCATTGAAGCCGGAGTTCCCCAAGGTAGTATTTTGGGACCAATTTTATTTTTACTGTACACATCGGATATGCCAATTAGCACCCTAGTCCACACATCAACTTTTGCAGACGACACAGCTTTTTTAAGTATTCATGAAAGTGCCCAAGTAGCTTCACAACTTTTACAAGACCACATACTCAATTTGGAAAAATGGCTAGAAAAATGGAGAATAAAAGTGAATGAACAAAAATGCACTTACATAACTTTCACACTGCGCAGGTAGTCATGCCCTCCTATTCGCATAAATAACCAAATGATACCACAGCTTTCAGACGTTAAATACCTGGGTATACATCTTGACCGTCGCCTTACTTGGAAAAGCCACATTGACTTCAAGTTAACACAAATGAAACTAAAAGCAGTACAACTAAATTGGCTTATTGGCAGAAACTCCACCCTGAGCTTAGATTGTAAACTTCTACTGTACAAGTCGGTCCTCAAACCAATTTGGTGTTATGGGATTCAGTTATGGGGCACTGCCTCAGCTAGCAATGTAGAAAAAATTCAAAGGCACCAAAATAAGATTTTTCGTATTATTACATCTGCTCCCTGGTATATAAAAAATTCGAACATCCACAAAGACCTAAACATGCCATCAGTTAAAGCAGAAATAGCGAAACATGCAGTCACATATCTAAAGAGGCTTGAATCTCATCCAAACCCTTTGGCGCGTAACATGCTGAATGAACCTGGTTAATTCGACTAAAAAGAAGAGATACTGCTTTTCTTGGCCGTACATTAGAGGGATGACCCGCAAATGATTTCGAAATCCGTGAAACAAACATTATTTTTGTCTAGCACTTGCTGGACTTAAAAAGAACATTTTATTTTAGACTTAAGATACGAGTAATTATTGTTAGTTCAAAAATATTGAAGATACAATAAATAAAAAAATGTGACCTTTTTTATGATTTCAAAAGAACACAAAAGCCAACTGATTTTAAATTTAACATTTATGCCTATGTGACGTATAAAATAAAATATTTTTCACATAAAAATTTTAATTCAAAATAAAATTCTTGCTTTCAATAAAAAAAAATATTTACAAAAAAGGGCAATATCTCACCCTTAATAAAAGTTTAGTATAAAAAATGTAGCATATTTACCTGGTTTTGGTGCGACATATTTAGAAAAGAACATGATGTTTATTCACACTCTGATATTTTTTGTAGAAAAGAACACGAAAATTGAATAAGTGTAAAATATATGCATTTTTGTCAGAAAAGAAAACGTCATTACTGTTTGTTGTCAGTGCAGTGTAACACATTAAATAATTTCTTTGTGTATTTTTAAAATTAAACACATACATACAAATGTTATCTCGATTATTAAGCCACTTAAATAACACATTTTAGGAATTTCTTCTTGCTATTGATGTTACGTCTAGTGGTACTCCCGAGGAAAAATTAAAATGGGCGTTTCGAATGTACGATGTCGATGGAAATGGAGTGATTGATATTCAAGAAATGACGAAAATAGTTCAGGTAAATAAAGTATTATTTAATGATGATTACAAATGTTTGTATGTATTTGCATTGCTATCATTTTCAATAATAAGTATATTCGGGTGCCACGGAAGGCTAGTGGGTAGTGTGCTAGCTTATCAGTCTGGGGGTCGTGGGTTCGATTCCCACCAAAAACTTTGGGTGTTTTACTACTACGAGTGAAGGTCTTCGTTACTAGGCTTGATAATTTAAGTTAGAATATAATTTGTAATTGTATTGTAACATTTAATAAATAAATAAAATAAGTATGTATATTCGTTACTTTGCTAGTAATATAAACTCTGTTCAGTAACTAAAAGTTGTTATTGAACAGTGTTTACGTACTGGAAAACCAGCAAAGGGAAATTAAAATTAGTTTAAATACTATTGTCATGCCTTTCGGCGAAAGCCGTCTTTACAGGTAGAGCTTTTGATATTAGAATATCATTATTATTGTCTTTCCTAGTATAAAGAGTGGTGTGTTTTAATGTATTTATGTGGTGTCTTAAACAGTTTATACAGGTAGATAAAAATTTATAATTATTATTAGTCGAACTATTTATGTATTACATACAATGGAATTTATAGTCAAGCTTCAGTTCGTTTTTATTCTCTCTAAAGAAGAATTAATTAAATTACGAATTAAGTAGAATAGATACGAAGAGTGCTGATGTCGGAAGTAGCTGTCTAGAAAATGTGCATTCGCTCCTACTGGTGTCTAAAAATTAAATTTTCCTAATTTTTAACCGACTTCAAAAAAAGAAGGAGGTTATCTATTCGTCTGAATGTTGCTTTTTTTTATGTTTGTGCCCGCATAACTCAGTCATTTCTTAACCGATTTTAAAAATTATTTCTTTATTAGAAAGTAAATGCTTACAGATTGGTCCCATTTTAAAAGAATTTTGAAAATTAAAGGGTGTCCCCATACAACATACGTGTTTTTACATGTATTATGAACCGTAAAGAGCACCCTTTTAAAATTTAAAAAAACTGCATATCACTATAGCTGCCAATAACAGAAATTAATAAAAAAATAAACATAAAAATTAAAGGGTGTCCCCATATGTGACGTCAATTTAAATATATGAACTATTTGAACCATTGTAGACAATCACTTGAAAATTGGACAGAATGTCAAATATTTATAATCAGAAATTAAATATTTATAATTCGAAGTTAAAGGGTGTCCCAATAGTTGATGTAATTTGATGTATATTGCAATACTTTTGAACCGTAACAGAGAGACGGTTGAAATTTACAAAGACCCTGTATATCTAAGTAAATTTGGAAACTAAAGGGTGTCCCCATAATTGATAAAATTTTACCTATCTAGCCCTATCTTTTGAACCGTTATATACAAACACTTGAAAATTAGACAGAATCTCCACTACAATGTCCCGTATAATAACATTTATAAAAATTTAAAGTTATAAAGGGTGTCTCAATAGTTGATATAAATTGATGCATATGGCCAAACTTTTGAACCGTTTTAGACAGACATTTGAAATTTACAAAGAATTTGTCCTTTAAAATAATTGTTTAATTTTACATTAAAGGGTGTCCCCTAGGTGATATTGTTTAACTTATATGGCCATATCTTTGGAACCGTTACTTTTTATTGCTGTGTCAGTAATAATAAGTGTAAAAATATAAAGGGTGTCCTCATATCTGAGGTAATTTATCGTATACGGCTTTATCTGCTGAACCGTTATGGATAGACATTTGAATGTAGAGAACGTATATTACTATGTCCGTTAGAGCAACAAGTATAAAATAATTTGATTTTAGTACTATTTCTTACATATTACTTCCTTTTAAATTTTTAGTTAAGAATTTATGCACATATATGTATTTGTTTTGAAGTCGGTTTTTTTTGCAAGAATTATTGTTTAATATTATCACCTAATTTGTAATTTAATGTTTTGGAGAAAATCTCTCCTTTGCTTTGCACACCCATAAGAGAATCTGATGTTTTAAAAATATAAGAATGCAAATATCAGAATTTCAATATTTATCTCGTTATAAGTTTGCTTTCAAGTTTTTTTTTTTTTTGTTGTCTATACCTCATTATCGTCAAAGCTCCTGGTGGCGGTTATTCTACCCCTTCTAGCCAGTGTCGGTTTGCGCATACTATTGAAAATTGCTTTGATGAAAATATGTCAGAGCACATTATGCAACCGCCAGCAGAGATAAATGATATCCACTCTGATCCATGCATGTAATTAATCATCCAAACATTCACACATATATTTGAAATTTTCTTGTGCATTAACTGATATTGTACAATAAGATTGCCTATGTGAATATTATATTAGAAGGTAGCACAATATATGTAACAAAATCAAAAGTCTTTTGATTTATATTGCAGAAAAAGGAATATTTTTTTAATGTGTTTACAATACTGTATAATGACGATTTCCCACCATTGTATTTATTTAAATTATTTAAAGCCAAATAATTTAATTTTTTAATTAAACATAATCTTACAGTTTGATTAAATATAACTAATAATAAATGTATATATATTTCCAAGTTTTTTACTTTTACATACATTCATACATATGTTATTCAAATGCCTAAAAAATATTAACAAACTTAAATTTTCAAGTAAAAAATATTCTTCGATCAATGACATTTAAACACAATCAATCACGTTACTCGTTATTGTATGCTATTACATATCTTGTTCGATATCGAATGTCGTAAGTTATTTAATTTTATTTCCTGTACAACTAGACTGAATCTTAAATTTATACTACAGGAACGCATTTCGTTACAAAATTTGATGATTAACATAATAAACTTATGTAACAATATAATAACATTATAAAAAATAAAGGAAAAAACAAGATATTATTCTTAAAATTGTTTATAAAAATTAATTAAAAATGTTTTGAAACTATATTGAAACAGTCGACTAGGTAGGATACATACCTGGAAGAATCCAAGGTTAAAGTAATCTTATAAATTTTGGGTGTAAGTTCCCACTGCGTTTGATTTTATTGATGAGCATGTTGAAATGACGTCATATTGAGTGACACAAAATAATTAAAAATGGTCCCCGTTATCTGTGTTTAACGTGTCTGTTGTAAAATTGAAAAAAGTGGGATTTGCTTGGATTTCAGGGATGTTAGTCAATATTGTATCACGAATAGCACTCGTACTACAAGTTTGTCGCGTATAGTTTTTGCCTGTTTAATAAGTTTATTAACATTTTTCTGGCAATGGAATATTGCATTTTAAGTTTAGGAGTTTTATATCGTTTCCAAATGCCGAATGGAAATCTCTTTGGTGTATTGCATTTTAATAGTATTTAAAAACGAGGGGTTTTTTTATATATTATATTTAAAGTTGTGCTGCAAAAATGAAGATTTATCTTCAACGGTTTAATCCCTGGTAGGTTTTTAGTCAAAATAGCAGCAACCAGTTCCAACGTTGGACAATACTTGAGTTCTATTTGCTTCTTGCGAACTGATGTCGATGTGTTTACTGCGTTTGTGAAAAATAGGGATTTAAGCTAATTTTTAGCGCCTTGATTATCAATATTTAGTTGGATGGGATCATCACCACATTTTGTCTCTTTTCGCATTTACTGGCATAATGACCAGCCACGCTACACAAAAAACACTTTCCATTGAATTTCTTGTTGTTGTACATTTTGTCTTTGTTTGTATGCTTGTTGCTATTACGAAGTTATAAAATTCTGCGGTAAACTTTTCAACTTTCAACAACTTTTCTGATACTTCGGCAAACTCATTTACATGCATATTTCCACCATCAGGCATAGCCAAGTTTTCTAACCTTTTGTACAGATATCCTTTTGTAAAGGTCCTTTTGGTTTGTGTACTTGCTCCAACTTTGTCTAGGCTTCATGTGAACTCTTACAATTTTTTATATAACTCAACTGAGTAGGTTTTACTCCCAGATATATGGACGTAAATGCCTTCTCATCATCAGATTCCCATTTCTCTTTTTCCGGCCTTACCGAACTCATCTTCACTTCTCCACTTACAATTTTCGAGAAGCCACCGTGGATAAGTAAGCTCCTCATTTGGAGGTTTGTAACATTTCTTAATTTGCAACATTTCACTATACCATTCACCACAGGTGGAAAGGGTATATATTAGTTTGTGTAATTTCTACAATATTCTGGATGCTTGTTCATAGAGAAGTTGATTAAGCGATGTCCGTCTGTCCGTGTTTTCCGTGTTCATTTGCCAAGGAACCAGAAGAGATACAAAAAAATTAAGCACACCAATCTGTCAGGCATAGTTTTGGGATTGCAAATCAGCAACATCCTAACTTATATTTTTTCACGTTTTTTTTTAATTTTTTTCGGCTAATGATTCTCTTTTGCTTTTTTTTTTTGTCAAATAAATATTAGACCGCGACAGGCAGATAGAGAGGAGTGCATTCAGATCTCGGGAGGGGTCAATAACCCCCTGCCAGGGGCGACTTTTGTTTGTTTTTAGGTTGGTATGGGTTTTCTGCTTTGATTTGTATTAAAGACCTTTATAGAAAACAATACATATATAGGTAGCCAATTGACCCACAGGATACCCACTGGTAAAAAAATTCAATAAATTTAAAAAAAAAAATTAAGTTTAAAAAAAATTTTTTCAAAAAAATTTTTTTAAAAAATTTTCAAATTATATTTTTCAAAAAATTTTTTGTGAAAATTAAAATCATGACTGTAACATAATATATTTTAATATTAAGAATATATCGCTCCTTTATTGCAACGTAATCATATCGCGAAAAATCAAAAATTTGAAGTTACTTAAGCAAAATAACATCAGGATACAGACTAAAAACTGTCAAAAATAAAATACACACGTTTAAAGGTAAACGATTATTTTGAAGCCAGTTTAGATAGCTATATGGCTACACGACCGTAAACTGTGACTGCCGTAAGCTTAGGCCTAATTTATATTTTATTCAACAAAAGAAAAAGTCACAAAATTGCAAATTACAAATTCATATACAAACAAAAAGTTTTGAAGGAAATATTAATAATTTTTTAAAAAAGTTATTTAATTTTATAAAAGCAATATAAGTATTTTTACAATAATGTCAAAGTTTACGATGTAGCGGTCGTCTTCAATATCATTAAGTAGCTGACAACACGGCGACAGTTGTAGCCAACGGAATTTGTTTTCATTTAGCTGCGTCGCCGCTGTCTTCCATTTCTTTCCCCCGGGGGTTCCAAATGTCACTGCAGGAATATGGCAAATGCTTTGACGCGGTCCACTCGGGGAAAATAGGGGCACCAGACGCTAGGGTTCCTAGAGCCTAAATCTGGAAGAAAAGGTCTGTTGTTTTAACACGGGTCCTCTTCGAGGCCTGACCAGTGCCCAAAGGACTGGTACCACGGAAATCGGTGGCCCCACAGAGAGCCTATCCTCTCTGTGACCGGTTATTGGTGAGGTCCCCTTCGGGGGTACACGTGGTGGCTGTGGTTTAAGATCGATTAAGTAGGTAAGGTGCAAGATCGATCAAGTGTGCTGTTGCACTCTCAACAGACGGAGTTTGGATAGTCTCCAAACCACTAAGCAAGAGGTTATAATATGGATCTAGGCTTGTCTTGGAAAGGCTTGCCATATTATATAAATTGCTACTCATTGTGACTGTATCACACACAAAAAGCGATTGGTGGCAATCGTAAAGTGTTGTTATACTAGACAATGGGGGCGCTAGTCTACGCCTAAGTTTCACTCGGAGGTAAGACCACCGTGAGGTTAGGCCGAGTATGGCAGGTACCCACGTTAATCTTGTTCCACAAACGTCTTCCATTTCTTTAAAGTATGAATAATGAGTTTTTTCTCATATGACTTATTTTAATTTATGTAAAGAGTCAACAATATGGATAATGCTGTACAAGTCTGTATAACTAAAACTGTGGTGATGGGTATAGTTTGTCATTCTGTATGTAATTACTACAATATTAGTTTCCGACCCCATAAAGAATATACATATATTCTGGATCCTTATAAATAGAGAAGTGGATTTAGCGATGTCCGTCTGTGTTCGGGTTGAAATCAACTTTACCAAGGCACCCCAAGAGATCAGAAAATTTAACCCTTAGTACCCAATTTTTTTTCTTGATGAAAAAATTATTTTTATTTTAGGTTTTAACTTTTTCTAAAAGTCAAGGATTAACAAAAATAAAATTGGTTGGTCAGTTCGGGTTTTATAGCGCCAAAAACTTGGACCGCCTTTAGGCGGCTTTGGGATAAGAAGCCAAAAAATGTTTCTTTTACAATAACATTTTTATTAAAAAAAAAAAGAGTTTATAATAGAAATAAGTGCAAAAAACAAGTTCAGATTTTATATTTTAAGTTAAAAAAATAAATATATATTTATAAATACAGATTTATGCTCTAATTATTTGTGGTGAAAATCGTGGAAACAGTGCTTGTCCTTAGAAAGACACAGGTTTAAGTTACACCTTCGACATACAATTTGAGTTTCCGAATTGCAACCAGTAAATTTACAAGTTATTTTTATCATCTCGCAATTATTATCATCCAAATCATCTTCCATATCTTCTCCGTCAGTATCGCTTTCGAAATTCATTAAGTCCAAAATTTTGGCAATCTCTCTTTGACAACCAATGAATTTTTCGACGATTTTTAAGCTTTCATATCTTCTGAAATGTTCAACTTTCAAACTTACCTAAAATATTTTTTTCCGTATTTTCTTAACGCCGCCTTTAAATGGGCTACCTTTGAATATCAATGAAATGGATGCTTGCTGCAAAAAGTCTTTTATTTTTTCTTTTCTACTTTTTTTAACTACGGACACACTAATAGCTTTTTTCTTTTATCTCTGACAACTTTTAATATTTATTTTCATTTTTTAATTTTACACTTATTGCAAAATAATTATTACGTAGAAATGAATGAAATTCAGCAACATCAGACTACTCAATTCGAGGCAGCTGGCAAAAAACCACGCCTACATATATTTTTAACATTTTTTCAGGTTGCTTTTATTTTATTTTTCGGTTGTAATGATCATATTTTGCTTTTTTATGTTTACTAAATATTAGACCGCGACCAGTAGATCGCATGGAGTGCACACAGATCTCGGGGGATCTATAACCTCCTGCGAAGAGCGAGTTTTGTTTATTTTTAGGTTGGTAGGGTTTTTCTGCTTTGATTGGTATTAAAGACCATTATAGAAAGCAATACACATGGAGGTAGCCAATGTATCTACAGAGTGCCCATTGGTAACCAGGAGCAGTTAAAAGGCACATGAGATTTTTTATTGCTTTAGTCTGACCATTCTAACTCAATATAGATTGCAGGAAGGTACTAAATTTAAAAAAAATATAATTAATAAAAATATAATTTTTTTTCTTTCAAAACAAAAAACTGAAAATAATTTGTGTATTAATGGTACGAAGGCTTATTTTGTTCATCGCTTTTGCTAAGCCTTCTGAACACAGTGTTACCAAAACTAATATTGATAGTGTAGAAAAACCTAAACCGCAAGTGGGAATGGACAGATACATAACTGTATTGAAAAGAGGTCGAAGCCCTAAGTCTCCGCAGATTGCACCAATGTCTAAAGTATATAAAGATAAGAACTCTAATGGAATAAGTTCCCACAATCGTTTTGCTATCTTAGATAGCGAAACAATTGAACCTAAAACGGCACCCAACTCGTTCAAACCACCTCCAATTTATTTAAGGGAGAAAAACTCGAGCGACTTAATAAAGAAGCTAATTTAAGTTATCGGTGAGAACTCATTTTATGTAATTCCCATCAAGCTTGGCAACATTGATGAAACAAAAATACAATTTATTGATGAAAACAGTTATCGTAAAGCAGCAAACAAGTTTGGAAGCTGCAAAAAGAACTTTTATACCTATCAGCTGAAGAGTAGTAAAGGTCCACAGGTAGTTATAAAAGGTGTAGAATTATATGTTGATCCAGTTGAAATTAGAGATGGCCTCCAAAAAGCGGGATTTAAGGTAAAAAGTATAGACAATCTCAGAAATCGAGAACGTGTCCCTCAACCTCTGTTTCGCGTTGAACTAGAACCTGGAGATATGAGATTGAAAAAGAACGAAACGCACCCTATTTATAATTTGAGATATCTGTTGCACCGCAAAATAAGCGTAGATGAACCGCATAAGCGATCAGGACCCGTACAGTGTCTAAATTGCCAAGAATATGGTCATATTATGGCTTACTGCAAGTTGCCTCCAGTTTGCGTTGTGTGTGGAGAGCTACATTGTTCCGCCCAATGCGACAAAGCAAGGGATGACTCGAAAGTTAAATAAATCAGTCAAGTGCGAGTTAGTTTCACACACTTCGGGTTCCGTACTATGTCTAGTACGCCTTTAAAAACTCAAGTTGTTAATTTTTTCATGTCTTATGGGGCACCCTTTTTCCTTTTTTTTTAGGTTCATTTTTTTAGACTTGTTTATATAGCGAACTAAGTTTTAATTACTGCTTGCATATTTTTAGTGTATTCCTCCTACGGTTCAAGAAATAAGCACATATTCGTGAATAACATCTCTCTATCGGAACAACCTATAAGTTTTAGAATTTGCTACTATAGCGGCCACTGATATACACCTTCTGTGAAAATTTCAAGCGTCTACCTATTATGGTTCAAAACTTAGTCCTTATACATGCAAATCACACCACTATTGGAACACCCTTTAATTTTTAGGTTTATTTTTTTATACTTATTTCTATAGCGAACTAAGTTTTAATTACTGTTTTTAAATCTTGAGTCTATGCCTCCTACAGTTTACGAAATAGGCACATATTCGTGAATAACACCTCTCTATCGGAACACCCTATAAGTTTTAGTATTTGTTGCTATAGCGGCAACAGCTATACATCATCTGTTGAAATTTCAAGAGTCTACCTATTACGGTTCCAGAGATAAAAGGCGCTGACAGACGGACAGACGGGCAGACAGACAGACAGACGGACAGACGGACAAACAATGTAGCGAAAACCATAGGGTTACGTTTTTACACTTTGTGTACGGAACCCTAAAAAGATGTCTGGATTCAATTATCAATAACTCTTAAGCTGTGAGCTTTTCATAATTTAGTTATATAAACTTTTTATTCGTTATAAAAGGACAAATATTTTGTTCATACAATTTTTTAACCCATGATAAAGCGTAAGTGGTTTTTTTAGCGGTTCAGTTCGAAGGTTATCTTGAAACTGAACTTTGAGTGGTTCTCATTCATTTCTGGAGGCATGTAAATACGAACTCTTTTCATCATCAGATAGAACATTTGGCGCTCATTGAGTATGTGAAGAAAGGTTTTTTGAATGTTGTCTATTTTATGGCTTACTGATCAACAACTGACTCCGGCCTGCAGTATTATTAAGTAATTTTAATATTGAAACTCTTGAAAGTGCGTAATTCCAATATCTGCGTTTTTTAAGTGTTAGTGAATCAGTTTAATAGTAAATAAACAAAATATTTTAACGATTAATCGAATAAAAATGAAAAAATATTCGATTAATCGATTAGTATTTATGTTGCTCAGGTATCATATTAATAAGAGAAACCTTCCATTCTGAGGGAAAATGCTCAAGGCGTAGAATGGCATTAAAAATAAATAGAATTATTCTAACTGATATCTGGGAAAGTTGCATTATAAACTTGTTGCTTGTTTTGCCAACATCATAAGTAAGCCTTCTTGGTGTTCGAACTAGCAATTGCCCTTTCATCATCTATGGGTGGCAACTCCACTAAAGCAGAATGTATATTCGGAGTAAATACGGTTTTATATGATTAGAAAATAAGTTTTCTTTTTCGATATCACTCCTGGCTCAGCCTCCACAAGAAGTACGCAAGGTAGGCTTACGTATGTCTGGTCGTGTAAGGTTATAGTGAATAATCCGACTTTGGGCTAGAGTCAAGGCCTTCCAAATATTTTCTTAGTGATTTTTTGATAGAAACTTTAAAATGGAATTTGAAAAAGACTTGTCTTAAAAAACGTCGTGTCTAACAAGCTAAATATTAAAGTTAAAATCTTCAACCTTTATAAGCTGCATTTCTATACATGTGCAAAAAATATAAATAAATATCTGGAGTCACATGCACTCAACTTTATCATATCTCATGAAAACAGATATTTTTATGGACATATTATATATACAAAGAATAATAGTTCAAAGTATATTCGAACTACATATATGTCAAGTAAACTTCCGATTATGCCCATACAGCTCTTTATCTTTATATACAAACGCCGCATACTAAATTTCATTTTGATACGTCAAACGGTATGACCTGTAGAGCCTTCACAAAATAGTTGTACACAAACCCACATATCCACAGACATCATCGCAAAAATAAAAAGTATGGATTCAAGAGACCACAATACGTAAAGATCCGGACATCTATTTTTTTACGATTAATATACTTTACCTATGCTACGTAAGGTAAATTAAAAAGAACCATAAAGGCAATGTGGTAGCGAAATAACCAAGTTATGACTAGTGTAGAACAGTGATGCAAAATGTGGCACAATTGGGCCATTTTTGCATTTGTGATGGCCCTGCGGTATTTTCGTCCTTTCGCCACAAAATTCAACCCAACTACTTTAAACTGTTCGAACAGTTTGAAAAGTATTAAACGCAGTACAATTTTAATTTTAAAAGACGTTTGATCTGTGAAAATTGGCTTGTGTGCTGAAAAAGTATGATAGTGTGGATAAGAAGTGTATATGTGTGACAGACTTTTTAATAGGTGTGTACGTACCAGAGATTAATTTAGTGCACACATTTTATCCTCTATGCACCAAAGCTACACAATGGACATCGAAAAAAAAATACATTGAAAAATGTATGCATGACTCACTTTATACACAAATAACTCTTGAGTGTCCACTGCTGTGCATTACATCTAAATGTGTACATTGAAGACATTAAAAGCATCGAATTAACTTTATATACGTATGCACATTCGTGGTGAAGATACCATTGATTTTGTTTAGTAACTTCATAAGATTAATGTGTGTGTGCGCAGTAAAAGCCAACAGCGTTGCCGTTTTTGGGTATTTGGTTATGCACATGAAGATAACATTGAATTTGTTTTGTACTTCATAAGATTAATGTGTGTGTGTGCTGTAAAAGCAAATACTGAAAATATTATAAATACCCAATATCATTTTTATGTCTCTAGTTCAAAAGTTATAAAAATCACTAATATGGCAACTCCCACCCATGTGTTTTCTTGCTAAAGCATATACACAAGATGTACAAAAGTACAGTCACAGCCACACATTAATATCAGATGTACATGCCGTATATATAGGTGTACAGCGTTTTTAAGGTGTACATTAAAATTTCTTGTACATTTCGACGATCTCTGGTACGTACGATTTAATAATGATTTGCAAAAACTCGTTAAATATATTTTACCACACGATCAGAGTTGCCAAATCTCTTATTGTCACTCGATTTCACCCACCATTTTAAAACGAATTTTGGAGTAGGACAGAATTCTCTTAGATTTTTTTGTGTAGTATAGTGAATCCTGGCCTTAATTTATATACTTACATACATATAAAATATGTACAATGTGATATTTTGTTGTCAATTTTTGTTTTTGTTATTGTTTTTGTTATTGCTATTACTTTTGGTTTTAATATTAAAAAACAATTTTTTGCCCAACCAAAGGTATTTTGGCCCTTTTAGATCATTGAATTGGCCCTAAATAAAAAAACTCAAAATGCAACACTGGTGTGTGGGAATATTATAAATAATTATTATTATTATTTCTTTTATGAAAACACAAATCTCTGTCCAATTAACCCTAGTCCTTACACCCTACTTTTATTACGTGGACGTATACCCAAGTACAGGTGTGGCCAGTAGTAATTATTCGCGTCTTTCGTTATAACTTTTAAGCAAAAAAATATTTTTGTTAATAAAATTTTGTTCTCTATTATATTTATATATTTAATATATTAAGAAGTCATTGAATTTTACAGTAAAACATAAGGAGGAGTGGATGTTATGGACCAACTACTTAGAGAATATACTTGGCAAAGACAGACTAAGCGTCGGCCATTATCTCTCTTTTTTTAATATGATTGATTTGATGGCATTGTCAGCGTATATCATATACTTTGAAAATAATAAAAGCTTCCCATATAGTAGGCATAGACGCAAACGTTTTCTTCGCCAGCTCGCCAAGGAGCTATGTATGCTATTCATTGAAAGCCGGTCAGCCAGTGTTCAGGTAATGCGTAACTTTAACACGAAACTTGGCATAGCGAGCTATGTATATAAACACGGCCTTAAATGAAAAAGTTGACCCTACAACTTCAACGAGTGCAGCAGCGGCTCAGCGAGGAAAAAAATCCAAGTTGGAAGCTGCTATTTGTGTTATATTCACGACGAACACAGATGACGCACTCGTAACTCTGAATGTAAAGCCAATATGTGTGCAACATTCGAGCAATTTCTTTGTATGCAAAACTTGCAACAATGAAGACAAAAAATAAATAAGTTAAGTTTAAATGAATAAAATAAGTATTAATAAATAAAATAAATTTTCATTACCACAAAAAAACAAAGTGTTTAATAATTTTATTTATAAAGAAGCTCATAGATTCTCAGTGGTTTGACCTAGGATAGTAATTGAGGTGTCAGTTGACGCAGAATTTTGCCATTTTCTTAGATACGAAATTTCAATGGAAAAGTGTAAGCCATTTAGGAGGTGCATTACTCCAAAGTGTCAGTGGCCACACCTGTACTCGGGTATAAGGACTAGGATTAAGCATAATAAATCAGTCAAGTGCGAGTTAGTCTCACACACGTAGGGTTCCGTACTATGTCTAGTACGTCTTTAAAAACTCAAGTTATTAATTTTTTCATGTCTTATGGGGCACCCTTTTCTTTTTAAAATCAAAGTCATATTCACGAAAATTGCATCGCTATTGGAACACCCTTTAAATTTTAGTTATATTTGTTATAACGGCCATGTTAATAAACTTTCTATAAAAATATCAGGCCTACCTATTGCGGTTCAAAAAATAAGGTAATATACGTCAAAAACATGTCACTGATGGATCACACTTTAATTTTTATTATTTTTATAGTTTCCATAGTAATAAACCTCTTTTAAAAACCTCAAGAGTCTACTTATTATTGTTCGAAACTTAGGCCATATACACGCAAAGCACGTCACTCTCGGAACACCCTTTGATTTTAAGGTTTAATTTAATAGAAAGCGATTTTTTTTTTATTATAATTACTGTCTGCAAATTTTAAGTGGTTGCCTCCTATAGCTCAATAAATAAAGACATAACGGCAAATAAAACGTCACTTTCGGAACTCCCTATAACTTTTAGTATTTATTGCTGTAGTGGCCACAGTTATATACCTTCTGTTAAAATTTCAAGAGTCTACCTATTATGGTTCAAAACTTAGGCCTTATACATGAAAATCACGCCACTATCGGGACACCCTTTAATTTTTAGGATTATTTTTTATATACTTGTTTATATAGCCAGCAATCTTTTAATTACTGTGTGTAATTTTTAAATGTCTGCCTCATACTGCTCAAGAAATAAAGACGTAAACACAAATAACACGTCACTTTCGGAACACCCTATAAGTTTTATTATTCGATGCTATAGCGGCCATAGTTATACACCTCCTGTGAAAATTTCAAGAGTCTACATATTATGGTTCAAAACTTAGGCCATATATAGACCAAAGCACGTCACTATCGGGACACCCTTTCATTTTAAGGTTTATTTCTTTATACTTGTTTATATAGCGAGCTACGTTTTCATTACTGCTTGCATATTTTTAGTGTATTCCTCCTACAGTTCAAGAAATAAACACGTATTCGTGAATAACACCTCTCTATCGAAACACCCTATAAGTTTTAGTATTTGCTACTATAGCGGCCACAGTTATACACCTAATGTGAAAATTTCAAGCGTCTACCTATTATGGTTCAAAACTTAGGCCTTATACATGCAAATCACGACACTTTCGGAACACCCTTTAATTTTTAGGTTTATTTTTTTATAGTTGTTTATAAAGCGAACTAATTTTTAATTACTGTTTGTAAATTTTTAGTGTATGCCTCCTACAGTTCAAGAAATAAACACACATTCGTGAATAACACCTCTTTATCGGAACACCCTATAAGTTTTAATATTTGTTGCTATAGCGGCCACAGTTATACCACTTCTGTGAAAATTTCAAGTCTACCTATTATGGTTCAAAACGTAGGCCTTATATATGCAAATCACGACACTATCGGAACACCCTTTAATTTTTAGGTTTATCTTTTTAGACTTGTTTATATAGCGAACTAAGTTTTGATTACTACTTGCATATTTTTAGTGTATTCCTCCTACAGTTCAAGAAATAAACACTTATTCGTAAATAACACCTCTCTAGCGGAACACCGTATAAGTTAGTATTTGCTACTATAGCGGCCACAATTATACACCTACTGTGAAAATTTCAAGCGTCTACCTATTATGGTTCAAAATTTAGGCCTTTTACATGCATTTCACACCACTATCGGAACACCCTTTAATTTTTAGTTTTATTTTTTTATACTTGTTTATATAGTGAACTAAGTTTTAATAACTGTTTGTAAATTTCAAGTGTATCCCTCATACAGTTCAAGAAATAAACACATTTTCGTATATAACACCTCTCTATTGGAACACCCTATAAGTTTTAGTATTTGTTGCTATAGCGGCAACAGCTATACATCATCTGTGAAAATTTCAAGAGTCTACCTATTATGGTTCCAGAGATAAAAGGCGCTGACAGACGGACAGACATTGTAGCGAAAACAATAGGGTTTCGTTTTTACACTTTATGTACGGAACCCTAAAGATGTAGCAATTGCGGTGGAAATCACACTGCTAACTACAGTGCGGTGGGAATCACACTGCTAACTATGGTAAAAAAGAAGTTATACGTGTCCCGGCGTTTCGCTGGGTCACGTCTAGGAATCGAAATATATCGATTTGAAGTTAGTAACTATCATATAGGGGAAATTGTTACCTTTGGTGGTCTTTTTTTGGCATAACTCAAGAACTACTAGTCCGATTTTGCTGAAACAAATTTTAAAAAAGGAAAAAGGAATTACAATTCCTTTAATCTGATCATACAACGTTTCGTTACACAGGCAACAGTTTCGCAGTTATAAATAAATGTATGAAGGAAAAAACTGTTTTTTGCCTAAAAAATGGAATTTTTTTATTTTTAATTCATAAAAAATCCAAAACGGTAAAAAAACTGTCAAGTTCTATTATTATCACGTAAAGTCACATAACCTTTAAACAAAATGAGACATAGAAAGTAATAGAACTACTTTCCCGTTGGTTTCATCCCATCCCGATCACTGACATTTGTCTCACAGTGTAATTAAACTATAAATAAACAAACAGTAGTAGTAAATATAATTTGTTATACACAGTCCCTTATTCGAGCTCTCTAGTACATTTTACATTAACAATATTAATTTATTTTAGGAAAATTATATCTATATATGTATATAAAGCACAAAATGTGTTTCTTTGCATGTTTTTCATAGTTTGTTACTAGATATACGGATGGTAAAATAGGGTACATATTTTTGTGATATTCGACGTGGGCGTGGTACCTCCCATACAAAGTAAATATTTATCATCGTATATCTTGGTAACAGTAATAGGCAGCGTCTTGACTTTTCGCACTCGTAACCTCTATATTAATGTTAATAGTTTAGCGAAACCTAGACTGAATTGGAATAGTGGGCGTGGTACCTCTCATACAAAGTAAATATTTATCATCGCATATCTTGGTAAGAGTAATAGGTAGCGCCATGAAATTTTGCAACAGGATCCTCTATATCAACATACATAGTTTACAGAAAGATAGACTGGATTGGAATAGTGGGCGTGGTATCTCCCATACAAAGCTAAAAAATTATTATCGTGTATTTAGAGAACTACCATAAAAAGTAAAAAATTATTATCGTGCTCCTGGCGAACTACAATAGACAGAGCCTTGAATCTTTGCGCGAGTAACCCCTATGCTAATGTGCATAGTTTAATAAATAAATGCAAAATTAATTGGGACAGTGGGCGTGGTACCTCCCATATAAAGTGAAAAGTTATTATCCTGTATCTAGAGAACTGCCATAGGTAGCGCCTTGAAATTACTTGTGCTAGTCGTTGGTGATACGATGTTATGTTTATCCCATATATAGACAATAGTGGGTCAATGATCTGAGGATAATTCAATTGACGCTTCAACTTTAATCACTTCTGTCTGAATACCCTTAATCACGCCAAAATCAATAACATCAGGTATTTTTTGTCGATCAGTAGGCCAATAGGTGGGTTGTCCACTCGATATCACATTCAAAAGCATTTTTGAAATTTTGTCAAACAAAACACGACCTTTTGAAGATATTAGGCGTGATCTCCAAAACGTATGTTTAGCGTTGTAGTCGCCTGATTTTAGTGATTTGTAGAAGTCACTATATTGACTCTCTGATATTTGAAATATAGGAGGTGAAAAAATCGAAGAAATAACTAAGCTTTGATGATATTCTTCAAAACAGATATTTGTTGCTTGAAGGTAATCCTCACAAAAATCACGCAGTAAATAATGTTTGATTCGGGCCTTCATAAGTATTGCTGAGCCTCCACATACTCTTCCACGGGGGTCCTTAGTATCATATAAAATATAGCCATTGATTTTAAAAAAGCTTTTTGTTGTTAAATGTGTCTCAGAAATCAGTATGTTGGTTCTTGAGGAAGTATTCGAGTTCATTTTTATGTTGGCGTAAGCCATTTGCGTTCCAGAAACATATTTTTAAATAGTTCATGGTTTGTTTAGTACCGCCTGGAACATCATAGATTGCATGCGTACCATTTCTTGCATCATGCTGCTCATAGAGCTTACAAAACTGGTTAACGAATGCACTAATGTCTCGATGCTTGCTTCGAGACGATTATAGTTACCAGATGGTGTTTGTTCTTGGGGTTTTGGGTGCAAATTTGGGGTAGAATTAGTTGTCGCTGTCGCTTTATGTACTGAAGTATGATTGGTTTTTACCATATCTGCGTATGAAACATGTTGTGTTGTTGGTTGGGCTAACTGAGGATAATGAGCATTTGCTTGATATTGTTGGTGCTTAGCAGGAGTATTTAGTTTTTGAGTGGTTTTCCTTTGTCGCATTGGGCGGAACAAATATGGCTCGCCACATACAAGACAAACCGGAGGCAACTTACAGTAAGCCCTAGTATGACCATATTCTTGACAATTTAGACACTGGACAGGACCTGGACGCTTATGCGGATCCTCTACAGTTATTTTACGGTGTAACAGGTAGTTTGGATTGTAAATGGGGTGTGTTTCGTTCTTCTTCAATCTGATATCTCCAGGTTCCAGTTCAACGCGAATTAGGGGTTGGTGTCCGGCTCTTATTTCAGCTGGATCAACGTATGACCCTACACCTTTAATTACTACCTGTAGACCTTTGCTACTCTTCAGCTGATAGGTATAAAAGTTCTTTTAGCAGTTTTCAAACTCGTTTATTGCTTTACGATAACTGCTTTCATAAATAAATTGTATTTTTGTCTCAACAATGTTCTCGCCAATAATTGAAATTAATTTTTTTTATTAAGCCGTTCGAATTTTTCTCCCTTAAATAAACTGGAGGTGGTTTGAACGACTTAAGTGCCGTTTTATGTTCACTTGTTTCACTATCTAAGATAGCAAAACGATTATGGGATTTTATTCCTTTAGAGTCTCGTCCAGGGTCTACTTACGGATCCACAAACCTTAAGTGTTTTCCTTTATTTACTATAATATTACCGACGCACGCCAAAATTTCTACAATAATAGATAGTTTGCTTACACTAGAGAACAGTCAGCCGAAGCCGCTGTGGGAACAGTCAGTTCGAAGACCGCTGTGGGAACAGTCAATTGAAATCGCTGTGGGAACAGTCAGTCCGAAGACCGCTGTGGGAGCAGTCAGTCCGAAGACCGCTGTGGGAACAGTCAGCCGAAGCCTCTGTGGGAACAGTCAGCCGAAGCCGCTGTGGGAACAGTCAGTCCGAAGACCCCTGTGGGAACAGTCAACCGAAGTCGCTGTGGGAACAGTCAGTCAGAAAACCACTGTGGGAACAGTCAGCCGAAGCCGCTGTGGGAACAGTCAGTCCGAAGACCTCTGTGGGAATAGTTCACCGAAGTCGCTGTGGGAATAGTCAGCCGAAGCCGCTGTGGGAACAGTCAGTCCGAAGACCGCTGTGGGAACAGTCAACCGAAGTCGCTGTGGGTACAGTCAGCCGAAGCCGCTGTGGAAACAGTCAACCGAAGCCGCTGTGGGAACAGTCAACCGAAGCCGCTGTGTACAAAATGTATCACACCTGACCGAAGTCAGATGTATCTCAAAAATCAACTGGCTTATCTGGATAAACCAGCCGGCTCTTCTTCTATTATACGAGTGTAGCGTATAATATCCGAGACTTTTAGATGTTAAAAGTGCCCGTCCTGTGGGGGGTTGCAACATGCCGGTTGACTGCCAACCTTTAACACTTATACTTATTTTAAAATTAACTAAATGAGAATTATTACTAAGTAGGTGTTTGTATAGACTTTTCACTTTATGTTGTTATTACACTGCAGTTAAGGGTGGTTTCAATAAAAATAGTATAAATATGAAATGAAAATATATGAATGTGTAATAATAAAAACAATAATATATGTACGTGGGGATAATTAGGTTTAATTGCCACGTTACGACAAATTATTTTCAGTTTTTCTGTTTTTATTTAAATCAAAATTGTCTACATTTTTGTTACTTAAATTAAAGAGGCTCATTGGCCCCTATTGTTTTTGTTTTATTTTTAAAGTAGCAAAATGATAATGCCGTTGTAAAAAAGAAAAAAGAGAGAAAAAAAATGTTTACAGACAACTTTGTTGTTGTATTAAAAACAAGTTTGTTTTTTTGCTTTTGTTTGAATTTATTCACACTTTTTGTTTTTGTTTTTGTCAATTGCGAGCTCAAAAAAATCGCGTCCGCACTTATCAACGCACAAACTAAAAATTAAATTTTAATGACAAATTTTGGAGACTGATTTTTTATTTATTTGTTTCCCTTGGATAAGACCAAATTGCAAGCGTAGTATAAATTTCAAAAACTAGCGTGAATGCAATAGTAGTAAAGGCCTACATGAACTTAGTTGTGTATATAATAAAAAATTCATATAAAAGTAGTAAAGTCACTATTTGCGGAGAACAACGAAATCCTTGATAACTTATTTCGTCTTACTCGTTCATAAATAAATGGCAAAATATCGACTAAATTTACAATGCTATTGTATTCTGTTGTTCATGCATGCCGTTTTACCTCAATTTCTATAGATGATATTTGGTCAATCTATTATACATAAATAAAACACAATTATATGATAGTTGACCATACTGGTGTAGACGTAAAACTTTAAAATTAGTTTTTAGGAGTTCCGACTTGTTATACGAAGATGTGTTTTGACTGACAATTTAAAATATTCTATATGTTTAGATTATTCTTCACATAACTACTAGATTATTTACCATAGAATTATAAGAAAAATCTATGCAAATATAATCATAGTGAAAATGTATTAATAAGCAGTGTTGCATTAAACATGTGTTTTGTTAGTACATCTGCCAATTTTCACAACAGATGAAACATAATGTTTTCTGATGGAATAACGGCCACTAGTATTTAGTTTATTTTATTGCAAATTGTTAACTTTTTTAACGTTCTGGATTTTTCTATAAAGATATTAGTTGATTATTGCATTATCTGCACTATTTTAAAGAATTTTTATGAGTTTTGTAAATTCATCCGACTAGAAATGGGTTAATGTTTGTTTACTTTATTTGTAGTCATTAAAACCTACTGCGATCATAAATTGGTGTTTTATATGAACACTGATTTTTTCATCAATTATAATTAGTAATTATACGATTTCATTACATATCCATTATCATTGGTAAAAACAATTGTAATTAAAAATAAATCAGTAGCATTAAATGGTAGTTAAATTTTTTTTCATTGTAACTATTTCAAATAATGCCAATGAAAATTCAATGCCGAATCCCAGGTATGGTAGACACCCACTTAAAGTTGATTCAACTTAAAGTATACTTCATTTTACAATATGAATGCAAAAAAGATAATAAGTGCTTTTTAGTTTAATATGTAGTTTATTAAGAGTCGACTTTAGTGTGCAACTATAAATATGGGCCATTGTGTTTAAAAGTGTAAAAACAATTTCAAAAAGCCCTATCCTTTGAATACAATATAAACATTTTAATTTCTCATATCATAAGTTTGTTTAAATAGAAAATTAATAACAATTGAAACTACCTTGTAGATAGATGCGAAGAGTGCTGATGACGGTAGCTGTCTAGAAAATACATTCCCATCTGCTGGTGTCTAATTTTTCTTTATCTTTTTATAACTAAGAACTTAAAGCTAAATAATTAATTTATTCTAGTTTTTGTTTTTTGTGACCAATAATGTATTTTAACTGTTTGTTTTTGAGATTTTGTCATCTCTTTGGGCTGTTGTGGTCAGTTATTTGTTTCCAAATATAAATAAATAATCAAATCATTTTATTTTTTTCTCCCAACGTTTCGTTTTCTTTTTTCAAACTTCTTCAGAGGTACATTTATTTAGATATCTAGCAATAAATAATTACATACATGTTTTATACTTAGTATTCGCTTATAAAGTAGGATTTTATCACAGATTTACTTACGATTATTATGTCAACATTGCAAAAATCCCTTATCTAATTTACTTATTATTTAAAAAACTGGACTTCACGACACAGAATTAAGTAATAAATAAATAAAATAATTAAAAATCTTGTACAACACAAACACAGAATCTTAAGTCAATCTTAAAGCTAATATCACAGAACATCAACTGATTTGTAATAACTACATTAATGCGGTATTGTAGTTTGGTTTTATCTTTGTCATCTTTGGTGTTCATAGTGGTGGTTATTTTTTGTTGTATTCTCAGACTTTCGAGTGTGTATCGTTTATTTTCTTTTTGTTCTATGTCTAATATCTTAATGTTGTCAAAGTCTACAATGTGATTGTGCTCTTTTGCATGTTGTGATAAAGCTGTTGATTCTTTCCCTTTTTTGATGTCTGCTTTATGCTCTTTTATACGTGTTTCCAACATTCGATGCAATTTAGTTTATATTGGTGCAACTAACATTCTTTTAACTAACATTCTGTTAGTTGCACCAATATAAACTAAGTAAATACAAAGTAAATATTTATCATCGTATATCTTGGTAACAGTAATAGGCAGCGTCTTGAATATTTGCACCCGTAACCTCTATATTACTGTTAATGTTAATATTTTAGCGAAACCTAGACTGAATTGGAATAGTGGGCGTGGTACCTCCCATACAAAGTAAATATTTCTCATCGCTTATCTTGGTAAGAGTAATAGGTAGCGCCATGAAATTTTGCAACGGGAACCTCTATGTCAACATACATAGTTTACAGAAAGATAGACTGGATTGGAATAGTGGACGTGGTACCTCCCATACATAGCTAAAAACTATTATCGTGTATCCAGAGAACTACAATAGCTAGCACCTTGCAATTTCGCACCGGTAACCCCAATATTAAAACATAGTCAAGCTAAATACGGACTAATTGGGAGTAATGGGCGTGGTACCTCCCATACAAAGCGAAAAATTATTATCCTGTATCTAGAGAAATGCCATAGGTAGCGCCTTGAAATTTCGTACAAGTAACCATCATATTAACGTACATAGTTTAGCCAAACACAGACTAAATTGGAATAGTAGGGGTGTTACCTCCCATACAAAGTGAACAATTATTATCGAGTTCCTGGCGAACTACAATAGATAGCACCTTGAAACTTTGCATGAGTAACCCCTGTACAAATGCGTATAATAATACCATAATACAGAATGAATTGGGACAGTTGGCATGGTACCTCCTATGCAAAATGAAAAACTATTATCGTTTACATAGAGTACTATAATAGGTGTTAAGATTTTAATGTTGTATTCTAAATTTCCTACTAGGTACATAATTATTTGTCATTACGCATTCTTTTGTCCACTAACAAAATTATAATATTCATATGCTTTATTTCAATCCAATATTGAACCTATGTTTTTGTAACCGTTGTATGTATGTACATATTTATTAAAATCTTTTGTAGTTTGGACAAACAGTTACTTTTGTCTTTCTTTTATGCAAAATTATATTTTTTAGACAGATTGAAAAAGAACTTTGAATCACACACATCAAATTTGTTAATACAGTCCATAAGAATAAAGTGAATTTTAATGAAGTAAATTACTATTAATCGTGTTTCATTAGAACATTATAATTCGATCATTTTGCTAAGTATTTGCTTTGTGGACAGGAAAAAGCTCCTGTCTTCTCCACGGTCCTTCGAACCGGATACATTTAATATTGGGCCAGTTGTAGTCAGGTCTAATGTCGCAGGAAGACATATGTAATGTAGAGGTGCACACGCCTCCAATCAATAGCTCAGGTAGTATACGGGTAAAAGACTTACAACGTAATCAAATAATGTCCCGAATGTTATCTGACAATTTAAATTTGTCCCAGTTTGATGTAATGAACCTCCATCAACTAGAGGTAAAATTAGCTCTTGTGGAACGGCTGTGTGATAGTTTTGAAAAAATCCAAACGCAACTTGAAACTCTAGATGAATCGCAGTTCGACCAAAATCATCGCAACCTTTTTGAAGATGCATATTTTTCAGTGAAATCAATATTACTCGAACGAATAGCAAATCTGCGAACTACTTCCCGCCATCCAGCGATGTTTTTGTCCAGCACTGGCTCGCATCCAGCGGCAGCACCACCTGCAAAATTACATTTACCTACACTACAGTTAACAAAATTCAATGGGAATCGAACAGAGTGGCTTGATTTCTACAACATGTTTTGTGTTCTTGTACACAATAATCCAGATTTATCAGCTATATCAAAATTCCAGTATTTACGCTCCTGTTTGGTAGATTCTGCAGCAAAACTCATACAATCGCTCGAAGTCACAGAAGATAATTATGAAAAGGCCCTAGGTTTGCTTACCTCAAGATACGAAAACAGGTTTGAAATATTTCAGTCTCATATGCAACACATGTTTGAAATACAGAAAATAAAACAACAGAGTGTATCGGTATTTCGTGATTTTATTGATAGTATAAATGCTGACATACGAGCTTTAGAATCTATTGCGTCCAAATCTCAGATTGCAGACGGTATCATTCTACATATGGTTGTATCGAAATTGGATATCGACACTCAAGCAAAATGGGAGGAGGAATCATCATCATCTCACTAAACCTTCCAACGTGGGAGCATCTCGCAGCCTTTTTAGAAAGGCGTTGTAAAACTTTGAATATCATCAACAATGTGTCACAATGAAGCAAGTATCAAACACCAAGCCATCATTTAACATTAAAAAATCGTTTGTCGTCTTCTTTAGTCGTATCAAATCAACCTTCAATGTGTATTATTTGCAAGTCATCGCCAACACATAGCGCATATCGTTGCCCTAAGTTGGTAGAAATGAGTATTCAAAATCGTTTCGCTACAGTAAAACACCACAAACTTTGTTTAAATTGCCTCGGAACTAATCACATCTCCAGATCTTGCCCATCAACAAACCGCTGTCGTTATTGAATGCTGCTCACCATTCGCTTCTACATAGAGAAGAATTGTCCAATGAATAACCAACATCATCCAAGGGAAATGTTAATAAACCAACTACTGAGAATAATAAGTTTTATTCTAATGAAACTACAAAAACTGTTACCCTAAATGCTGTAAAAGAAAACAGCCTTGTCATATTAGCCACCGCTACGGTAGAATTGTGTAATGAAAACGGTACGTCTATGGTAGGTCGTGCTTTATTAGATTCTTGTTCGCAATTAAATTTTACCACCAAGCGTGTCGCTCAATTTTAAATCCAACTTCAAAAAAGGTAAATGTTAAAATATCTGCACTCGGAAATACTTCTGTTTCAGCAACACAAGAAAGCTCCATCATCGTAAAGTCACTAATTACTGGATTTATTGCACCAATTGATGTCATCGTTATAGCTTGCATATCATCACATCATCCACAACAGCGCATTGATACCTCAAACTGGAAGATTCCATCAAATATAAAATTAGCCGACAATCAGTTTAACTGTCCAGGTGGAATTGATCTGTTAATTGGTGCAGATTTCTTTTGGGATTTATTAATGGTTGGCAGAATAAAAATTGATAATCAACCAAATTTTATTAAAACTAAATTAGGATGGGTTGTAAGTGGATCAGCTGTTGCTTGCAATTCGCCTCAACCATCCACTTTGAATAATAGCTCGGGATCTACATTGTCTGTTATAAAAAATAATAAAGCTCTTACTTCAATGTTTTGTAATTATTCACAGCAGTCTGCTGTTAATTCGCCACACACAAAAGCTTCATTTGTAACATCAACCAACGTACATAAAAAGAGATCAAATTTAACAGCAGTACAATTTTCGCCGAAAAGCTCAACTGTTGACATTTCATTACCATTACCTAATAACAACATTCTGCCTTTTGCTGTTATGACGTCACAAAATGTAAATGATGTTAATGTACATACTAAACCAACTGATCAAAATAAATTACTTAATAATATGCCACAATTAAAATACAAATCGTTTATGGCAATTTCAAATGAACCTTTATTAGAAAGTTTGCTTGAAAAATTCTGGATTATGGACGACGTTTCAATAAGCACAAAGGAAAAATTATCACCTGAAGAAATAATGTGTGAAAAATACTTTTATGAAACAACAAAAAGATGCCCACAAACAAATAAGTTTATTGTGCGTTTTCCTTTCAAGTCGAATCCCTTGACACTAGGTAAGTCACTTGAGACGGCGCGTCGGAGGCTTTCATATTTAGAGTCAAAGTTACAACGTGATGATAGTATTTTACAAGATTATACCAAATTCATGGACGAGTATTCTGACATGAACCATATGCTGCCGGCTGAAATTGAAGATGTAAAGTATTTTATACCACACCACTGTGTGGTGAAGCCTGACAGTTCTACCACCCGTTTAATAGTGGTCTTTGATGCATCTTGCTGTACGACGAGTGGGAAATCTCTAAATGATGTGCTTTGTGTAGGGCCAGCATTGCAGGATGATATATTTAACATGTTAAATCGATTTAGATTTCACAAATACGTTCTTGTCGCAGATATAACAAAAATGTACAGGCAGGTACTCGTACATAAGGAAGATACGCAATGGCAAGTTATTTTATGGCGGAAAAACAGTTCATCACCACTTGTAGCATACAAATTGCAAACATTAACGTATGGAACAAGCAGCGCGCCTTACTTGGCAGTTAAATGCTTGCAGCATCTGGCTCATGAAAACCATAAAGTATATCCTGTGGGAGCGAAAGTAACTCTGAAAGACTTTTACGTAGATAATTTAATGACGGGTGGAGAAAGTGAAGCTGAAGTCATCGAAATAAAACGACAAGTCGTAGCCCTCTTGTTAAGTGGTGGTTTCCCACTTCGTAAGTTTGCCTCTAATAGTGAAACTATTTTATTCGATATTCCCGATGAATAAAAAGAAGAAAGTGTACAAGTTAACGATATGAATTACATTAAAATGGTCTCCTAAAGAAGATTATTTTAGTTTCTCATACACACCACAATGCAAGGGCTCAAAAATTACTAAAAGATCAATACTAGCTCACACTGCTGCCTTTTTCGATCCTTTGGGACTCATCAATCCAATTATTGTAAAGGCGAAAATTTTATTGCAGAGTTTGTGGAGGCTTAAACTTCATTGGGACGAAAGTGTTCCACTGGATGTTATAAATCAATGGGACCAAATCCTCACCCAGCTCAAATGTTTATGCACTATTAAAATTCCCAGGTTTGTGCCTCTTAATAATTTTACTGTTATACATGCCTTTTCAGATGCTAGCAAAAAAGCCTATGGAGCATGTGTTTATGTCGTCAACAAATTAGAAAATTGTGTCTTGTCATCCCTAATTTGCGCTAAATCAAGAGTAGCGCCAGCAAAGGAGATTTCGCTCCCCAGATTAGAATTGTGTGCAGCTTTATTGTGTGCTCGGCTGTTGAAGTCAGTTCGAAACTGTTTTTCTCGCAAACCATGTAAGACATTTTGTTGGTCAGATTCAACTATTACTCTAGCATGGATAGCAGGGGAATCACATGGGCGCCCAACCTTTGTTGCTAACAGAATAACTAAAATTCAACAACTGTCTAATGGCGTGCAATGGAAGCATGTTCCTTCCGAACAAAATCCAGCAGACTTATTATCCAGAGGTACAACAGTAAAGAGAATTACGGAAACCCATTTTTGGTTCAGAGGTCCTTCGTTTTTAAGAGCAAGTGAGTCCACATGGCCACAGCAGCCATGTTTGTCCGCAGATGATTCTTCAGAATTAAACCAGTGTCGTGCCAATCTCTTTTTATTAAAAATAAAACACTTTATTTGATGGTTCTTTAACAACTGAGCGCGCTCTGTCTTATTTATTATCTTATATGTAAAATGTAAAATAATGAACAAAAAGGAATTAAGAAGAACTTAACGAAAGATTTTAATGATTACTTTGTAGGGTGTTCCCTTAGTTTACAGGGATGGCACTATACCTCCCTTTTATTACAAAAAAGTATAAATTATTATTATTATTTTATTAGTTACAAAGTTAAAATATAGAATTTACTTATCGTTAAGAAATTATGAAATAAACAAGGTGATCAATCTTGGTTATTTCATGATTTTTTTTATAGGCTTTAAATTCAAATAAAGTGTTAATGTTTTATCAGTTTCATAAAATTTCATATTTTTATAGGGATTCCTTCCCTTCCTTTTTTTTAATTTTTACAAGTATTAAAAAGGAAATATTATTCGTAAAAATTAGAATTAGGTATAAAAGGAATTTATCAATTAATTTTACAAATTTTAATTTAAATTAAATTTCAGTTGATATAATTTTCCTTTTTTTTTTTTTTGATTTTAAATTAAATTTTTTTTTTGTTTTTGAATACATAAATATAAATATGTTTTTGTTAGTTTTCTATAAATTTTATTCGAAATATAGATAGCGACAGTAGTTATTACTGATATTATTAGTGGAAAAAAAATATTACTAAAAAAATAGTTATAAAGATATTTAGTTAAAACTATTTACATTTTATGTTTTTCTAATTCTGTTTTTATGCACAGTTTTTTCTTTTTTTGTCTTTTTGTTATAAATTGTTACATTAACGCCGTCTATGTTTTTAACAATATACGGTCCATCGTAAATGCTCTTAAATTTATTGTAAGGTTCTTTTTGTAATAGAACATTATCGCTAATTTGCAATGTTATTGGTTTAGCATGTTTATCATAAAAAATTTTGTTTTTAGTTTTGTGCTTTTCGACTAGAGCTTTTGCTAACATATTCGATTTTTGCAATCTATGTTTTATTTCTTTGCTATAATTATCGATATTGTTTATAGGTTCTAAATCAGTATTTGTATCATTTAACAAAGTTGTATTTCTTCCAAAAACTAATTCGAAAGGCGTAAATTTGTTATCGAAAACGGTGTTTGACGTAGTATTATGATAAAAAGTAAAATACTTTAGGTACGTATCCCAATCAGATATGTTTTCGCTGATGTATGCCCGAATATATTCGTTAAAAACTCTGTGGTTCCGTTCAACTGTTCCTAACGTTTGGTGGTGGTAACTAGTAGAAAAATGTATATCGATTTTTAAAGATTTGCAAAGTTCGTTCATAATTTCATTTTTAAACTCAGATCCTAAGTCTGATTTAATAATTTTCATTTTTCCATAAATAAGAATAAAATTTTCGAATATTGCGCGAGCAACAGTTTGGGCAGATTTGTCCGGAATGGCTATAGTTACCAAATACTTAGAAAGGTCACACATTAACGTTAATGCGTACTTGTTTCCAAAATTAGATTGTGGTAAGGGGCCTATAGTATCTAAAACAACGATGTCGAAAGCTTTGGTAGGTGTTGGTGTTATTACAAGTTTTTCTATGTTTCCTGCTTTGACTTTATTAAGATTACACTTTTCACAATTTCTAACAAATTTCGCTACGTCTTTAGTCATTTGCTTCCAAAAGTATTTCGTCCTAATCTTAGCATACAATTTTTTCTGACCACAATGTCCTCCTAGAATAGGGTCGTTATGATAAATTTCCATTAATTTTTGTTTTTCATTTTCTTCTGTTACAGTTTGAATTGGTTCAGTAAGAATAATTTCAAGAGTTTTCAATATTTTTGTACCATGATCTTTTAATTTCTGTATTGAACAAATTTTAAAAAATATATCATTTTTTGGCTATTCTGTTCTGTATATTTTCTCATTGTTGGCTTCAGTTTCTAGCCTCGAAAGCATATAGTCTAAACTAATTGTTTCGTTAACAAGTTCGAAATCTATAGATACAACTTTTCTAAATTTTTTATAAATGTTTACGCGTAAATTTTTAATATTATTTTCATCAATAATTTGGGTTCTGATTTTTGCTATGTCCTTACTAAACTCGTGGGAAAATTTATCATAGATTTTTAATTCAATATTATTATTTTTGGAAAATGGGGTTAAGTCAACTTTATCGTTTTGCTTGTTTTTTGACATCGCACGTGTTACTGCTAATACCTGACTATTTTTATCTTTCAACTCCTTTATTGAAATTCTGGACAGTGCGTCCGCTCCTACGTTTGACTTTCCTTTAATGTATTCGATGGTGAAGTTATATTCTGAAAGTTCAAGCCTTATACGAGTCAGCTTAGAAGATGGATCTTTAATATTGAAGAGGTAAACTAATGGCCGGTGATCTGATCGTACAATAAATTTGGTTCCATATACATAAGGGCGAAACTGTGTGATGGCAAAATGGATGGCAAGAAGTTCTAACTCAATAATTGGCTTTTTCTGTTCCGACATGTTAAATGATTTTGAAGCGTAATAAATTGGTAAATCATTACCGTTAAAGTTTTGACTCAATATAGCCCCACATCCTAACTTGGATGCATCTACAGTTATTAAAAATGGTTTGGTAAAGTCAGGGTATTGTAAAATATTAGGCGATAATAAAGAAGATTTCAATTTATTAAATGCATTTTGACATTGTTCTGTCCAATCAAAGGTAGCGTTTTTCCTAGTCATATAATTTAAGGGTGCAGCTAAAATGGCAAAATTTGGGATGAAGCGTCGATAGTAGTTGGCAAATGCTACAAAGCGTCGAACTGCATCCTTATCAGACGGTACTGTATAATTTTGAATAGCGCTAATTTTTGTATTGTCCGGTAAGAGACCATTTGCAGTGCACTTATGGCCCAGAAAAGTAACTTCGGATCGGAAGAAATTGCATTTATGAGGGTTTATTTTTAAATTATGACTTCTAAGAATTTCAAAAACGTCTTTCAAATTATTTAAGTGATGTTGCTTACTACAACCTATAATAATTATGTCATCGACATATAAGAAAGCTTTATTAGGCATGAGACCTGAAAAGGCAATAGACATCATTCTTGAGAACGAGTTTGGTGCTACATTAAGACCAAAAGGTAAAACTTTCCAACGGAACGATCCTTTGTCAGTACTGAATGCAGTTACGTCACGTGAGTCGGGATGTAATGGAATTTGATGAAATCCGGAAAATAAATCGACAATTGAAAAATATTTTGCACGACCCAAATTGTCTAAAATATCGTCAATGCGGGGTAAAGGAAACTTATCCGCAATAAGCTTTTTGTTCACCGCGCGATAATCTACACACATTCTGTATGCTTTTTGGTTTTCTTTGCTCTTTTTAGGTACTAGAATTAACGGGCTGTTGAAATTAGAATTACTTGGTTCGATCAAACTATTATCTAACAAATTTTGAACTTGTCTATCAATTTCTTCTTTTTGAGAATGTGCGAGCCGGTAATTTTTTATATAAACTGGAGATGAATCGACTAACCTAAATTTTTGTTCGTAAAAATTGTTTACTGTCATTTTATCTTCCTTTAAAGCAAAAATGTCATCATAGGATTCACATAATGGCATAAGATCATTATGTATATCTTTTGGCATTTGATTTTTCAGTATATTTTTCAATTTGTCGATACGTTGGCTATTGATCTCATTTTCATTTATTGAGTATATGTAGAAATTTTGCAATTTTTCCATCTTGACATTGTCATTTTTTATACATTGGAAATTATCAGTAGTATTAATAAGTCGTAAAATTGGATTTTCAGAATCTATAATTCCCTTTCCTATAAAGACTCCATCCAATATTTCTTGTGAATCAACAAACATTGGTTCTTTGACGTCTCGAAGATTAAAAATTCTAAATACCTCACACCTTGGTGGTATTATGCAAGTAAAATTTTTATTTCCGCTTAGAATTGGCACTTGAAATCTTCCATTTCGTAGAGAAATTGTTAAAGTTAGATTTTCGTAATTGATTTGACACCGGTTTTCTTTAAGAAAGTCTTTGCCTAGAATACCATTGGCTGGGATGTTAAAATCATCATTAACAACATGAAAAACTTGTTGAATTAAATAATTCGAAAAAATTAAATTTGTACGAATAGTTCCTAAGGTGAATATTGAATTGGTCGTAATGCCAGTGATACTTATGATTTCATTTTGATTTAAAATTATGTTTGGCTTCAAACTTGAAATTTTTATTAAAGAAATGTCTGCTTGTGTATCTACAAGGAACGTGCTATATTGATTTGTATCGGTACAGTTTATCTTTACAAAGTCAGCATAGTTAAGATTTAGGCTATAGACTGATTTTTGAATATTTTGTGTGGTTGAAGTATCTAGTTAGGAAATATGTTTGCTTTGCGTTAATTGTCTTCTTCCCCCAACATGGATTGTTGAGGGGCTTCTGAGTTTAAACACCTAACAGAAGCCCTTGAATTGTTATTGCGCATAGAATTATTTCCGGTATTTCCTCGATAGTTGCCTTGAAACAGGTTACTATTAAAATTGTCGTTAGTTTGGTTACTTACGTTTCCATTGTAGTTGTTCTGAAATTGGTCTCTATTGTTGAAGTAATTATTTGGTCTAAAATAATTGTTACGTCGAGGGTTTCCACGAAAATGCCTACTATAAGAGTTTTGATGAAATTGATTAAAGTTATTATTTTGATATGCATCATTACGAAAATGATTGGAGTTATTACGATATTGATTATAATTGTATCCTTGAAATGTGTCATTCGTACTACGAGGCCTAAAATCGTTGTTCCTATTTCTACTATGAGTTTGAACCGCCAGAACTTGTTGTTCTTTTAACTCATTGGTTTGTTCGACTACCAATTTAGCAATAACTTCTTTAGGATCTTTAAATACTGATGATGCTAATATCGATTTAACTAGGGTGGATTTTGCGTTTAAGCGGCAAACACTAACTGTTTGTTCTATCGTCATTTCTTGGGCTTTGTTTTTCGTAATACCCTCTACTACTAAAGAACGTTTCAACGAGTCAGCAAGATCTTCAGCCTGCTTGGCGAAGTCTGAAAAATTGTTATTTCTTACACTAAGGGCTGCCATCTTACCTACAATGACCTTCGAGTTTTCTGGTTTGATACCGTTTTTCAAAGCAATTTTTATATCGTCAATAGTAACAATTGTGTCGGGTAATGTCTCGCGAGCTTTCGCCTCTAGTTTTGACTTAACAAAGTTGATAAAAGTGGTCTGTAAGTTTGGTTCGGTAAGATCTTCGATTTGATCTATTTTGTCTAAGAACGACTGTAACGTCAACGGATTTCCATCATAATTTTCACGAATTATCGAAGCACACATAGTAATAAAAGCTTTTTTCTGATCAATTGTTGCCATATTTTCTCCCGTTTTGAAATTATATTCTGAAGTACTATTTTCACCCAAATTTTCGTCTTTATTTGCTATCATAACGTTTTCATCCACACGTACAAATAAATGAAATTTTCCTGGAATTTTTATTTTACAATTCAGTTTTTCAAAACTTTGGATTAATAAACCTCTACAATTGTTAATTTTGGAAAATATTTTTTGCTTTTCATCTTGCGATAACACGTTCGAATTAGTTTCTGTGTAATCTAAAATTGCATTGTAATTTTTAATTAAAAGTGTTATGTATTCATTGATTTTATCCGAATTTGTTGATAATGGTCTTTTTTGCAAAACTCTTTTCTTTACGTTATAAAATTGCTTTATGATTTCTTTAAAAATATTATAATCAAAATACATTTGTCATTGATGTGTTAATAGTAAACAAAAACTTCAAAATAAAATCACATTCTTTCAATTTCATTTCTTTTGTTTATTTATTTTCCAGTTCTCATTTTGTTTAGTAAAGGAACTTGAAATGATATTATTTAAGAGCGTTAAGATCAATAGAAAATAAAAAAACATTATTTTTTTACTTACTCTTTGTTATTTGCATTTTATTTTGGTATCTTTTCGCATTGATTTTATTTAAAGAGAAGCAAAATGATTTCATATTAATTTCATTATGATGTAATATTCTTAAATTTTCTCTTGAATATATTATTGATTTATGTAAAACTCTCTTTTTTTGTTTATAATTTTGAAATGACCCAGAGGCTTATGGCTTTCTTTATTTGTTTATATACCAAACTAAAATGCTTTTGATATTAGAAAAAGTTTTTTTTTTTATATATATACATGTAAATGTATTTATGTTTTTTTTTTTTTTATTTTTTCTTTAACTTATAACATAGTTATAAAATAATGTAAGAAAAGTAGAACTACTAATTTGTAGAATTTTATAGTTAAGTACTTAAATAATTGAATTTTTTAATAGATTTATGTAAAATATTTAAAAAATAAATTTATAAATAACTTAGAATAATCACAAAAATAATTATTATAGGTAGTTAATAATAATTAAAAACACTGCAACTCGGTTAACGCAGCTCTCGTTTCACGCACTCATCGATTATGTCCAAATTTTGTACCTTGGTGACACGGTAAACACAACTCGATTAATGATTACATCGAAATTTCGATAACTTCATTAATGTAATGACTGCATAATATTGTTATCGGAGAATCTGGTTTGAAAGGGGCTTTAAACAAATTTATGATTATTTCTTTTGAACTAAATATTCTGGATCTCTCAATTGTGTTGTTGTTTTTTTTTTTTTGCATTATTCTTTTTCTTTGCTATTTATTTTGTTTCATCAATTTTCGTTGAACTGGTTTTATGATTGCTATTGTTTTTGTTGTTAACTGTTTTCAAATTCTTTACATAGATTTAATTTTTTTTGTTTCAATTGCTGTTGTTGTTAACTGTTTTTATATTCTTTATACAGATTTAATTTTTTTGTTTCAATTGCTGTTGTTGTTAACTGTTTTTAAATTCTTTATACAGATTTAATTTTTTTGTTTCAATTGCTGTTGTTGTTAACTGTTTTTAAATTCTTTATACATTTTAAATTTTTAGATTTTGGTTTCACTGTGCTTTTATGCATGTTGATAGTTTTTACTGCATTAAAAACGTTTTGCTGTGTTCTTTAAATTGTTTTATTTTTTTGTATTTTTCGAGGTAGAATTTTATAGATTTGGTTATTTTTTATATTTTTTCATATATGTATTTTCAGTTTTAACGGTTTCTTATATTTATATTTAATTTAAACAACCCTTTACACATTATCAACAATTATTTTCAAGTTTTTTTCTATGTATTTTGCATTTAGTTAAACAATTATTTTTAGTTAATTGAGTTTTTTAATTCCACCATTTTCACTTTACTTTGACCTTCAAATAACTTTTCGAATGTCTTCATGGTCACGGTCGCCATGTCGTGCCAATCTCTTTTTATTAAAAATAAAACACTTTATTTGATGGTTCTTTAACAACTGAGCGCGCTCTGTCTTATTTATTATCTTATATGTAAAATGTAAAATAATGAACAAAAAGGAATTAAGAAGAACTTAACGAAAGATTTTAATGATTACTTTGTAGGGTGTTCCCTTAGTTTACAGGGATGGCACTATACCAGGTGCAAACGGCTTTAATAGCAGCAAATCATAGTTGCTTAAACACCGTTCCAAAAGATATTTTGAAAACCCATAAATTTGTTAATTCTTTTGAAAAATTATTGCGTGTAATAGCATATGTTAAGAGGTTCGTGGCCATATGCCGTTCTTCAACAAGGTGCTCTAGTCCTATATCATCATTGGAAATGTACAACGCGTTAGAAGCTTGCTGTAGAATTATACAAGCATCACATTTTGGTAATGAATTAAATCAACTTGGAACTGGACAACCACTTAAAAATCGTAAAATTTTACAGTTGTCACCCTTTTTGTCAAACGGCCTAATTCGTGTTGGAGGAAGATTAAAGAATTCTTCCCTCTCGTTTGATGCAAAACATCCTGTGTTGTTACCTAAGAATCACCCATTTGTAAATACTTTAATAAAACATTACCACAGAAAATATTTCCACGCTGGAGTACTTTCGCTTCACAATATACTAAGGGAAAAGTTTTGGATATTAAATGCAAAAAATATGATAAAACGAATAATACATTCCTGTGTGCTATGTTACCGGTATTGTCCAAAAACACAACAGCAAATAATGGCAGCTCTTCCCGCTGATCGAGTGCAAGCAGCATTCCCATTTCAAATCTGTGGCGTAGACTATTTTGGCCCTTTTTCCATAACACAAAGGATTCGTGGTCGTTCACCCATTAAGGGCTACATTTCGTTGTTCATATGTTTCTCAACAAAGGCTGTTCACATGGAACTGGTACCAGACCTAACAACTACCGCTTTTATTGCAGCGTTGAGGAGATTTATTTCAAGAAGAGGAAAATGTTCAACAATATATTCGGACAACGCTACAAATTTTGTTGGAGCCAACAGAGAATTAAGAGCTTTGTTAGATGGGTTTTTGTCTGAAGATCACATTTCTGCCGTCCGCGATGCCTGTATGGAAGAAGGCATAACGTGGAAATTTATTCCCCCCGATCACCTCACTTCGGGGGTTTGTGGGAAAGTGGTGTCAAACAAGCTAAGCATTTGATACTGCGTGCAATTGGCAACTATATATTAATCTATGATGAATTAAATACTGTTGTTTGCCAAGCTGAAGCAATATTAAACAGTCGACCCTTGACTGCTATATCGAGTGATCCAAATGATCTACGGCCCTTAACTCCGGCACATTTCTTAATAGGGCGACCACTAACTGCGTTTCCAGAACCACGTTTGAGTAGTTTTAACACTGCCACTGTAAAGGGCTACAAACTTGTTCAGTGGATAAGACAACACTTTTGGGAGAGATGGCGCAAAGAATATTTAAATTGTTTACAACAAAAAGCAAAATGGGCGTTGAAGCAACCTAATATAGCAGTTAATGATTTGGTCTTATTGAAAGATGACAACCTTCCACCCCTTAAATGGCCACTAGCAAGAATCATCGATGTAAACACCGGCGATGATGGTTTCGTACGAGTTGCAACAGTAAAAACGAGTGATGGTATATTTAAAAGAGCTATACTAAATTGTGTAAACTTCCTCTTGAACAGTAGCAATTAATTTTGATAGCTAAACTTTCAAGTGGGGGGAGAATGTTAAGATTTTAATGTTGTATTCTAAATTTCCTACTAGGTACATAATTATTTGTCATTACGCATTCTTTTGTCCACTAACAAAATTATAATATTCATATGCTTTATTTTAATCCAATATTGAACCTATGTTTTTGTAACCGTTGCTTGCGACAAACAACAAAATGTTCATATGTATGTACATATTTATTAAAATCTTTTGTAGTTTGGACAGTTACTTTTGTCTTTCTTTAATGCAAAATTATATTTTTTTGACAGATTGAAAAAGAACTTTGAATCACACACATCAAATTTGTTAATACAGTCCATAAGAATAAAGTGAATTTTAATGAAGTAAATTACTATTAATCGTGTTTCATTAGAACATTATAATTCGATAATTTTGCTAAGTATTTGCTTTGTGGACAGGAAAAAGCTCCTGTCTTCTCCAATAGGTATAGTCTTGAAAGTAGGTAAAAGTAACTTTCATGCCCAAACAAATACTCTAGAAAAACATAGGCTGGATTGGGACAGTGATCACCCCCTATACAAAGTAAAAAATTATTATCCTGTATTTATAGAACTGCAATAGGTAGCATCTGGGAATTTTGCATCATACGAAGATACATTGTTTAGAGAAACACGGACTGAATTGAAATGAAGGGTGTGTTACCTCTTATATATAGCGAGAAATTATTATCGTGTACCTAGAAAACTGCAATAGATAGAGCAATAGACAATAGATGGAGCCTTGAAACTTTGCACAAGTAACCCTCAGAGCAACGTGCATAGTGTAGCAAAATACTGACTGGGTTGGGACAATGGACGGGGTACCTTCCATACTAAGTGAAAAATTATTATCGTCTACCTAGAGAACTACAATAGCTAGAGGCTTGAAACTTTGCACAAGTAACCCTCATACTAATGTGCATAGTCTAGCAAAATACAGACAGGATTAGGATAGTGGTACCTCCCATAAAAAGTTAAAAATTATTATCGTGTTAATATGTATAGTCGAGCAAAAAACAGATTTGTTGGGAACCTTACGCGTCGTACCTTGCATATAAACTATAACATGTTTAATGTGAGAATAGCGTGCGTTTTCGAGTTAGAGGTTGGCCATACTTTTCTTCCAAGTGTTTATTGGGATTTTGTGGATGGGTGTAGCGAAGCGCAACGGGGATAGCTAGTTGAAAATATTTGTTCATTCCAGCCTACTGTACATGTCTGTATAATTAAAATTTAAATTCGTTTGATTCTTAAATAGATGAGATCTCTGTTCTAAAACCTAGATGCATTAAACACATAGACAATACCAGGATACCAACTACAAACTGTCAAAAATAAAATACACACGATTATACTTAGGTTAACGATTATTTTGAAGCTAGCAAATCTACATGGCTCACAACCACAATTGTGGCTCTAGTCAACTTGTGCTAATTTCTATTTTTTATGCGACAATTTTATTCACCAAAAGAAAATGTCACAAAATTATAAATTTCAATTTCATATACAAATTTATTATATACATATTTATTATTTTTTGAAAAAGTTATTTAATTTTATAAAAGCAAAATAGGTATTTCTACAACAATTTCAGTGTTTACGATGTAGCTTTCGTCTTCAATATCATAAAGTAGCTGACTACACGGCGACAATTCTATAGATATATAGATTCTACAATTGTCGCCGTGTGGCTACCCAATGGAAACAAGTTTTCATTTAGCTGCGTAGCCGCTAATGAGTTGTTCACATACGATTTATTTTAATTTATCTAAAGAGTCAACAATATGGATAATGCTTTACATGCCTGTATAACTAAAATCACCGTGGTGAAGGGTATAGAAGAATCGGCACGGCCGAATATAGCCCTTTTACTTGTTTATTTTAACTTAGTTTTTTGTTAACTGAATTTCTTTGGAAAATATTGTTTTTAATTTATATATTCATTTCTATGTAAACATTTTTTCGTGTAAAGTTTTACTTCAAACTGTAAACTTTGTATTGAAAGTTTTCTTATAAATAAATAAATTTTATTAATAAATTAAATAATTATTGGGATTTAAAAGGTTTCTTAAAAAGTCCCATTGTGTAACCTATATAAATAAAAATCAGTTTACGTTTTTTTTAGAAATTAACAATAATTTATATTCAAATTTGGCTATGTTTGGATAGGGCTGAAGGGAGAACCGTTATAATTTTTAACCTAATTTTTCTTTTGTTCGCATTTGCTACAGGTTGTCTTTAAAATAATATGTTTAAATAACATAAGCAAAAAAAATACCCATTTTTGGGAAAATCCTGAAAAAACGATATTTTTACATTTTGCCCAACTCGGAGGCTTGTAACTTCTTGACGAAAAGCGCAATCATATCAAAATTTGAAAATATTTTTTTCTAAATTTATCAAGAATATAAGCATTATCTAAAATAATAATACGACCTTTAACAGGTACACTACGACAAAAATACTAACTAAGGTCCTCAAAAATTAAAAAAAAAATGTAAGCCAATTTTCTCCCAAACTAAAAGAGATAACCTACACATGTAAACACATTTTTTATAGATATTTATAAGGTCTTCTTAAATTTAAAAATCTTAACTCTTTATGACTTTTCCAAAAACTTATATACCCGAGGTACCCAACTTTGGGAGCTTACATTTACCCTAGGGGCCGACCGTTCGCAGAAACACCTCTGCTTTGCCTATGTGAAATTTCATTAAGATATGTTCAGTGGTTCATAAGATACCGAATAATGTCCAAAATAAATCGTTTCAAACCACTATGGAGTGTATGATTTCGTTGCGTGCGGCGAGCTACACTATACAGCTCAATGCTATAAATCAAGAAACGACGAAAAAGTTAAACAAATGTAGTAATAGCGATGGAAACCACACTGCTAACTACAGAGGTTGTGCTGTTTACTCCAAGGTAAGGAAGTCTTCTTATAAATTAACCATGTGCTCATTATCCTCAGTTAGCCCAACCGACCACTCAACATGTATCATACGCTTATATGTTAAAAACCAATCGTACTTCAGTACATAATGCTTCATCAGCAACAAATTCGAACCTACTCTTCGCCCGTTGCTACGTCGCAGATGATCCATCCGTTAAGTCCAAATTTCGATGACTCGTTGGAGCATTTCTACTGGTAACTGGCGAATGACACGCGTGATGTATTCCTCCAAGGCCTGAATCGAAGCGGGTTTCTTCGCATAATCTTTAGACTTTATATATCCCCACAGAAAAGAAGTCTAACGGTGTGATATCACACAATCTTGGTGGCCAATCGACCAGCCCAATAAGTGAAATTATGTGCTCACCGAAATATTCTCTCAATAAATCCATTGATTAATGCAATGTGTCGGAAGTGTCACCGTCTTGCTGAAACCAAATGTCGCCGCGATCACGAAATTCAATTTCAGGCATCAAGTAGTCAGTTATAATGGCACGATAAGGGTCGCCATTGACGATTACGTTCGCATCGGCATCATTTTTAAAGAAATATGGACCGATGATTCCACCGGCCCACAAACCACACCAAATCGTTGTTTTTTTCTTGAAGAAGTAGCAGCTCTTGAATCTCTTCAGGTTGCCCTTTGTCCCAAATGCGGCAATTTTGTTTGTTTACATACCCATTAAGCCAGAAATGGGCCTCATCGCTAAATAAAATTTGCCTCGAAAAAGTCGGATCTTCTTGGAACTTTTCAAGAGCCCATAGAGCGAAGCGATTCAGGCATAAGTCTTTTCATTATGAAATGCCAAACAATACTAAACAAAAATAACATGACGGCACGACACGACTCACACGTGATCTGTCAAAAAAAAGGCTATTGAAAAAAGTACCTCGAACTGGATCACTACTTATATAAGCAACAAATATCTTTCTTGAAGAATTTCATCAAGACTTAGTTATTTCTTCAATTTATTCACTATATCACCTAGATTTTAAATATCAGAGAGTCAATATAGTGACTTCTACATATCACTAGGTCCCTGTTTCAGAGCATCTGGCGACTACAACGCTAAACATACGTTTTGGGGATCACGCCTAAATACTCCCAAAAGTCGTATTTTGTTTCAATTTCAAAAATGCGTCTGAATATGAACTTGAAGTTTACAATCAGCTGTTCGGGATTTTATGTTGAAAAATTGTATGAAAAAAGAAATTTTTGCAATATTAAGGAAAATATCAGTATTTAGCAGTGAAAATAATATAAAAGTGAATAAAGTTTTGTTGGTGTATTGTTTTTCTTTAATTTAGCGAGGATATCAAACGATCAAATTTTGTTTTTCCTTTTTAAATTTAGGTCTTTTGGTTTTTAAATAGTAAACAAATCAGGGATGATACATTTATTGCAATCGTACTTTTTTCGGTACAATTCTGATTTTAAAATTGGTATTGTACAGTTTTTAATATATTTTGAAAAATAAACATATTTGTGTTTTGGAATATTATTAATGTAAATATATGAATTTTATTTGAACTATTTTTGAATTAATAAATTAATTATTTAGGCTTAAGTTCTTAATTATAAAGAGATAAAGAAAAATTAGATACCAGCAAAGCAGAATGCATTTTCTAGACAGCTACGTCCGTCATCAGTACTCTTTGTATCAATCTACCCGGTAGTTTCAATTGTTATTAATTTTCTCTTTATAATTAAGAACTTAAGCCTAAATAATTAATTTATTAATGTAAATATTATAGAAATTTCTTTGAAGTGCTGTCTAACCAAAAATATTAACATCTAAAGCTTATAGGCATCATAAAGTCTTTCAAAAACTACCCAATATTTTAAAACAATAATTTTATTTAAATTATTGTGCTTTTATTTTTGTTGTTCGATTTATTTCTATTGTTTTCTTGAGATTACTATTATCAGTTTGAACTTCTTTAAAGCAACATTTCTAGCTAACAACGGTAGATTACGTTGTATGTATTTTTGGCCAAGTTGTCATTTTTGTTTATTGTTGTTCTTATGTTTTTTGCATCAGTGAGACCAGGTATATATTTTACACCCGAAAAAATGTTTTACATTGTTATTTATGTTGTCGCGGTTAATATTTCTTGCTGTTTCGTATGATGTTATTAATGATTTTATTAAATTTTGGGGAAAACTGTTTGAAATTAATATTTTTTCCATTCTTTGAATGTTTTGCTTGTGAAATTGTGTGTTGCTAATCTTTAGTACTCTCGTGATGAAATTCCTGGCTGTATTGATTATTTGGCTTTTCGGTTGAGTAGCATTAAAATTAATAATTCTACCTGACGATGTATGTATTTTTAGCGTACCAGTCAAATATTATATGGTTGTCGCCTCTATACAATTCGGTATCCAGGTATGCTATTTCTCTTTCTTTTTCAACTTCCACTGTAAATTTAATTTTGGGGTGATATCCGTTTAAAGTTTTCAGAATCTCATCTTTGTCGTCCATGTGGTTTACAGCTAAAATGTCATTTACGTACTTGGCTACGTATTTTATATGAATGTTTTTATTGTTAAGTTCAGTCAATGCTACGTCAAGTAAATTATTAAGTACGATGTCGGCAATCGTGGGAGATAGCGGGTTTCCTATTGGCATACCAAAAATTTGGTTGTAAACCCTGTTGTTGAAGACGAAGTAGTTGTTGTCATATAAACAGAACTTTAATATACATATATAAAAATTTGGATTTTGGGATTGAAGTGTTCACTTTTATTATATTCCACTTTTCCATTATGTTGTTGATAGCAATGTGAATGGGAATATTAGTAAATAAAGAGACTACGTCAAATGATACTAAATAATCATGGTTATCAATGTTTACGTTTCCAATTTGTGTTTTTAAGTCCAGTGAATTTTTAACATTATATTTATCCGAAACTATGTTCCTAAGTATTGTTCCCACATACTTGCTTAATTGATAGGATGGGACTTGAAATGATGAAACTATCGGTCTTAAAGGTGCACCTTTTTTATGGATTTTTGGTAACCTATAGATTCTGGGGGCAGTTGCTGCAGAAAAAAAGAGTGTACGCTTTTTCCAGAAATCAATATGTTCTTTTTTAAAAAGCTCCATGATTATTTGGTTGTTTGGTTTTACTAATTTTGAGGTAGGGTCTATTCTTGTTACCCGATAAGTGTTTTTGTCCTCCAGTAGTTTCTCCATTTTGCTATCATACTCATGTTTATAAATAGCAACTGTTTTATTGCCTTTGTCCGATTGGGTTATTATTATATTTTTATGTCTCTTTAAAAATTTCTTGGTGTTCTCAAATACTGCAAGAATAAGCTTCTCTTTCCGAGTGTTTTTTATGTTCCGTTTGAATTGTGTTATTCTGTTTGCTAGTTTATTTCTACAGACCTCTTTTTCCACATTGTCATTGTCTTTTTTTTAATACACTGTTCCACATCAGCTATAATTTGCAATGGTGAAAAATTGTGTTTATCTATAGGCAAGGCAAACTTTTTTCCTAATGATAGTAACCATTTGCTTTCCAGTGGTATTTCTAGTATTGTTCTCAAACCAGTGTTCGTTGAATGATATGCCTAATTCATTAAAAAGTTTTTCTTTCAGTGTATTTAATTTCGTTTTTCCTTTGCGATATTTGTAATGTTTTTTTCTCTTTCCGTTTGCTTTTTGGAAAATGTTTGGAAATCATCTATTGTAATAAAGGTTTTTAGTCCTGATTTAAGGTATAGATACAGTTTTCTATTTATGATTTTTAAATCGGTGTTTGTCGGTGATATTTCCAGATTCAAAATCTTTTTATGAAAATTGTTTTCTATACTGTCAGGTTCTGTTTTGGCGTTGATAAGTGCGGACGCGATTTTTTTTTAGCTCGCATTAACAAAAAACAAAACATACATTGTGTGAATAATTTCAAACAAAAACAAAAAAACAAACCTGCTTTAATACAACAACAAAGTTGTCTGTAATTTTTTTTTTTCTTTCTTTCTTTCATTAAAGGTGTAGATTCATACGTTGATCCAGCTGATATAAGAGCCGGACTCCAAAGAGCGGGTTTTAAAAAGTGTAGATAATCTCCGTAATCGGGAACATATTTATTATTTTTTGAAAAAGTTATTTAATTTTATAAAAGCAAAATAGGTATTTCTACAACAATTTCAGTGTTTACGATGTAGCTTTCGTCTTCAATATCATAAAGTAGCTGACTACACGGCGACAATTCTATAGATATATAGATTCTACAATTGTCGCCGTGTGGCTACCCAATGGAAACAAGTTTTCATTTAGCTGCGTAGCCGCTAATGAGTTGTTCACATACGATTTATTTTAATTTATCTAAAGAGTCAACAATATGGATAATGCTGTACATGCCTGTATAACTAAATTCACCGTGGTGAAGGGTATAGAAGAATCGGCACGGCCGAATATAGCCCTTTTACTTGTTTATTTTAACTTAGTTTTTTGTTAACTGAATTTCTTTGGAAAATATTGTTTTTAATTTATATATTCATTTCTATGTAAACATTTTTTCGTGTAAAGTTTTACTTCAAACTGTAAACTTTGTATTGAAAGTTTTCTTATAAATAAATAAATTTTATTAATAAATTAAATAATTATTGGGATTTAAAAGGTTTCTTAAAAAGTCCCATTGTGTAACCTATATAAATAAAAATCAGTTTACGTTTTTTTTAGAAATTAACAATAATTTATATTCAAATTTGGCTATGTTTGGATAGGGCTGAAGGGAGAACCGTTATAATTTTTAACCTAATTTTTCTTTTGTTCGCATTTGCTACAGGTTGTCTTTAAAATAATATGTTTAAATAACATAAGCAAAAAAAATACCCATTTTTGGGAAAATCCTGAAAAAACGATATTTTTACATTTTGCCCAACTCGGAGGCTTGTAACTTCTTGACGAAAAGCGCAATCATATCAAAATTTGAAAATATTTTTTTCTAAATTTATCAAGAATATAAGCATTATCTAAAATAATAATACGACCTTTAACAGGTACACTACGACAAAAATACTAACTAAGGTCCTCAAAAATTAAAAAAAAAATGTAAGCCAATTTTCTCCCAAACTAAAAGAGATAACCTACACATGTAAACACATTTTTTATAGATATTTATAAGGTCTTCTTAAATTTAAAAATCTTAACTCTTTATGACTTTTCCAAAAACTTATATACCCGAGGTACCCAACTTTGGGAGCTTACCTTTACCCTAGGGGCCGACCGTTCGCAGAAACACCTCTGCTTTGCCTATGTGAAATTTCATTAAGATATGTTCAGTGGTTCATAAGATACCGAATAATGTCCAAAATAAATCGTTTCAAACCACTATGGAGTGTATGATTTCGTTGCGTGCGGCGAGCTACACTATACAGCTCAATGCTATAAATCAAGAAACGACGAAAAAGTTAAACAAATGTAGTAATAGCGATGGAAACCACACTGCTAACTACAGAGGTTGTGCTGTTTACTCCAAGGTAAGGAAGTCTTCTTATAAATTAACCATGTGCTCATTATCCTCAGTTAGCCCAACCGACCACTCAACATGTATCATACGCTTATATGTTAAAAACCAATCGTACTTCAGTACATAATGCTTCATCAGCAACAAATTCGAACCTACTCTTCGCCCGTTGCTACGTCGCAGATGATCCATCCGTTAAGTCCAAATTTCGATGACTCGTTGGAGCATTTCTACTGGTAACTGGCGAATGACACGCGTGATGTATTCCTCCAAGGCCTGAATCGAAGCGGGTTTCTTCGCATAATCTTTAGACTTTATATATCCCCACAGAAAAGAAGTCTAACGGTGTGATATCACACAATCTTGGTGGCCAATCGACCAGCCCAATAAGTGAAATTATGTGCTCACCGAAATATTCTCTCAATAAATCCATTGATTAATGCAATGTGTCGGAAGTGTCACCGTCTTGCTGAAACCAAATGTCGCCGCGATCACGAAATTCAATTTCAGGCATCAAGTAGTCAGTTATAATGGCACGATAAGGGTCGCCATTGACGATTACGTTCGCATCGGCATCATTTTTAAAGAAATATGGACCGATGATTCCACCGGCCCACAAACCACACCAAATCGTTGTTTTTTTCTTGAAGAAGTAGCAGCTCTTGAATCTCTTCAGGTTGCCCTTTGTCCCAAATGCGGCAATTTTGTTTGTTTACATACCCATTAAGCCAGAAATGGGCCTCATCGCTAAATAAAATTTGCCTCGAAAAAGTCGGATCTTCTTGGAACTTTTCAAGAGCCCATAGAGCGAAGCGATTCAGGCATAAGTCTTTTCATTATGAAATGCCAAACAATACTAAACAAAAATAACATGACGGCACGACACGACTCACACGTGATCTGTCAAAAAAAAGGCTATTGAAAAAAGTACCTCGAACTGGATCACTACTTATATAAGCAACAAATATCTTTCTTGAAGAATTTCATCAAGACTTAGTTATTTCTTCAATTTATTCACTATATCACCTAGATTTTAAATATCAGAGAGTCAATATAGTGACTTCTACATATCACTAGGTCCCTGTTTCAGAGCATCTGGCGACTACAACGCTAAACATACGTTTTGGGGATCACGCCTAAATACTCCCAAAAGTCGTATTTTGTTTCAATTTCAAAAATGCGTCTGAATATGAACTTGAAGTTTACAATCAGCTGTTCGGGATTTTATGTTGAAAAATTGTATGAAAAAAGAAATTTTTGCAATATTAAGGAAAATATCAGTATTTAGCAGTGAAAATAATATAAAAGTGAATAAAGTTTTGTTGGTGTATTGTTTTTCTTTAATTTAGCGAGGATATCAAACGATCAAATTTTGTTTTTCCTTTTTAAATTTAGGTCTTTTGGTTTTTAAATAGTAAACAAATCAGGGATGATACATTTATTGCAATCGTACTTTTTTCGGTACAATTCTGATTTTAAAATTGGTATTGTACAGTTTTTAATATATTTTGAAAAATAAACATATTTGTGTTTTGGAATATTATTAATGTAAATATATGAATTTTATTTGAACTATTTTTGAATTAATAAATTAATTATTTAGGCTTAAGTTCTTAATTATAAAGAGATAAAGAAAAATTAGATACCAGCAAAGCAGAATGCATTTTCTAGACAGCTACGTCCGTCATCAGTACTCTTTGTATCAATCTACCCGGTAGTTTCAATTGTTATTAATTTTCTCTTTATAATTAAGAACTTAAGCCTAAATAATTAATTTATTAATGTAAATATTATAGAAATTTCTTTGAAGTGCTGTCTAACCAAAAATATTAACATCTAAAGCTTATAGGCATCATAAAGTCTTTCAAAAACTACCCAATATTTTAAAACAATAATTTTATTTAAATTATTGTGCTTTTATTTTTGTTGTTCGATTTATTTCTATTGTTTTCTTGAGATTACTATTATCAGTTTGAACTTCTTTAAAGCAACATTTCTAGCTAACAACGGTAGATTACGTTGTATGTATTTTTGGCCAAGTTGTCATTTTTGTTTATTGTTGTTCTTATGTTTTTTGCATCAGTGAGACCAGGTATATATTTTACACCCGAAAAAATGTTTTACATTGTTATTTATGTTGTCGCGGTTAATATTTCTTGCTGTTTCGTATGATGTTATTAATGATTTTATTAAATTTTGGGGAAAACTGTTTGAAATTAATATTTTTTCCATTCTTTGAATGTTTTGCTTGTGAAATTGTGTGTTGCTAATCTTTAGTACTCTCGTGATGAAATTCCTGGCTGTATTGATTATTTGGCTTTTCGGTTGAGTAGCATTAAAATTAATAATTCTACCTGACGATGTATGTATTTTTAGCGTACCAGTCAAATATTATATGGTTGTCGCCTCTATACAATTCGGTATCCAGGTATGCTATTTCTCTTTCTTTTTCAACTTCCACTGTAAATTTAATTTTGGGGTGATATCCGTTTAAAGTTTTCAGAATCTCATCTTTGTCGTCCATGTGGTTTACAGCTAAAATGTCATTTACGTACTTGGCTACGTATTTTATATGAATGTTTTTATTGTTAAGTTCAGTCAATGCTACGTCAAGTAAATTATTAAGTACGATGTCGGCAATCGTGGGAGATAGCGGGTTTCCTATTGGCATACCAAAAATTTGGTTGTAAACCCTGTTGTTGAAGACGAAGTAGTTGTTGTCATATAAACAGAACTTTAATATACATATATAAAAATTTGGATTTTGGGATTGAAGTGTTCACTTTTATTATATTCCACTTTTCCATTATGTTGTTGATAGCAATGTGAATGGGAATATTAGTAAATAAAGAGACTACGTCAAATGATACTAAATAATCATGGTTATCAATGTTTACGTTTCCAATTTGTGTTTTTAAGTCCAGTGAATTTTTAACATTATATTTATCCGAAACTATGTTCCTAAGTATTGTTCCCACATACTTGCTTAATTGATAGGATGGGACTTGAAATGATGAAACTATCGGTCTTAAAGGTGCACCTTTTTTATGGATTTTTGGTAACCTATAGATTCTGGGGGCAGTTGCTGCAGAAAAAAAGAGTGTACGCTTTTTCCAGAAATCAATATGTTCTTTTTTAAAAAGCTCCATGATTATTTGGTTGTTTGGTTTTACTAATTTTGAGGTAGGGTCTATTCTTGTTACCCGATAAGTGTTTTTGTCCTCCAGTAGTTTCTCCATTTTGCTATCATACTCATGTTTATAAATAGCAACTGTTTTATTGCCTTTGTCCGATTGGGTTATTATTATATTTTTATGTCTCTTTAAAAATTTCTTGGTGTTCTCAAATACTGCAAGAATAAGCTTCTCTTTCCGAGTGTTTTTTATGTTCCGTTTGAATTGTGTTATTCTGTTTGCTAGTTTATTTCTACAGACCTCTTTTTCCACATTGTCATTGTCTTTTTTTTAATACACTGTTCCACATCAGCTATAATTTGCAATGGTGAAAAATTGTGTTTATCTATAGGCAAGGCAAACTTTTTTCCTAATGATAGTAACCATTTGCTTTCCAGTGGTATTTCTAGTATTGTTCTCAAACCAGTGTTCGTTGAATGATATGCCTAATTCATTAAAAAGTTTTTCTTTCAGTGTATTTAATTTCGTTTTTCCTTTGCGATATTTGTAATGTTTTTTTCTCTTTCCGTTTGCTTTTTGGAAAATGTTTGGAAATCATCTATTGTAATAAAGGTTTTTAGTCCTGATTTAAGGTATAGATACAGTTTTCTATTTATGATTTTTAAATCGGTGTTTGTCGGTGATATTTCCAGATTCAAAATCTTTTTATGAAAATTGTTTTCTATACTGTCAGGTTCTGTTTTGGCGTTGATAAGTGCGGACGCGATTTTTTTTTAGCTCGCATTAACAAAAAACAAAACATACATTGTGTGAATAATTTCAAACAAAAACAAAAAAACAAACCTGCTTTAATACAACAACAAAGTTGTCTGTAATTTTTTTTTTCTTTCTTTCTTTCATTAAAGGTGTAGATTCATACGTTGATCCAGCTGATATAAGAGCCGGACTCCAAAGAGCGGGTTTTAAAAAGTGTAGATAATCTCCGTAATCGGGAACATATTTATTATTTTTTGAAAAAGTTATTTAATTTTATAAAAGCAAAATAGGTATTTCTACAACAATTTCAGTGTTTACGATGTAGCTTTCGTCTTCAATATCATAAAGTAGCTGACTACACGGCGACAATTCTATAGATATATAGATTCTACAATTGTCGCCGTGTGGCTACCCAATGGAAACAAGTTTTCATTTAGCTGCGTAGCCGCTAATGAGTTGTTCACATACGATTTATTTTAATTTATCTAAAGAGTCAACAATATGGATAATGCTGTACATGCCTGTATAACTAAATTCACCGTGGTGAAGGGTATAGAAGAATCGGCACGGCCGAATATAGCCCTTTTACTTGTTTATTTTAACTTAGTTTTTTGTTAACTGAATTTCTTTGGAAAATATTGTTTTTAATTTATATATTCATTTCTATGTAAACATTTTTTCGTGTAAAGTTTTACTTCAAACTGTAAACTTTGTATTGAAAGTTTTCTTATAAATAAATAAATTTTATTAATAAATTAAATAATTATTGGGATTTAAAAGGTTTCTTAAAAAGTCCCATTGTGTAACCTATATAAATAAAAATCAGTTTACGTTTTTTTAGAAATTAACAATAATTTATATTCAAATTTGGCTATGTTTGGATAGGGCTGAAGGGAGAACCGTTATAATTTTTAACCTAATTTTTCTTTTGTTCGCATTTGCTACAGGTTGTCTTTAAAATAATATGTTTAAATAACATAAGCAAAAAAAATACCCATTTTTGGGAAAATCCTGAAAAAACGATATTTTTACATTTTGCCCAACTCGGAGGCTTGTAACTTCTTGACGAAAAGCGCAATCATATCAAAATTTGAAAATATTTTTTTCTAAATTTATCAAGAATATAAGCATTATCTAAAATAATAATACGACCTTTAACAGGTACACTACGACAAAAATACTAACTAAGGTCCTCAAAAATTAAAAAAAAAAATGTAAGCCAATTTTCTCCCAAACTAAAAGAGATAACCTACACATGTAAACACATTTTTTATAGATATTTATAAGGTCTTCTTAAATTTAAAAATCTTAACTCTTTATGACTTTTCCAAAAACTTATATACCCGAGGTACCCAACTTTGGGAGCTTACCTTTACCCTAGGGGCCGACCGTTCGCAGAAACACCTCTGCTTTGCCTATGTGAAATTTCATTAAGATATGTTCAGTGGTTCATAAGATACCGAATAATGTCCAAAATAAATCGTTTCAAACCACTATGGAGTGTATGATTTCGTTGCGTGCGGCGAGCTACACTATACAGCTCAATGCTATAAATCAAGAAACGACGAAAAAGTTAAACAAATGTAGTAATAGCGATGGAAACCACACTGCTAACTACAGAGGTTGTGCTGTTTACTCCAAGGTAAGGAAGTCTTCTTATAAATTAACCATGTGCTCATTATCCTCAGTTAGCCCAACCGACCACTCAACATGTATCATACGCTTATATGTTAAAAACCAATCGTACTTCAGTACATAATGCTTCATCAGCAACAAATTCGAACCTACTCTTCGCCCGTTGCTACGTCGCAGATGATCCATCCGTTAAGTCCAAATTTCGATGACTCGTTGGAGCATTTCTACTGGTAACTGGCGAATGACACGCGTGATGTATTCCTCCAAGGCCTGAATCGAAGCGGGTTTCTTCGCATAATCTTTAGACTTTATATATCCCCACAGAAAAGAAGTCTAACGGTGTGATATCACACAATCTTGGTGGCCAATCGACCAGCCCAATAAGTGAAATTATGTGCTCACCGAAATATTCTCTCAATAAATCCATTGATTAATGCAATGTGTCGGAAGTGTCACCGTCTTGCTGAAACCAAATGTCGCCGCGATCACGAAATTCAATTTCAGGCATCAAGTAGTCAGTTATAATGGCACGATAAGGGTCGCCATTGACGATTACGTTCGCATCGGCATCATTTTTAAAGAAATATGGACCGATGATTCCACCGGCCCACAAACCACACCAAATCGTTGTTTTTTTCTTGAAGAAGTAGCAGCTCTTGAATCTCTTCAGGTTGCCCTTTGTCCCAAATGCGGCAATTTTGTTTGTTTACATACCCATTAAGCCAGAAATGGGCCTCATCGCTAAATAAAATTTGCCTCGAAAAAGTCGGATCTTCTTGGAATTTTTCAAGAGCCCATAGAGCGAAGCGATTCAGGCATAAGTCTTTTCATTATGAAATGCCAAACAATACTAAACAAAAATAACATGACGGCACGACACGACTCACACGTGATCTGTCAAAAAAAAGGCTATTGAAAAAAGTACCTCGAACTGGATCACTACTTATATAAGCAACAAATATCTTTCTTGAAGAATTTCATCAAGACTTAGTTATTTCTTCAATTTATTCACTATATCACCTAGATTTTAAATATCAGAGAGTCAATATAGTGACTTCTACATATCACTAGGTCCCTGTTTCAGAGCATCTGGCGACTACAACGCTAAACATACGTTTTGGGGATCACGCCTAAATACTCCCAAAAGTCGTATTTTGTTTCAATTTCAAAAATGCGTCTGAATATGAACTTGAAGTTTACAATCAGCTGTTCGGGATTTTATGTTGAAAAATTGTATGAAAAAAGAAATTTTTGCAATATTAAGGAAAATATCAGTATTTAGCAGTGAAAATAATATAAAAGTGAATAAAGTTTTGTTGGTGTATTGTTTTTCTTTAATTTAGCGAGGATATCAAACGATCAAATTTTGTTTTTCCTTTTTAAATTTAGGTATTTTTGTTTTTAAATAGTAAACAAATCAGGGATGATACATTTATTGCAATCGTACTTTTTTCGGTACAATTCTGATTTTAAAATTGGTATTGTACAGTTTTTAATATATTTTGAAAAATAAACATATTTGTGTTTTGGAATATTATTAATGTAAATATTATAGAAATTTCTTTGAAGTGCTGTCTAACCAAAAATATTAACATCTAAAGCTTATAGGCATCATAAAGTCTTTCAAAAACTACCCAATATTTTAAAACAATAATTTTATTTAAATTATTGTGCTTTTATTTTTGTTGTTCGATTTATTTCTATTGTTTTCTTGAGATTACTATTATCAGTTTGAACTTCTTTAAAGCAACATTTCTAGCTAACAACGATAGATTACGTTGTATGTATTTTTGGCCAAGTTGTCATTTTTGTTTATTGTTGTTCTTATGTTTTTTGCATCAGTGAGACCAGGTATATATTTTACACCCGAAAAAATGTTTTACATTGTTATTTATGTTGTCGCGGTTAATATTTCTTGCTGTTTCGTATGATGTTATTAATGATTTTATTAAATTTTGGGGAAAACTGTTTGAAATTAATATTTTTTCCATTCTTTGAATGTTTTGCTTGTGAAATTGTGTGTTGCTAATCTTTAGTACTCTCGTGATGAAATTCCTGGATGTATTGATTATTTGGCTTTTCGGTTGAGTAGCATTAAAATTAATAATTCTACCTGACGATGTATGTATTTTTAGCGTACCAGTCAAATATTATATGGTTGTCGCCTCTATACAATTCGGTATCCAGGTATGCTATTTCTCTTTCTTTTTCAACTTCCACTGTAAATTTAATTTTGGGGTGATATCCGTTTAAAGTTTTCAGAATCTCATCTTTGTCGTCCATGTGGTTTACAGCTAAAATGTCATTTACGTACTTGGCTACGTATTTTATATGAATGTTTTTATTGTTAAGTTCAGTCAATGCTACGTCAAGTAAATTATTAAGTACGATGTCGGCAATCGTGGGAGATAGCGGGTTTCCTATTGGCATACCAAAAATTTGGTTGTAAACCCTGTTGTTGAAGACGAAGTAGTTGTTGTCATATAAACAGAACTTTAATATACATATATAAAAATTTGGATTTTGGGATTGAAGTGTTCACTTTTATTATATTCCACTTTTCCATTATGTTGTTGATAGCAATGTGAATGGGAATATTAGTAAATAAAGAGACTACGTCAAATGATACTAAATAATCATGGTTATCAATGTTTACGTTTCCAATTTGTGTTTTTAAGTCCAGTGAATTTTTAACATTATATTTATCCGAAACTATGTTCCTAAGTATTGTTCCCACATACTTGCTTAATTGATAGAATGGGACTTGAAATGATGAAACTATCGGTCTTAAAGGTGCACCTTTTTTATGGATTTTTGGTAACCTATAGATTCTGGGGGCAGTTGCTGCAGAAAAAAAGAGTGTACGCTTTTTCCAGAAATCAATATGTTCTTTTTTAAAAAGCTCCATGATTATTTGGTTGTTTGGTTTTACTAATTTTGAGGTAGGGTCTATTCTTGTTACCCGATAAGTGTTTTTGTCCTCCAGTAGTTTCTCCATTTTGCTATCATACTCATGTTTATAAATAGCAACTGTTTTATTGCCTTTGTCCGATTGGGTTATTATTATATTTTTATGTCTCTTTAAAAATTTCTTGGTGTTCTCAAATACTGCAAGAATAAGCTTCTCTTTCCGAGTGTTTTTTATGTTCCGTTTGAATTGTGTTATTCTGTTTGCTAGTTTATTTCTACAGACCTCTTTTTCCACATTGTCATTGTCTTTTTTTTAATACACTGTTCCACATCAGCTATAATTTGCAATGGTGAAAAATTGTGTTTATCTATAGGCAAGGCAAACTTTTTTCCTAATGATAGTAACCATTTGCTTTCCAGTGGTATTTCTAGTATTGTTCTCAAACCAGTGTTCGTTGAATGATATGCCTAATTCATTAAAAAGTTTTTCTTTCAGTGTATTTAATTTCGTTTTTCCTTTGCGATATTTGTAATGTTTTTTTCTCTTTCCGTTTGCTTTTTGGAAAATGTTTGGAAATCATCTATTGTAATAAAGGTTTTTAGTCCTGATTTAAGGTATAGATACAGTTTTCTATTTATGATTTTTAAATCGGTGTTTGTCGGTGATATTTCCAGATTCAAAATCTTTTTATGAAAATTGTTTTCTATACTGTCAGGTTCTGTTTTGGCGTTGATAAGTGCGGACGCGATTTTTTTTTAGCTCGCATTAACAAAAAACAAAACATACATTGTGTGAATAATTTCAAACAAAAACAAAAAAACAAACCTGCTTTAATACAACAACAAAGTTGTCTGTAATTTTTTTTTTCTTTCTTTCTTTCATTAAAGGTGTAGATTCATACGTTGATCCAGCTGATATAAGAGCCGGACTCCAAAGAGCGGGTTTTAAAATAAAAAGTGTAGATAATCTCCGTAATCGGGAACGTGTCCCCCAACCACTATTTCGCGTTGAACTGGAACCTGGAGATATCAGATTGAAGAAAAACGAAACGCACCCCATTTACAATCTGAAATACCTGTTACACCGTAAAATTTTTTTTTTTTGTTTTTATAATTTATTTATTGTATCTTCAATATTTTTGAACTAACAATAATTACTCGTATCTTAAGTCTAAAATAAAAAAATTCTTTTTAAGTCCAGCCAGTGCTAGACAAAAATAATGTTTGTTTCACGGATTTTGAAATCATTTGCGGGTCATCCCTCTAATTTTTTTTTTTTTCAACTTTATTTATTGAATCTTCAAATATAATTGAACTAACAATAAGTGTTCACATCTTAAAACTAAATTATACTTAATTAATTAAGTCCAGCCAATGCCGGGCTCAAATTTATTTTCGGGCTGATGTCATCATTTCGGGTTCACCTCTCTGGGGTTTGGCCAAAAAATGTAATATCCCTCCTTCTTAGTCGAATGTAGCCGCGGTCGTTTAGGATGTTACGAGCCAGCGGGTTAGGATGTGTTTCGAGCTTTTTTAAATATGATAATGCATATTTCGCGATTTCTGCTTCAATCAATGGCACGTTTAAGTCTTTGTGGATGTTCGAGTTTTTAATATACCAAGGAGCGCATGTAATCATTCTTAAAATTCTATTTTGCCGCCTTTGAATTTTTTCCAAGTTTGAAGCTGAGGCAGTGCCCCATAACTGAATCCCATAACGCCATATTGGTTTGAGGATCGAATTGTATAGCAAAAGTTTGCAATCTAAGCTGAGAGTAGAGTTTCTGCCAATAAGCCAGTTAAGTTGGACTGCTTTCAATTTCATTTGTGTTAACTTTGATTCTATATGACTTTTCCATGTAAGGCGCCGATCAAGATGTATACCGAGGTATTTGACTTCAGAAACTTGAGGTATCATTTGATTATTTATGCGAATAGGGGGACATGAGTCCCTACGTAGTGTAAACGTTATGTGAGTGCATTTTTGTTCGTTCACTTTTATTCTCCACTTCTTCAACCAGTTTTCCAAATTAAATATGTGGACTTGTAAATATCGCGATGCTATTTGGGGACTGTCCCTCTAATGTACGGCAAAGAAAAGCAGTGTCTCTTCTTTTTAGTCGAATGTAACCAGGTTCATTCAGCATGTTACGCGCCAAAGGGTTTGGATGAGATTCAAGCCTCTTTAGATATGTGACTGCATGTTTCGCTATTTCTGCTTTAACTGATTGCATGTTTAGGTCTTTGTGGATGTTCGAATTTTTTATATACCAGGGAGCGGATGTAATAATACGTAAAATCTTATTTTGGCGCCTTTGAATTTTTTCTACATTGCTAGCTGAGGCAGTGCCCCATAACTGAATCCCATAACACCAAATTGGTTTGAGGACCGACTTGTACAGTAGAAGTTTACAATCTAAGCTCAGGGTGGAGTTTCTGCCAATAAGCCAATTTAGTTGTACTGCTTTTAGTTTCATTTGTGTTAACTTGAAGTCAATGTGGCTTTTCCAAGTAAGGCGACGGTCAAGATGTATACCCAGGTATTTAACGTCTGAAAGCTGTGGTATCATTTGGTTATTTATGCGAATAGGAGGGCATGAGTCCCTGCGCAGTGTGAAAGTTATGTGAGTGCATTTTTGTTCATTCACTTTTATTCTCCATTTTTCTAGCCATTTTTCCAAATTGAGTATGTGGTCTTGTAAAATTTGTGATGCTTCTTGGGCACTTTCATGAATACTTAAGAAAGCTGTGTCATCTGCAAAAGTTGATGTGTGGACTAGGGTGCTAATTGGCATATCCGATGTGTACAGTAAATATAAAATTGGTCCCAAAATACTACCTTGGGGAACTCCGGCTTCAATGAGCTGTGGCGAGCTTAAAAAGTCACCTTCTTTTAGTAAAAACTTGCGATTCGTTAAATAATCTTTTAAAAGCTTATACAAGTTTTCGGGCAAGTTCAGCTTTAGCTTAAATATTAGGCCTTCGTACCAAACCTTATCGAATGCTTGAGAAACGTCGATAAAGAGCGCAGAACAGTATTTTTTTCTTCAAAGGTCGTTTTAATTACATTTACTAATCTGTGTGTTTGTTGGATCGTACTATGTTGTTTTCTGAAGGCGAATTGATGGTTCGGAATGCATCCTTTCGCGCTAAGAATTGGATTCAGCTTAGTTATTAATATTCTCTCAAATAACTTTGACACGTTAGATAAAAGGCTTATAGGTCTGTATGATTCTACTTTTGTGTGGTCTTTTCCTGGTTTAGGAATCATAGTTAACAAAGAGACCTTCCACTCTGTGGGAAAGTACTCAAGACGTAAGATGGCATTAAAAACAAACAGAATAATTCTGCGACCTATACGGGGCAACTCAACTAACATCTTGTTACTTGTTTTATCAACGCCAGGGGCTTTTTTGGTGTTTAAATCTGCTATTGCCCTTTCAATGTCGCTAAATTCAAATCTTAGGGGTACTACGGCACTAGTCTCTACTGATGGTAACTCAGCTATATCAGTACATACATTTGGGGTGAAAACCTTCTTCAAATGTCCAACAAACAAATTGCTTTTTCGGTATCATTCCTTGCCCAGTCTCCACAAGAAGTTCGCAAGGGAGGCTTACGTACGACCGGTCTTTTAAGGTTCCTACATGCACGCCATAATGAATAATCTGATTGGAGCAGTTGCGTCGAGGTCTTGCAAGTAATTTTTCAGAGATGCTACTCTTCGAGATTCTAGCAGCTGTCTTAGTCGTTTCGTGCAATCTTTAAGTCTAGATTTGAGTTGACGAGATCTGCGTGCTTGCCACTCTCTTCTAATTTTTCTTTTTTCAGCCAAGAGCCGCTCGACATCTACAAAATAAATTTGATTGTTTCTAGCTGGTTGTCTGGTTTCTGTCGCATGTTGGGCAGCTGATTTAAGGTTTTGCGTGCTTACCACTCTCTTCTAATTTTTCTTTTTTCAGCCAAGAGCCGCTCGACATCTACAAAATAAATTTGATTGTATCTAGCTGGTTGTCTGGTTTCTGTCGCATGTTGGGCAGCTGATTTAAGGTTTTGATCAAAATAAATTATACTCTGGTCCACATCTTCTGGTGTTCTTAGCGGTATGTTTTCCGAACAATGAGTACTGAGATACTTTCTATATTTCAACCAATTAATGCTTGTGCAAGTTGTTGGCGACACGATATTTTGCTGATTCCATATATAGACAATAGTGGGTGAATGATCTGAGGATAATTCGAGTGACGCTTTAACCTTAATCATTTCTCTCGAAATACCTTTAGTCACGCCAAAATCAATAACATCAGGTATTTTTTGTCGATCAGTAGGCCAATAGGTGGGTTGTCCACTTGATATCACATTCAGACGCATTTTTGAAATTGTATCAAACAAAACACGACCTTTTGGAGTTATTAGGCGTGATCCCCAAAACGTATGTTTAGCGTTGTAGTCGCCTGATGCTATGAAACAGGGACCTAGTGATTTGTAAAAGTCGCTATATTGACTCTCTGATATTTGAAATCTAGGAGGTGAATAAATCGAAGAAATAACAAAGTTTTGATGATATTCTTCAATACAGATGTTTGTTGCTTGAAGATAAAAAATCACACAGTAAATGATGTTTAATTCGCGCCTTTATTAGAATTGCTGAACCACCACATGCTCTGCCACGGGGGTCTTTAGTGTCATATAATATATAGCCATTGATTTTAAAAAAGCTATTTGTTCTTAAATGAGTCTCTGAAACCATCATGACATCAATTTGTTGGTTCTTCAAGAAGTACTCGAGTTCATTTTTGTGTTGGCGTAAGCCGTTTGCGTTCCAGAAACATATTTTTAAACAGTTCATGGTTTGTTAAGTACCGCCTGCAACATCATAGATTGCATGCGAACCATTTCTTGCATCATGCTGCTCATAGAGCTCATAAAACTGTTTAACGAATGCACTAATGTCTCGATACTTGCTTCGAGACGATTGTAGTTACCAGATGGTGTTTGTTCTTTAGCTTCTGGATGCATATTTGGGGTAGAATTGGTTGTAGGTGTCGCTTTGTGTGCTAAAACATGATTGGATTTTAACATATCCGCGTATGATACATGTTTGGTTATGGGTTGAGCTAACTGAGGGTAATGAGCATTTGCTTGGTATTGTGGCTGCCTAGCAGGAATATTTAATTTCTGAGTTGACTTCCTTACCACAGAAAAAACTGGACAGCCTCTGTAGTTAGCAGTGTGATTTCCACCGCAATTGCTACATTTTTTAACCTTCGAGTCAGCCTTTGGTTTGTCGCATTGGGCGGAAAAATGAAGCTCTCCACACACAACGCAAACCGGAGGCAACTTGCAATATGCCCTTGTATGGCCGTATTCTTGGCAATTTAAACACTGAACGGGTCCTGACCGCTTATGTGGTTCCTCTACACTTATCCTGCGGTGTAACAGATATTTTAGATTATAAATGGGATGCGTTTCGTTCTTCTTTAATCTAATATCCCCAGGTTCCAGTTCAACGCGAAATAGAGGTTGAGGGACACGCTCTCGATTTCTGAGATTGTCAACGCTTTTAACCTTAAATCCTGCTTTTTGGAGGCCAGCTTTTATTTCCACTGGATTAACATATGAGTCAACACCTTTGATGACTACCTGTAGGCCTTTGCTACTCTTCAGCTGATAGGTATAAAAGTTCTTATTGCAGCTTTCAAACTCCTTTACTACTTCGGTGCCGTTTTTTGCTCACTTGTTTCGCTATCTAAAATAGCAAAACGATTTTGGGAACTTATTCCGTTAGCCTCCTTATCTTTAAGTACTTTTGACATTGGTGCAAGATTTAGGGCTTCGACCTCTTTTCAATACAGTAATATATCTGTCCATTCCCACTTGCGTCTTAGGTTTTTCTGCACTATCCATATTACTGTTGGTAACACTGTGTTCAGAAGGCGACTTGTTTGTAGTTATATTATTGTCATCGCTTAGCAAAAGCGACGAACTAGATTGGGCACGTATAACTTGCGTAGAATTTACACACAAATTATTTTCTGTTTTTTTGTTTTTATTTAATTCGACATTGTCAACATTTTTGTTGCTTAAATTAAAGAGGCTCATTAGCCCTTATTGATTTTGTTTTATTTTTAAAGTAGCAATTCAATATGCCGTTGTAAAAAATAAAGAGAAAGAAAGAAATAAAAAAAATTACAGACAACTTTGTTGTTGTATTAAAACAGGTTTGTTTTTTTTTTGTTTTTGTTTGAAATTATTCACACACTGTATGTTTTGTTTTTTGTTAATGCGAGCTAAAATAAATCGCGTCCGCACTTATGAACGCCAAAAACACCGTAAAATAACTGTAGAGGAGCCGCATAAGCGTCCAGGACCTGTCCAGTGTCTAAATTGTCAAGAATATGGTCATACCAGGGCTTACTGTAAGTTGCCTCCGGTTTGCGTTGTATGTGGCGAGCTACATTGTTCCGCCCAATGCGACAAAGCAAGGGATGACTCGAAAGTTAAAAAATGCAGCAATTGCGGTGGAAACCACACTGCTAACTACAGAGACTGTCCAGTTTTTTCCATGGTAAGGAAAACCACTCAAAAATCAAATACTTCTGCTAAGCACCCACAATATCGAGCAAATGCTCATTATCCTCAGTTAGCCTAACCAACAACACAACATGTTTCATACGCAGATATGGTAAAAACCAATCATACTGCAGTACATAAAGCGGCATCGACAACTAATTCTACTCCTAATTTGCAATCGCATCCTAAAGAACAAACACCATCTGGTAATTTCAATCGTCTCGAAGCAAGCATCGAGACATTAGTGCAGTCGATAAACACTTTTATGAGCTCTATGAGCAGCATGATGCAAGAAATGGTTCGAATGCAATCTATGATGTTGCAGGCGGTACTCAACAAAACATGAACTGTTTAAAAATATGTTTCTGGAACGCAAACGGCTTACGCCAACACAAAAATGAACTCGAGTACTGCTTGAAGAACCAACAAATTGATGTCATGATGGTTTCAGAGACTCATTTAACAACAAATAGCTTTTTTAAAATCAATGGCTATATATTATATGACACTAAAGACCCCCGTGGCAGAGCATGTGGTGGTTCAGCAATACTAATAAGGGCTCGAATTAAACATCATTTACTGTGTGATTTTTGTGAGGACTACCTTCAAGCAACAAACATCTGTATTGAAGAATATCATCAAAACTTTGTTATTTCTTCGATTTATTCACCTCCTAGATTTCAAATATCAGAGAGTCAATATATCAACTTTTTCAAATCACTAGGTCCCTGTTTCATAGCATCAGGCGACTACAACGCTAAACATACGTTTTGGGGATCACGCCTAATAACTCCAAAAGGTCGTATTTTGTTTGATACACTTTCCAAAATGCGTCTGAATGTGATATCAAGTGGACAACCCACCTATTGGCCTACTGATCGACAAAAAATACCTGATGTTATTGATTTTGGCGTGACTAAAGGTATTTCGAGAGAAATGATTAAGGTTGAAGCGTCACTCGAATTATCCTCAGATCATTCACCCACTATCGTCTATATATGGAATCAGCAAAATATCGTGTCGCCAACAACTTGCACAAGCATTAATTGGTTGAAATATAGAAAGTATCTCAGTACTCATTGTTCGGAAAACATACCGCTAAGAACACCAGAAGATGTGGACCAGAGTCTAATTTATTTTGATCAAAACCTTAAATCAGCTGCCCAACATGCGACAGAAACCAGACAACCAGCTAGATACAATCAAATTTACTTTGTAGATGTCGAGCGGCTCTTGGCTGAAAAAAGAAAAATTAGAAGAGAGTGGCAAGCACACAGATCTCCTCAACTCAAATCTAGACTTAAAGATTGCACGAAACGACTAAGACAGCTGCTAGAATCTCGAAGAGTAGCATCTCTAAAAAATTACTTGGAAGACCTCGATGCAACTGCTCAATCAGATTATTCATTATGGCGTGCATGTAGGAACCTTAAAAGACCGGTCGTAAGTAAGCCTCCCTTGCGAACTTCTTGTGGAGACTGGGCAAGGAATGATACCGAAAAAGGCAATTTGTTTGTTGGACATTTGAAGAAGGTTTTCACCCCAAATGTATATACTGATATAGCTGAGTTACTATCAGTAGAGACTAGTACCGTAGTACCCCTAAGATTTGAATTTCGCGATATTGAAAGGGCAATAGCAGATTTAAACACCAAAAAAGCCCCTGGCGTTGATAAAACAAGTAACAAGATGTTAGTTAAGTTGCCCCGTATAGGTCGCAGAATTATTCTGTTTGTTTTTAATGCCATCTTACGTCTTGAGTACTTTCCCACAGAGTGGAAGGTCTCTTTGATAACTATGATTCCTAAACCAGGAAAAGACCACACAAAAGTAGAATCATACAGACCTATAAGCCTTTTATCAAACGTGTCAAAGTTATTTGAGAGAATATTAATAACTAAGCTGAATCCAATTCTTAGCGCGAAAGAATGCATTCCGAACCATCAATTCGGCTTCAGGAAACAACATAGTACGATCCAACAAACACACAGATTAGTAAATGTAATTAAAACGACCTTTGAAGAAAAAAATACTGTTCTGCGCTCTTTATCGACGTTTCTCAAGCATTCGATAAGGTTTGGCACGAAGGCCTAATATTTAAGCTAAAGCTGAACTTGCCCGAAAACTTGTATAAGCTCTTAAAAGATTATTTAACGAATCGCAAGTTTTTATTAAAAGAAGGCGACTTTTTAAGCTCGCCACAGCTCATTGAAGCCGGAGTTCCCCAAGGTAGTATTTTGGGACCAATTTTATATTTACTGTACACATCGGATATGCCAATTAGCACCCTAGTCCACACATCAACTTTTGCAGATGACACAGCTTTTTTAAGTATTCATGAAAGTGCCCAAGAAGCATCACAAGTTTTACAAGACCACATACTCAATTTGGAAAAATGGTTAGAAAAATGGAGAATAAAAATGAATGAACAAAAATGCACTCACATAACTTTCACACTGCGCAGGGACTCATGCCCTCCTATTCGCATAAATAACCAAATGATACCACAGCTTTCAGACGTTAAATACCTGGGTATACATCTTGACCGTCGCCTTACTTGGAAAAGCCACATTGACTTCAAGTTAACACAAATGAAACTAAAAGCAGCACAACTAAATTGGCTTATGGGCAGAAACTCCACCCTGAGCTTAGATTGTAAACTTCTACTGTACAAGTCGGTCCTCAAACCAATTTGGTGTTATGGGATTCAGTTATGGGGCACTGCCTCAGCTAGCAATGTAGAAAAAATTCAAAGGCGCCAAAATAAGAATTTTCGTATTATTACATCTGCTCCCTGGTATATAAAAAATTCGAACATCGACAAAGACCTAAACATGCCATCAGTTAAATCAGAAATAGCGGAACATGCAGTCACAGATCTAAAGAGGCTTGAATCTCATCCAAACTCTTTGGCGCGTAACATGCTGAATGAACCTGGTTACATTCGACTCAAAAGAAGAGATACTGCTTTTCTTGGCCGTATATTAGAGGGATGACCCGCAAATGATTTCGAAATCCGTGAAACAAACATTATTTTTGTCTAGCACTGGCTGGACTTAAAAAGAATATTTTATTTTAGACTTAAGATACGAGTAATTATTGTTAGTTCAAAAATATTGAAGATACAATAAATAAATTATGAAAAAAAAAAACTGTCTAATTGTCCTTTAATGGTCCGACATACAAAAAGTTTTTTAACTTATGTTGTGGTGTTTTTTATGTGCTTGGAAATTATACCATACCTCCTACATGATAAAAGAAACTTTAGTCTTTGCTGTTTTAATGCCCGTCTTTTGATCTCGTTACAATATTCCTTCATGCATCTGCAATTTTCTCCGTCATATTTAAAAATTATGTGTTGAAAAAATCCCTTCATGTTTGTGTGTGTGTAGTCAGTATAAAAATTGGGTATAGATGTTTTTAAATACTAAATAAATAAACATGATTTTTCGCAAGCTTTCCGATTTTTGGTTGCGTTGTATGTATTTTTGGCCAAGTTGAATTTTATTATGTTGATTATTAGCTCTAAGCTAATAAGGCCTAACTCTTTTATGTTAATAAAAATGCAGAATTTTTATTACATTTTTTTCCCGACGTTTCGTGAATTGTATGTTCACTAGAGTTGTGCATACTAGTTCATTTCGCTGAATCGTTCAGATCGTACACCAAGTTTTAATGAACTAGGTCGTTCGTTACGGTCATCGTTCTTTATTTTAAACAGATCAAACACATCAGATCATTCTGGCAACACTTCAAAATTGTCAAGAAATGTTTACAAAAAGTAAGTACATAATAACATAAGTACATAAATAACATAAATAATATTTAACTTATTATTTATTTTACATCTGATTTATCAGGTTTCTTAATTCTAGCTTTAAAATTAATCTTTTTATTTTAGTACCTGAATAAAACAAAAAAAAAACGCAACGAACGATGAACGATAAAAAAGAAAACACTGACCTAGTCAGAATCGTTCAATTACGGGAATCGTTCAACTGAACTAGGTCGTACATGACCGGCACAACTCTAATGTTCACTTTATCAAGGGATTCGTCTATTTACATAAAATATAAAAACATCATAATAGTTACTATTGGACTGGGAGTCTTGCCTTTTCCAACTAAAGGTGTGAATTTCAACAAAAATAAATGCACCCAATATTTCAATTTAAAATAACAGGTTTATTCGCAGCTTCTTGCTGATGTGCAGTTATCAAATTCTTTACAAAGACTAACTTAAAACTAAATACCGATGAAGGTTACAATTTAAGAATATAAAAAAATTCAAGTAAATAAGTTTAACACAAAAGTAAAAAAATGAAAATGAAAAAAAAAGGAATGAAAAAAAATTAGTGTTTTGAGTACACTGAGAAATTAGGTAATATAAAAACCTTGTTGAACTCGCTTCAACATACTCCCGCGGGCAGATGGCAGCTTTCCACTTATCTTACTGTGGGTTGCGTTTAATCTGTGGTGGTGTTTCGCCGAGAAGGCTGTACATACCGTCGATAACAATTTCTTCACCCTCCACATAGTTGAGTGGGGTTGACAAAGACCCCGGGATACGGCTGAGAATTCCGCCCACATGAACATCGTCGTCGTCACTATCTTCTTGTTGTGGATTGGCTTTTGCTTCAGGGAGAAGGCTATCAGTCTCGCTAACGGTACTGTTTTCATCAAAGGGTAATGGTGCGGTGTCTTCAAAACTAGAAGAGAGGGGATCTCGCTCCTCACGATGAAGGATGGTGTGGTGTCTCGCATCGTCCGCGAGATGGACACCAGTATCGCACGTGGTCGAATTCCAAACAGTTTAGACAGTACCCTTTGTTGACGATGGTAAGTCGTCTGACCTCTGGACTCCATTCCTTAAATTTGCGGCAATATTTCAGAGGGTGATTGAGGCCACACAGACGACATTTTGGCTTGCCAGTCGTCTATATTAGGTAGAAAAAAAAAGAAACAAAAAAAGTATATACAGTACTAAAGAACACACAGTGCAATTGAGAATTATGATTTATATTGTGGGGAATTTAGATGTGTTATTAAGCGGCTTTAAGCTTAACCTCGTTTTGAGTACGGTTTCCTTGCGGCAGTAAAACCAATTTTACTACTGGACGCAAAATAGGACCATTTTTAGTTCGTACTTCAGCTACTCTTATTTTACTATCTCGTCCGAAAATAACTTTTGTAACCCGGCCTAATAGCCACTCAGTAGGTGGTAGAAAGTCTTCTTTGACTATATAAATTATCTCGTTCTGTTTTCCATTTAAACCGGTGTTGAAAATAAGTAATATATTCTGATTTCCATCTCCGTGCAAAAATATGCTGGAGTGCCTTAAGGCGTTCCCATCTTTTTAAATAGGGCACATTTTCAATAGAAGGTTTGGCTGGCGCTTCAGGTAGAGCAATTAATGGAGCTCCACAAAGTAGATGACCTGTCGTGAGGGGTAAAAGTTCATTAGGGTTTTCGGTTATGGGTGACAGTGGTCTTGAGTTTAAAACAGCTTCGATCCGCACAAGAAGAGTAGAGAACTCCTCGTAGGTGAACGATAGATTAGCAGCAACCTTTTTCAGATGCGACTTCATGCTTTTCACTGCCGCCTCCTAGAGTCCACCCATATGCGGGACGTACGGTGGTATTAATGACCAGGTGAATCCTAGAGTTGTATACTTTTCTATTAGTGCTTTTTCTGCTGACTTGAGGAATTCGTTATGAGCTTTGAGTAGCGCATAACCTGCGCCGACAAAGTTTCGACCATTATCGGAAAACATAGTCTTAGGAAGACCTCTTCGCCCAGTAAATCGGTCAAAAGAGGCTAAAAAAGCAGCTGTAGTGAGGTCCGAACAGCTTTCTAAATGTACAGCTCGTGTAGAAAAACAAACGAATACAGCTACATAGCCTTTCAGAATTTTAGCGTTTCTCAGGCTGGAGGATTTTATGTCGAAGGGACCAGCAAAATCGACTCCGGTGTAGGTAAATGGCAGGGAGAAGTTTACTCGTTCTGCAGGGAGTGCCGCCATTATTTGCTGATGAAACTTGTGTTTGTAAACTGTACACACCTTACATTCTCGAATGCACTTTCGTACGAGGGTTTTTAGCCTTGTTATATAAAACCCTTGTCTAATCGCGCGCAGCATGATGTGATGCTCTGAATGGAGTAGAATGCGATGTGTGAAATTAACTAAGAGTTTGGCAAGATACGATCCTTCTGGGATAATAATGGGATGACGTTCGTTGTAGCTTAATCCTGCATTGGTAAGCCTGCCTCCAACACGTAAAAGACCATTATTATCAAGAAAAGGATTCAGTGTTAACAATCTACTTTTCTTTTTTAACGGATGTTGGTTTTTCAAACATACAAGCTCTTTACCAAAAAAGTTGTGCTGTGCCATAGAAATAAGCCGAATTTTAATATGTTCAATTTCTTCTGAGGTGATAAACTTTTCAGAGGAAAACGGTTTTTTAAGGACGCGATTTATAAATCGAAGTCTATAACAAAGGTCTCGTAGTGCCCGCTCAAAGGATGAGAATTCTTCGAGCATGTCAATAGAATTAGTTTCTAAATGGTAATTTTTTATCTCCTTGGTTTCCAAGTCTGTGGGATCAAAAATTCGAGGTATTGGCCAAAGGTTCTGCGAAAGTTCCAGCGAGGTGGGCCCATGCCACCATAATTTATTAAGTGCTAGTTCCTGGGGGGAGCAGCCTCTTGTGCCCCAGTCCGCAGGATTTTCTTCAGTTTTTATGTGCCTCCAGTGAGACATACTAGCCGTGCTGATGATTTGTTGCACTCGATTGGCAACGAACGTTTTTAATGAGCTTGGGGGTTTCTGTAGCCACCCTAGCACGATCGATGAGTCTGTCCACAGGAACATTTCATAAGTGAAATTTATGTTCGTTTCAAAGCTTCGCATTAGCTTAGTAACCAGTAAAGCTCCGCACAATTCAAGTTTCGGTATTGTAGTCCGTTTGATAGGCGCAAACTTGGTTTTTGCAACTAACAAGTGACTGTTAATTTTTCCCTCTTTACTTTCTATTCTAATATATATGACACCACAATATGCTTTTTCTGAGGCATCACAGAATCGGTGCAACTGAACACTACATTTTGGGAAATATTCCACCCATCTTGGTATATTTATATTTGCAATCTCAGGTAAATTCTTTAAAAACTTGTTCCATTTTGTTAAAATCAGTGGGGTTACCCCTTCATCCAGTCGGATTTTTCTTCCCACAGTTCTTGCATCAGCAATTTAGCAGTGATTATAATCGGTCCTAACCAACCTAGGGGGTCAAACAGCCTTTCTATAACCGACAATATTCTCCTCTTTGTAGTGGATGGGGTCAGTTCAATTGGTTCAAGAGCGTAATAAAATGAATCCGATAACGCATTCCATCGGATTCCTAACGTTTTCACTGTACTAAAATCATAAAATTTCAAAAAGTGTTCATCGAGCAGATCGTGCCGTGGTAAACTTTCAAGTATAGAGGTATGGTTTGCCGTCATTTTTTTTAAAGGGAAACCAGCTGAGTTCAATGCCTTTGTGAGCTCACTTTGTTTGAGCTTTACTTCATCGAGAGTGTGTCCGCCGGACAAGATATCATCAACGTAGACTTCACCTTTCAAAATGGATGAAGCCAATGGGTATTCCGATTTGCAGTCAGTACTAAGCTCAAGTAGAGTCCTTATCGCAAGAAAGGGGGCGCAATTCACTCCAAACGTTACAGTCTTCAATTGAAACGAATTAACATTCCCATCAGCTTCGTTGCCAAACAAAATTCGTTGGTATGGGCGGTTCGCCTCGTGAATTAAAATCTGGCGATACATCTTTTGGATATCTCCAGTAAATACGTATTTGTAGCTTCTCCATCGTGTTATAAGCTGCGTTAAATCTGCTTGAAGTGTAGGGCCTTGGTATAAAACGTCATTCAAGGAGAACCCGCTCACACTTTTTTTCGACTCGTTGAATACGACGCGTACCTTTGTAGTCTTGCTTTCAGGTTTTATAACGGCGTGATGAGGGAGAAAAAATGAATAATGCTTCTCATGGTTGGGCTCGCAATGTGCAACAGACTCCATGTGATTTAAATCTAAATATTCTTGGAGAACCTGTACATACTGATCTTTGAGATCTGGTGTTTTATTTAACGTTTTCTCTATTCTGTAGTACTGCGCAAGTGCTATATTTTTAGAGGGGCCCAAAAATATTTCATTCGGGTAGTTTTCTTTGAAGGCAAGCCGAACTATGTAGCGGCCGTCCTCCTGACGTCAAGTGGTTTGTTGAAACCGGTTTTCACAAAAGATGTCGCCTTCTGCTTGCGATTCAGTTTTTTCTACCTCTTCTAATTTCAGAATTTTCGGAGTTGGTCGTGCAGAGCTACAACCACGGATGATGAAACAATGGTGTGAAATGATCTTACCGCACTAACCGGTTCGGGACCAGATAAACACCATCCAAAGTGAGACTCTCGTGATTCCAGGCAGTATTCAATGTTGGACTTTACCCCAGTTAGATATATAAATGGCAAAGTAATTACTTCCAATAATCATGTCAATAGCTGCTGGTTTATAAAAATAAGGATCAGCTAGACTGAGGTCTTTAATTTGCTCAAAATTGTGAATTTTAACTGGTTTTGAGGGCAAAAAAAGTGTCAGTTTTGGGACCACGTTGCTGTGATTTTAATGGAAAAATCAGATTCTCGGGATCTGATCGAGACACTGCATCCACCTTTTGAATTGCCTACAACAGTCCCCCCAAGCCCAGATATTTTTAAGCTACAAGCCTCTAAGGGTAAGGCAAGGGTTTGTTAAAGTCGTTTTGATATAAAACTCGACTCTAAACCGCTATCTAACAATGCGCGTATTGTGAATTTTTCCCCTAAATGTTCCACATGAACTAAAGCGGTTGGCAAAATCGTTGTTCCCTTACGCTGGGAAAAATAAATGCGAGATGTTTCGGTAGAATTAGCAGGCACAGACTGCGTTGGTTGATAATTGTACTTATTTTGAGCACCAGACCCAGATGGTCTCTCATAATCTTGAGGTACTGGTGGGGGTGCCGTAGGGGATTTGGATACCAAGCAACGGCTCTGATTGGTTTTAACTTGGTAGAACCCAGACCTATCTTGGTCCCTCTTTCATCTCAACTGTGGACACAGACCTCCCCGTGGTGTCACCTGGGGTAGCTACCTTTAATACCCTTTAGAGGTAGTGAGCTAAAATGTGCCGCGCGTTCACCCATAAGAACGATAAAAATATGGGTTGAGGCGTCGGGTTAGTAACCCACCCTTATAAAAAACCAACTTACTATGAAATAACAAAGAAAAAGATTTAAAAAAACCCCTAATGTTGACGACCCCCGCAAACGTTTTAAGGATCACGATCTGCGAATCTGCACCTGGAATGTCAGGACGTTATATAGAGAAGGTGCAGTATACGCACTGGCGGATGTACTTGAAAAGTACAATGCCGATATTACTGCCTTACAGGAAGTGCGATGGAATGGGAAAGGCGTCACAACAACACCCAAGGGTGACGCATTGTACTATAGTTGCCATGACACAAGACATGAATTTGGCTGTGGATTTGTGGTTAGTCGGAGACTCAAACACCTTGTCTCCAGATTCACTCCGGTGGATGAGAGGATAGCCACAATCCGTATAAAAGCCAAGTTCTTTAACATCAGTCTTATATGTGCCCATGCCCCGACTGAAGACAAGGACGAACAGACCAAAGATGTATTCTACGAGCGCCTAGAAGGAGCATATGACCGCTGCCCCGACCACGACATTAAAATTGTTCTAGGAGATTTTAATGCAAAAATAGGAAGTGAGAATATCTTTGGTCCAACAGTCGGAAAATTTAGCCTCCACGAAGAAACATCCGATAACGGAATGAGGCTAACAGATTTCGCGGCGGCAAAAAACATGGTAATCAGCAGCACCAGATTTCGTCATCTCGATATACATAAAGCAACGTGGCTGTCACCAGATCAGACAACCAGAAATCAGATTGATCATGTTGTGATAGACGGAAGGCATTCATCCAGCGTGTTGGACGTACGATCAATCCGAGGAGCAAATATTGATTCGGACCATTACCTTGTGGCCGCAAAGGTTCGCACCCGGTTAAATGTTGCGAGAAACGTACGGTCTGACACAGCGCGAAAGCTGGACGTCGGGAAGCTGCAAACACAACAGACAGCAATAGCATACTCCACTCAACTGACCCAATTGCTTCAAGAAAGCACTCCTTGTCCCGATAATATTGCAGAGCAATGGCAAATTATAGCCCACTCTATGGAAAACGCCACAAAATCCGTACTTGGGTATCAGAAGCCCCCCCAAGAAACCCATGGTACGACCAAGAGTGTCGTAATTCTACTGAAGCGAAAAATGCCGCATACAGGGCAACCCTGCATTCAGTAGCAACACGTAATGCAAGGGAGAGGTATCGGGAGAAAAGGAGAGAGGAGAAACGCCGCAGAAAAAAGAGAGAAATGGAAAAGCGTGAGTGTGAGCGAATCGAGATGTACAGGAGTCAGAATGAAGTCCGAAAATTCTACCAAAGAGTGAAAAAACAAACTGATGGCTTTGGTACAAGCATATCCTCCTGTAAAGATGAAGAAGGTAATCTGCTGACAGATACTGAATGTGTGCTGAGGAAGTGGAGGGAACATTTTTCCACACTATTGGTATCAGATAGTAGCGGTGACGAAGATACCCTAGAACCAATCCCGGATGACGGTATTGAGTGTATACCACCTAGCCAAAATGAGGTCAAAGTAGCAGTTACTCGGCTGAAGAATAATAAGGCAGCAAGAGCCGATGGGTTACCAGCCGAACTATTTAAGACCGGAGGCGACACGCTGATGAGGTGTATACATCAGCTGGTTTGTTCAATTTGGTTAGAGGAACGAATACCCGATGATTGGAACCTCAGCATATTATGTCCCGTGCACAAAAAAGGAGACAAGACAGTATGCGCCAACTACAGAGGAATAAGTCTCCTTCCCATCGCATACAAAATACTTTCCAGCGTACTGTGTGAAAGATTAAAATCTAAAGTTGGCGAGAAAATTGGGCCATATCAATGTGGCTTTAGACCTGGTAAATCTACCACCGACCAGATATTCACCTTATGTCAAATCCTGGAAAAGACCCAAGAAAAACAGATCGACACCTACCATCTATTTGTCGACTACAAGGCTGCTTTTGACAGCCCCATTCGTTCAAAGGTGTTTCAAGCCATGTCTAAGTTTGGTATCCCTACAAAATTAATACGGCTGTGCAGGATGACCTTAACTGATACGCGATCTTAAGTTAAAATAGGAAAAAGCCTCTCCGAGCCATTTAGTACCAAACGAGGTTTCAGACAAGGCGATAGTCTATCGTGTGACCTTTTTAATATCCTGCTAGAAAAGGTTATACGGGATGCGAATGTGAATAGAACTAGCACGCTATACACTAAACAACACATGTTACTCGCTTACGCTGACGATATAGACATCATGGGTCGAACATTGCGAGCGGTAACTGCCACCTTTGAAAAAATCGAAAAAGAATCTGTCAAAGTGGGTCTGGCAGTAAACGGCGATAAAACCAAGTTGATGGTATCAACGCACAAGACGTCCAGTAGACTCGGGCAGACAGTGGAAGTTGAAAACTACAACTTTGAGGTAGTTAGCGATTTTATCTACCTCGGTACCGCCATCAACAAAACAAACAACATCAGTTTTGAGATAAAGAGAAGAATAATACTGGCCAATAGATGCTACTTTGGACTAGGTAAGCAGTTTAAAAACAAGGCCACCTCTCGAGAGACAAAAATCACTCTCTACAAGACACTGATACTACCCGTGCTATTATATGGTTCCGAAGCATGGGTACTTGCGAAAGCAGATGATGCTGTGCTTGGAGTGTTTGAGAGAAAAATTCTTCGAAAAATCTATGGACCAATCTGCGTTGGCGGAGAATATCGGTGTCGTATGAACCATGAGCTGTATGAGCTGTATGCCGACATAGACATAGTCAAACGTATCAAATTACAACGATTGCGTTGGCTAGGTCATGTTGTGAGAATGAATTAAGATGCTCCAGCTAGAAAGTCATTTGAATACGAACCTGGTGACGGTTCACGCAGAAGGGGAAGACCGAAACTTCGATGGAAAGATCAAGTTGAGGAAGACATCTCGAAGCTTGGTGTCAGAAACTGGAGAAGAAGGGTAGAAGATCGAGGCGCTTGGAAATCTATTTTACGTTCGGCTACAGGAACAAATGTTCTGTAATAGCCACATAAGTAAGTAAGTAAGTAAGTAATGGTGGGGGCGTGGTCTTTAGAGTGGAACCAACATTCACCTTGTCACCACTGTCCAAATGTAGCATAGTATGATGCCTCTGATTGCATCGGGAGCAATTACTTGCACTTGGGCATATCGACTTATAGTGGCTGGTTGAAAAACAATTCACACAGTTTTTATTGGCGTATACAAATTTTATCCGATCGTTTATCGATAATGACTTGAAATACTTGCAGTATTTGAGCGGATGATTCTGTTTGCAACTAAAATTGTTTTTATCAGTTTCATTTTGGGAGTAAAATGATTGTGATTTGGGATTATTATTTTCCTTGTGGGATGGCTTCCGCAAATTCAAAAATGTTTCTAATGTTTCGATTCTTTTAGCTAAAAAATCATTAAGTTGTTGCCAAGTGGGCAGTTCCTTATGGTTACTTAAAGAATCTTCCCATGCCCGCGAAGTTTCTTCCGGTAGCTTTGAACTGCAAATATGCATAAGGAAAGGGTCATTGTCCGCCACATCTACTTCACATAGTTATATTTTATAATAGATCACATAGATCTATTAGCGCCTGCCACGCCAATTCAAAATTAGAATCCACCAACTCATAATCTTTTATGAGATGGTAGGCCTCCCCCCTCGTTTTGCTATGTAGGTAGTATAATTTGTGAGCTGGTGCTACAGAAGGCGCATTCCCTACCACTGCCATAAACATGTCCCTGAACGCTGGCCATTTTTCATAACCTCCTTCAAATTGTTGGATTTCAATTGGAGGCTGCCACCATGAATGACTGTTTTTTTTTCTCATTATATTCAGGAGCTGTAGTTTTTAACATCTCCAATATTTTAGCTTTTAGTATTTGGGACTGTTCGCTGACCTCTTCATACTTAAGAAAAATTTCGTCCTTAGTCTCGTCTTCATCCTTCACCTCTTCGTACCCCAAAACATATTCCTCAAAGGCATCTACCACTTTCGACCACCTTCTGTCTAGTTCCGATTTTTTGACTTCCAACAATGACAGTGTAAATGATTCTATTGGAGTTTTTTTTCGAAATTCTTGCAGAATGTTGCTAGTTGCTGAATATCGTATTTACTCTTTCTTTTAGAAGTCATTTTGAAAGACCGAGAAGAAAACCAATACTAAATGACACGAACAAAATTTTTAAATGTTCTTGTAGAAACTTTTCCCCTTTTTGCTACCAAAACCAAAAAAATTTTATGTTCGAGGAGAATTTTACTCCTGTAATCTTTAGGAAATAGTTTATAAGTTGTTGCTTTTCTTTTTTTTAACGTTATAAAAATATTCAATTTTTGTTTAATTTTCTTTGTTTTTATATTAAATGAATTTTTTACAACCCGTTTTTTACTTTTGATTTATTGGAGTCACCTTAATCTTTTTTATTTGTCAACTGTTGTTTGTATTTCTCAGTCATACATATGTGTGTACGTATATGAATGTATGTATGTATATGTACGTACTTCCACTTAACCAAGTTGCTTTTATTTTTGGCCACTTTATTATTTGATAAATTTTGTATAAAAATTAAATTTTTAATAAGCAATTCTGCCACTTACCGTTTTCTTTTCTGTAAAATCGTATTTTAAGGTATTTTTCTTCTGTGCCATGTTAATTGTTGTTGTAATTTTTATTCTTGTAGAATTTTTCTGTTTTTCACAGCTTTTTAAATCGTTCACTTTCTGTATTTTTCGCACTTTTATTTATTCTTTTTGTTGACCTTTTTCATTTTTGTTAAATTGTTTATTTTATTGTTTATTTTATTCATTTTTAATTAACTTTTTTATTTATATTGTTCGTCTAACACCACACTGTTTTTTAGTTTGTTCGAAAATGTTCTTTTTTTTATGTGGTGGCTAGTTATGCTGTATAACAATGTTCTTGTATTTAACATAAAAGATCTTGTTGTCTTGTTTTGTTTTTTGTAATTAGAGTTAGGGGAACGATTGCAAATGAAACACGATTATTGGCTCTAGTAAATATATGGTAAGTGGGAGTAGTGTGACATATTGTTTTTTTGTTACAAGTAGTTGTGTGTGTGTCAATGCGAATTCATACCAGGTGGAGTTTTATGCTCTCTGATTGTTTTTTGCTCTCGTTTTTTTGCTAATGTCTTGTCAAAAAATACATTGTATCATATCTGCTAATATAATGTCAAAGTTGTTGTTTTGTTGTAGTTGTTGTCCTACTGCTCACACCAGGTATGAATTCGCCTTGGTGTGTGTTTTATTTAATATCAGTGTTGGCACGTTAGGGTGAATTTTTTAATTGTTGGAACCAAAGGGATTTTTTTGTAAATTTTAGGTTAGGGTTAATAATAATTTATGGTTTATTCTTTCGAGGCTTTTATTGATTTCTTGTTGTTATTTTTATTTCACAGCTGCACTGAATGTAATCTAAATACTGTACATACCCAATTACTTCCTTTTCTAGATTGTTGCCACGAAATTTTCTTCAAGGAGAGACTTTCCTGATGGATTCACTGCCTTGTTGATTCTCTTTTCTTTTTGTGTTTGGACTGACTATTTGCGTACTGGGGACTTTTACTTCAGTAGAAAGGGATGCTGACTGAAGTCTTTGTTTTAACAGACCTCTTGCCTGTTGTTGAATTTTCTGGAATTTTCTTTTTGTGTTTTCGCGGTAGAACAACTTGCCGCCAAAAAATGTGGATAAATTCCACCGGATCAATCCAGCTCTAGCTCTTCTAGGACTTCTCGAAGGACCAAAATGTTGGACTGGGAGTCTTGCCTTTTCCAACTAAAGGTGTGAATTTCAACAAAAATAAATGCACCCAATATTTCAATTTAAAATAACAGGTTTATTGGCAGCTTCTTGCTGATGTGCAGTTATCAAATTCTTTACAAAGACTAACTTGAAACTAAATACCGCTTAGTTTAGTTACAATTTAAGAATATAAACAAATTCATGTAAATAAATTCAAGTAAATAAGTTTACAACATAAGTAAAAAAATGAAAATGAAAAAAAAGGAATGAAAAAATGAGTGTTTTCAGTACACTGAGAAAAAATTAGGTAATATAAAAACCTTGTTGAACTCGCTTCAACAGTTACAAATAAACAACAGAAATATTTAGCAGTAATTACTTACAGTAATACAATATTTTGCTTATAACATTTATAATTATTAAATTAAATAAACATAACTACACGTATATATATATAACCACAAACATAAAGAAACAGATGTTTTTTTTAAACGGCTATTTTCTATTACAACCCTGTAACTGGCGCTTAAATTGTTAACGTCTTCTTTTTTGTTGATTGTTTTGTTTATTTTTTGTTGAATTCTTAAGCTTTCTGTTATGAACCGCTTTCTCTCATTGTTTACTTTATCTAGTATTTTTATGTTGTCAAAGTCAGGTTTGTGATTTGTTTCTATTACGTGTTGTGACAATGCAGTGCTCTCTTTACTCTTGTTGATATCAGCCTTGTTTTCGCTCATTCTTGTTTCCAAATTTCTTTTAGTCGTACCAATATAAATTAAGTTGCAGTTGTTGTCTTCATTACCTTTGCATGCAATTTCATAAACAACGTTGTTTTGTTGTAATTTAGGTATTGGTGTTTTTGTGCTTGTGAATATTCCACTTAATGTTTTGTTTGGTTTGTAAGCAAATATTATGTCATTTTTGTTTATTGTTGATCTTATGTTTTTTGTAATATTGAGACCAGGCATATATTTTTCACCGAAAATATATTTTACATTGAAAAGGCAATATTACCAAATTCAAACCTTAATTTATTTGGAATGCAAGTGACTTGATGCAACTATTGAAGGATGCATATGACTGCGGTGAGAAAAATTCATGGTTGTTAGGTATGTATGTAAATTAATCAAAAAATCCATCTCACGTTACAGGTTTAATTTAGAAATTATTTTATTCTCACATATTTAAGGTGATGCTGATTATCCTCTTGAGCCATTTCTAATAACACTATTTCGATCGACTGTTGAGGGGAGTCCAGAGAGTCGTTTTAACCACATACACTCAAAAACTAGAAATGTGGGTGAGAGATCTAAAGGAGTATTGAAAAATAGATTTATATGTGTATTAGTCGCACGGCCACTGCATTACAATCTCAAATTCGCCAGGAAAATTACTGCCGTTTCTGCGGCTTTACACAATAAATTCATCGATTACTTTTATTCATATTTTTTTAATTTATTAAAGTATTATGTTCATATTTCAATATAAGCGTTATTTTTAAATTTATATTTTTCAGTAACTAAAATTATGTAAATTCATGTTTTTTTAATTAAAATAAATAGAAAGCTTTAACAAAAACAAAAATGTTCTTATTCAACTTTTTTTAGTGACCACTGTTTATTTTATGAAATATTTATTTGTTGCAAGTTATAAGGTAGTCTATGTCCTTGGCTATATCAGCTCATCAATAGACCTTAAACAAAGTTGGTAGAAAAAACTGATGAGATGGAATAACCACCAGCAAAATGCATTCATATAAACTATCTTAAGATATACACAACAGACAAATTAAAAAAAAAATGTTAAAATCCACTTTTGAGCACCTCCAATTCAACTTTTCTTATTCTATTTCTATTTCATCTAATCTAGCATTCATTAAAGCCTTCCGATTCGCTTCTTTTCGTTTTAATTCTTCCTTGTAGAGTCTTAATTTTTCCTCTTTTAATTTGTATGTCTTTCGATTATATCTTTCACTATATTTCGACTATATATTTCAGAAAGTGGTCGCTTCAGCTCGGTATATAATTCGATCTGTACCTTTAACTGCTGCTCGAAAAGATTGTTTCTCAAATTGCTTTGGAGTTTTAATTTTTATACTAAAATTTATAAATGTTCAACAAGGTAAACAATTTTTTTCATAATTTATTTATTGTATCTTCAATATAATTAAACTAGCAATAATTACTCTATGCGAATAGGAGGGCATGAGTCCCTATGCAGTGTGAAAGTTATGTGAGTACATTTTTGTTCATTCAGCTTTATTCTCCATTTCTTCAACCAAAATCCAAATTGATTATGTGGTCTTGTAAATGTTGTGATGCTACTTGGGCGCTTTCATGAATGCTTCAGAAAGCTGTATCATTAGCAAATGTTGATGTGTGCAATCGGGTGCTAATTGGCATATCTGATGTATACTTCAGGTATAAAGCGGATCCCAAAATACTACCTTGGGGATCTCCGGCTTCAATGACCTGAGGCGAGCTTAAAAAATCCCCTTGTTTTAGCATAAGCTTTCCATCAGTTTATTAATTTGCTAACAACTTATATAAAATTTCAGGCAAGTTCAGCTTTAACTTATATATGAGGCCATCGTGCCAAACTTTATCGAATGTTTGAGAAACGTCGACAAAAATCACAGAACAGTATTTTCTTTCTTCAAAGGTCTTCTTAATTACATTTACTAAACTTTGTGTTTGTTGGATCGTACTATGTTGTTTTTTGAAACCGAATTGATGATTCGAAATACATCCTTTCGCGCTAAGAATTGGATTTAGCTTAGTTATTAATATTCTCTCAAACAGCTTCGATATGTTTGTAAAAGACTGTATGATTCTACCTTTGTGTGACTTAGGTATCATAGTTATCAAAGAAATCTTCCAGTCTGTTGGTAAGTACTCAAGACGTAAAATGCCATTAAAAACATAAAGAATGATTTTTTTGGCTGCACGGGGTAATTCGAATAACATCTTGTTAGTAGTTTTATTAATGCCAGGAGCTTTCTTAATTCTTAAATCAGTTATTGCCCTTTCAATTAGTCGAGACATTTGGAATAAACACATTTTTTTAAATGACCAACAAATAGATTGCCGTTTTCGGTATCATTTATTGCCTCTAATCTAATCTGATTGTGGAGTTGGGTCCAGATCCTCCAGGTAATTTTTCAGAGATGCTACTCGACGAGATTCTAGTAGCTCTCTTAGCCGCTTTGTGCAATCTTTAAGTCTGGTTTTCAGTTGAGGAGATCTACGTAATTGTCATTTTCTCCGAAGGTTTCTTTTTTCAGTCAACAGCCGCTCGACATCTACAGAATAAATATTATTACATCTGCCTATTTGCCGGGATAATTTTTGAACAGCTGATTTGAGGTTTTGGTCAAAATAAATAAGACTCTGCTCTACGTCTTCTGGTATTTGTTCTTTAGGTTCTGGGTGGAATTTTTCAGCAGAAATAGTTGTCATTGAGGCTTTTTGTACAGGCTTGTTAGTTTTTAACATATCCGCATATGAAACATTGTGACTGCTTAGGAGTATTTAATTTTTAAGACAATTTTCTTACCATATTATAAACTGGATGGCCTCTGTAGCTAGCAGTATGATTTCCACAGCAATTGCTACATTTTTTAAACTTAGATTTAGCGCATTGTGCGGATCAATGTAGTTCGCCACACACAACAAAAACCGGTGGCAACTTACAGTATGCCCTACTATGGTCATATTCTTGACAATTTGAACATTGGAAGGGTCCTGAACGTTTATGTGGTTCCTCTACTGAAATTTTCCGGTGCAATAAATGCTTTAGATTGTATATAGGGTGCGATTCATTTTTTTTAATCCTAAATCTCCGGGTTCCAGTTCAACTCGGAAAAGTGGTTGGGGCACACATTCTCTATTTCTGAGAAAAAAAAATACAACCACTTCGTTGTTCTCTATAAAACAGGTTTTATTGTTTTTGTTTGTTTAAAATTCACTCACTAAATTTTGTTTTGTTAAACGTTTATTGCGAGGTTAAAAAAACACGTCAGTTCTATTCAAGTTAAACAAGTGTTAGTACTTACGGCTTGGTTAAAATCATTTTATTTAATTACTTCGTTATTTTTTCGAATGGCGTGAACAAAAGGTGTAACGACAGAATTCTCACTATTTGACAGACAAATTCGCCTTGCACCGTGAAAAGTGATATATTTTTGTCGTTTTCGCCGATGGCAAACTACTTTTAAAATTCGCCTCAGTTCCTACTCGAATAAGCCAACCGCAATGAGGATATTTTGACTTAATATTTTAGAATGAATATTTATAGACTTAAATACTTTGGAAAAACGCAGCTTAATTTAGATTAGGTGTTAAAGATGCTAAATGGCATAAACTTCAATTTTAAAATTTTATATAAGTAAGTTTTTAGCAACACACTTCTTCTTCTAAAATATAGAAAATTAAAATTAAATGAATTTGATATATAATTGGTCAATCGCTTTAATAATAAATGAATGTAAACTCAATATCTTTTAATATAATTGCCAGGTTGGCTATGTAAAATTATTTGAAATATCTGTTAATAAATAATAAAATATAAATAATAACACATTTAAAAAAGTTAATGACATAAATTTATTATCAAAAAAAGTTATTAACAAGAAAAAAAATGAAAACGTTTTATTAAATATTATATACTACGGAATTATTATAAAAAATAAATGATATTACAAAGTTAACTATTAATATATGTACATACATATATAATTTACTTGTTTCAAGTTTTGTTCATTACTTAGGGTGCGTACAGAGTGGGCGCTTGTTGCCTAGCCGAGCCGACTGTCGCTTATTGCGAAAATCAATGCGAGAAAACTGGTACTATACAAATTAGTACAAACAAATAAGCGCGAACAGGTTAAAGTGGGCGCGAGCTGGTCAGAGCGCAAAGCTGATTGAATGCGCCGAAAACATTGTTTATGTTATGTTGTCTTGTTTGGAAAACATTAAAAACAAAAATTGAAGAAAAAGTAAATAAAACATGAAATCAAAAAATTAAAAAGAAAATAAAAATTAAACAAAAAATAAAAATTTAAATAAATAATAAAATTTATAAAAAAATAAAAAAAAACTTGTAATAAAAATTTCAAGAATAACTGAAGAAATGCATTGATAAGTAAATGCATATAAGCATATGCACCTAAAACACAAATAATAGATAAAATATCAGCGCTGATTTTCGAATCCACTGTGCACACTCAAACTTGTTTCTCGCATGAACAAGTTCTCGCAATAAGAGTCAGTCGGCTCGGCTCGGCAACAAGCGGTCACTCTGTACGCACTCTTAGCTCTATACTTGTATTTGTCGGTTTTATTTCAAAAAATTCAATTTTGTTATTAATAAATTATTTAAAGTAAGGTTATTCAATGTAGTTCTTGATTTTGATAAAGTTAACACAAAACTAACTAAAAGCCCGTTCTATGAAACTTTACCTGCCGGAACTGCGATAGAAACACTCATTACTTTTGAAATATCTTGATCTAAATGTAATCTTTAAAATATTCCAGAATTTTAAACAAAAACAGTATAAGGGTGAAAATATGCTTTTTGTCTACCTGATTGTTTTTGTGTCCCTATAATTAGCATCCTAATTGTTGTTGTTTTTCCGATTGGGATGCATTAATGTTTGTTTATGTCCGTGTATATAAAACTGTTGATAAAATTTTCAATTCTTGGTACTTTTGGTAAAATAATTGCATTCGTAGTAATTTCAGTGCAAAATTCATAAATACGTGCATGTACATATGGTTACCTTAATATAAAAAGGCCCTAACTCATTTTTTAAATCAAGTTTTTTTTGCATATTTGAATCATCTATTCAATAGATTAAAAAATGTAAAATAAAAAAAATTACAGCAATAAAACGCTAGGAGAATTTAATAAAAAACTTGCGTTAAAAATAATTCGCAACTACAAAACCATAATTTTTATTAAGTTTTTTCTTTTCCTGTAAAGTAGGAAAAACGTTAGTTAGGGCCTTTCTATATTAAGGTATCGATATGTATATACCTATATGTAAACTTTGATTATTGTTCACGAGAGATTTTTGCTATTTCAGTTTGTCTCTGTTTGAACTTTTGCGCGATCATTATAAAATTTTAGATTGTGAAAACAAAACACAGTGTAATTCTTGTGGAAAAGTATTAAGTGCAGCTAATAAGTATAACAGTTATAGTAACCACTAATAAAAAATCATTAACTACATTTTTACCCAGATTTTCTCTCTAAATTTCTTAATACTAACATATGCAATAAATTAGGAATTAAATGTTTACAAAGAAAAGAAATTTGATCATTTTAAACACTGTCCACAATAAAAGCAAAGAAACGTTCATACTTAAAAAAATATACAAACGTAAATACTTAAATATCTACTTACGTACAAATTGTTGTTTAATTGTTTCCCATTAAAAAATAAATTATTAACATGCATATTTGTCCACAACACATGTATAAACCAATTGCATTTTTTAATTGTTCTTTTCCAAGAACGCTTTTTAGAATGTACAATATATTTTGGGTGGCCAAACATTAACAATGAACCCTAACTAGATCAAATGATTTATAAAACACTTGACATAGCATTTTACTCTTTCCGAAAATACTTTTTTGCATTTCCAATATAATAATTTGGGTGGTAAACAATAAACTCCAATTAGATCAATTGATTTCGATATATGAATTTCTTAAGATTTTTTTCCGAACTATTAAAATAAAACCATAAACTTTGTTTTGTAAACAAATAATTTCTTAACATTTCATAAGATCTATCAATAAGTATTTTGTAAACTATTTTAGTATTTAAATTAAGGCCTTTTTTGAATCAAACAAACAACAACGGCTTTTTATTTTTTTAAAATAAAATTTCAAAACCAAAATTGGCGCAGTCGGTAGGATATCGCATATCCTATTCAACATAAAAGCAGAAGTTTTATGTAGAATTGAATTTTTATTCTTAGTGCGATACCTTTTAAAATCGGTAGTGAAAAAAAGTTTAAAAAAAGGAGTGAACTTGTAAAATTATTTTTTATAAAATATCAATCCCTTTGTGCGCTAATATGAAAAATAATATAAACGCGAAATTTTGATTCACCTTTTGAACTTTATGATAGTGATGTGTGTTGATTACAAAAGATTGTAGCAACAGGACACCCAACAAAGACCATTTTTTTTTTTTGTTTCAACAAAACCAAAAATATAGAAAAAGTTTTTAAGTTTAATTAAATTATAAAAATTAGGAAAGAAAAGCAATAATATAAAAGAAAAACAATTAATGCAATAAAACCAATATTCAAGACATATTAATTACCCGAACTACAAATAATAAGCCAAGACATCCAGAGCCAAAATAATTTGAAGGATTAAAATTATCCTCAACTAATCCACTGAACATCACATCCTTAAGGTAGCGTAAATAAATAATATACGATATAAAAATTATAAAATAAGTAACAAAAAAACATATTTTTTGTACAAAGAGTAAAAGTATTAATGTTTGTTTATTATTAGTAAATTTTTTTTTTGCAAATCCATATAACGGAAAAACACGAAATAGAGTCCGAAATAGAAATAATTATATTATATACCATTCAAGATGAAGATATCGAAGTTTTAACAAATTATTTACGTAATAAAAATTAGTGCAAGACAGAAGTATTTAAAAATAAAAAAATAAAACAAAAACGCATAACAATTTAAAAATAAGAAAAAAATATAACATTATACAAAAATTGTTGTTTCTGATAAGACCAGATCCCTTTAGTATATTATAAATTATCCTTTTTATACACAATCATTTGTAACGAATTATAATTAAATAAATCTAAAATGGTAGACCAAGTCGAAAATCCAGTTAATAGTTTGGTTATTGACCCCCTAAAATACCTTAATAACTTACCAGACTTCAACGGGAACAACCGAGACTTACAGACTTTTATAACACTTATTGATAATGGGTGATTTTTTTGAGGTTAGGATTTTCATGCATTAGTATTTGACAGATCACGTGAGATTTCAGACATGGTGCCAAAGAGAAAGATGCTCAGTATGCTTTGACATTTCATCATGAATAGACTTACTAACGAGCAACGCTTGCAAATCATTGAATTTTATTACCAAAATCAGTGTTCGGTTCGAAATGTTCAAATGTGACAAATTTTGTTCAGCGATGAGGCTCATTTCTGGTTGAATGGCTACGTAAATAAGCAAAATTGCCGCATTTGGAGTGAAGAGCAACCAGAAGCCGTTCAAGAACTGCCCATGCATCCCGAAAAATGCACTGTTTGGTGTGGTTTGTACGCTGGTGGAATCATTGGACCGTATTTTTTCAAAGATGCTGTTGGACGCAACGTTACGGTGAATGGCGATCGCTATCGTTCGATGCTAACAAACTTTTTGTTGCCAAAAATGGAACAACTGAACTTGGTTGACATGTGGTTTCAACAAGATGGCGCTACATGCCACACAGCTCGCGATTCTATGGCCATTTTGAGGGAAAACTTCGGAGAACAATTCATCTCAAGAAATGGACCGGTAAGTTGGCCACCAAGATCATGCGATTTGACGCCTTTAGACTATTTTTTGTGGGGCTACGTCAAGTCTAAAGTCTACAGAAATAAGCCAGCAACTATTCCAGCTTTGGAAGACAACATTTCCGAAGAAATTCGGGCTATTCCGGCCGAAATGCTCGAAAAAGTTGCCCAAAATTGGACTTTCCGAATGGACCACCTAAGACGCAGCCGCGGTCAACATTTAAATGAAATTATCTTCAAAAAGTAAATGTCATGGACCAATCTAACGTTTCAAATAAAGAACCGATGAGATTTTGCAAATTTTATGCGTTTTTTTTAAAAAAAAAGTTCTCAAGCTCTTAAAAAATCACTCGTTAGAATACATCCACATTTACAGACATTCGATCAACTATCTCAGCAACTTTTTTCGGACATTATAAAATCAAAACTAAACGGCAAGGTCAGACAAACTATTGAAATTAACCCTAAGACGCAAGTGGGAATGGACAGATACATAACTGTTTTGAAGAGAGGTCGAAGCCCTAAATCTTCGCAGATTGCACCAATACCTAAAGTACTTACGGATAAGGAGGCTAACGGAATAAGTTCCCAAAATCGATCTGCTATTCTTGATAGCGAAACAAGCTATTCTTGATAGCGAAACGGCACCCAAGTCGTTTAAACACCACCAATTTTTTTAAGGGAGAAAAATTCGAATGAATTAATAAATAAATTACTTTCAGTTATTGGAGAAAACTCATTCTATATAATTCCTATCAAGCGTGGTAACATTGATGAAACTAAAATTCAATTTATAGATGAAAGAAGTTATCGTAAAGTAGTAAAGGAGTTTGAAAGCTGCAAAAAAAAACTTCTGTACCTATCAGCTGAAGAGTAGCAAAGGCCTACAGGTAGTTATCAAAGGCTCATATGTTGATCCAGTAAAAATTAGAGCTGGCCTACAAAAAGCAGGATTTAAGGTTAAAAGTGTAGACAATCTCAGAAATCAAGAGCGTGTCCCTCAACCACTATTTCGCGTTAAACTGGAACCTGGGGATATTAGATTGAAGAACGAAACGCATACCATTTATAATCTAAAATATCTGTTACACCGCAGGATAAGTGTAGAGGAACCACATAAGCGGTCAGGACCCGTTCAGTGTATACTGCAAGTTGCCTCCGGTTTGCGTTGTGTGTGGAGAGCTAAATTGTTCCGCCCAATGCGACAAACCAAAGGATGACTCGAAGATTAAAATTGTGGTGGAAATCACACTGCTAACTACAGAGGCTGTCCAGTTTTTTCTATGGTAAGGACGTCAACTCAGACATCAAATACTCCTGCTAGGCAGCCACAATATCAAGCAAGTCCTCATTACACTCAGTTAGTTCAACCAACAACCCAACATGTTTCATACGCGGATATGTTAAAATCCAATCAATTTCAGCCCACAAGGCGACACCAACAACCAATTCTACTCCAAATTTGCACCCAGAATCTAAAGAACGAACACCATCCGGTAACTAAAATCGTCTCGAAGCAAGCATCGTGCATTCGTTAAACAGTTTTATGAGCTCTATGAGCAGCATGATGCAAGAAATGGTTCGCATGTAATCTATGATGTTGCTTAGTACTTCTTGAAGAACCAACAAATTAATCTCATGATGGTTTCAGAGACTCATTTAACAACAAATAGCTTTTTTAAAATCAATGGCTATATATTATGTGTCACTAAAGACCCCGTGGCAGAGCATGTGGTGGTTCAGCAATACTAATAAAGGCTCTAATTAAACATCATTTACTGTGTGATTTTTGTGAGGACTACCTTGAAGCAACAAACACCTGCATTGAAGAATATCATCAAAACTTCGTTATTTCTTCACTAGGTCCCTTTTTCATAGCATCAGGCGACTACAACGCTAAACATACGTTTTGGGGATCAAGAATTATTACTCCAAAAGGTCGTGTTTTATTTGACACTATTTCAAAAATGCGTCTGAATGTGATATCGAGTGGACAACGCACCTATTGGCCTACTGATCGACAAAAAATACCTGATGTTATTGATTTTGCCGTGACTAAGGGTATTCCGAGAGAAATGATTAAGGTTGAAGCGTCACTCGAATTATCCTCAGATCATTATTGTTTAAAAATTCAAGGAAACAATCAACTACAAAAATGAACCTAAGATCTCTATAAACAACTTTCTAGAACATATGAACTTCCTAGGAATGATTCTTAACACCGTTTAGGTAGCGCTTAGGTAATATCAATTTTTATTTATGTTTATATATATATAAGTGCTACCTAAACGGTGTTAAGAATCATTCCTAGGAAGTTCATATGTTTTAGAAAGTTGTTTATTGAGATCTTATGTTCATTTTTGTAGTTGATTGTTTCCTTGAATTTTGAACGGTTTGCTACCTATGGACCTGAACAGGGGAAAAAAGGTAAAAAAAATTTAATTTTTTAAAGTTTTTTGCGATTTTGACCTTGAAGATGAAGTTTTTTTGATTTTATATGTTAACAATTTTTGTTCTTTATGACAAGAGCTACAACCTTGCCTCAGAGAGTATATCAAAATTTCAAACGGTTTGAAAAATATGAGCTTGAGTAAATGATCATTTTTTGCAAAAATGACATCGACGCCCCACATCTTTGAGGGCCCATAAAAAAAAACCTGGAGTACTTTGGGCAAAACTGGGAGACAGGGGTCTTTTTTTTGGTCTTTTATCACGTAGTGGTGTCCGTATATGGTTATTTTTTTCCGTGTTGCACTGTGTTACCGAGCGTGGATGATCGGTATTGTCAACTATAGATGCTGAGGTCCACTTGCGATGACCAGTTTGCATAACAACTGTATCACCTACTTGTAAAGATTTTCTGGTTTTAGCACTTCGATCGGCATATGTCTTTTGCTTTTCATGCAGTAGATTCAATCGTTGCGTGACTCCAGTAACTATTTTTGGTAAAAGTTGTTGTTTTGTCGTTGGTACTGTTGTGCGCGTTTTACGGCTGAATAATCTTTCTGCTGGGGATTTTAACATATTGTCGCGATCAGTGTTTCTCCAATTTAGCAATGCCTTGTATACGTCAGTAGGATCTAATGAACACTTTTTTAAGAAAATTTTTGCATTTTGGACGTTACGTTCTGCAAAACCGTTGGATTTTAGGTAGTACGGCGAAGAAATATTATGTTTAAATTGCCAATTTTTAGCAAATTGTTTAAATCTCGTAGACGTAAACTGAGGACCGCCATCGATTTCCAGCACTTCTGGAATTCATGAACGGAAAACCACATTCTTAGGAATAACATTGTTTCAATTGCTGAAGCCGTGGTATATTCGAAAATCAAAAAAATTAGAGTAATGGTCTGCTATTAGCAAGAAAATGGAAAATATCCACCGATACAATTTGAAAGGGATACTCTGGTAATTCTTTGATAATCAGCTCTTCGCTACTGTTAGCTCTTTGGTTTTTTTGGCATGCTTTGCATTCTTCCACATACAGTGTAATATCTTTAGTCATACCGTACAATGGATAAAGTTTTGTTGATACCGATGTGGCCAGAATGAGTTGTTGCAATAATTCATGTGTTAAATCTTTTGGTTGTTACGTCTTTATTCCACTCAAATTCGTAGATAAATATGAAAACACATGTAACTTTATTGACTTCAGAATACAAAGTGATTTTATTTATTCTCTTATTCTTAACATTCAAATTGGGATAATTACATTAATATAAGGAGTTGCCAATTAGGTTTTTTATTTTTTAATTCATTTAACCCTTCAATACACTACAATACCCCCTCTCTTAATGTATTCCTCACTCTTAATTCTTATTTCTAGGCCTTAAATTATATCTTTCAGAGTGTGTAACAGATTCTGGGTTTTCGTTTGTTTCTACTTTTTTGTTTTCAATAACATTAACTTTGTTACTTTCAATCGCATCATTTTCATTAACATTATTATTATGAACTTCCAATAAGTTATTGTTTTCAAAGTCTTCTCCGATATTTAATTTTTGCAAAGGATCTCTTAACACTCCTGAATTTCTAGTATCATCAAATTTCTTAAAACATAAAGTTATTTGATTAGCGTGCCTTTTCCAGACAGCGCTATTAGAAGTTTTAACAATGTAAGATTGTCTACCAATACGTTTTACTATTTTTGCTTTGATCCATGAAACTTTTCTTGGCTTAGTATAATCTTTTACCATAACTGTGTCATTTACATCAAATGTACTTTTTCTTGATCCATTATGATACTTTTTCTGATTTGCTTGTTGTTTTTTTACATGAATACTAATATTGATTTTACTTTGATATTTAACATTAGTAAATTAAAAACACCTTTGAAGAAAAACAGATACTGTTCTGCGATTTTTATCGACGTTTCTCAAACATTCGATAAGGTTTGGCACGAAGGCCTAATATTTAAGTTAAAGCTGATCTTGCCCGAAAACATTTATAAGCTCTTAAAAAATTATTTAACGAATATAAAGTTTTTACTAAGGTCGCCACAGTTCATTGAAGCCGGAGTTCCCCAAGGTAGTATTTTGGGACCAATTTTATATTTATTTACACATCAGATATGCCAATTAGCACCTTAGCCCACACATCAACATTTGCAGATGACACTGCTTTTTTATGTATTCATGAAAGCGCCCAAGTAGCATCACAACTTTTACAAGACCACATACTCAATTTGGAAAAATGGTTAGAAAAATGGTGAAAAGTGAACGAACAAAAATATACTCACATAACTTTCACACATGCCCTCCTATTTACATAAATAACCAAATAATATCGTAGCTTTCAGACGTCAAATACCTGGGTATACATCTTGACCGTCGCCTTACTTGTAAAAGCCACATAGATTTCAAGTTAACACAAATGAAGTTAAAAGCAGTAAAACTAAATTGGCATGTTGGCAGAAACTCCACCCTGAGCTTAGATTGTAAACTTCTGCTGTAGAAGTCGATCCTCAAACCAATTTGGTGTTATGGGATTCAATTATGGGGCACTGCCTCAGCTAGCAATGTAGAAAACATTCAAAGGCGCCAAAATAAGATACTACGTATGATTACATCTGCTCCCTGGTATATAAAAAATTCGAACATCCACAAAGACCTAAACATGCCATCAGTCAAAATACAAAAGCCGACAAAATGACACTAATCAAAACCTTACTGGCGCTCACAGCAGTCGCAAGACATATAAAAATCAATTCGTAAAAATCACATTCGTACAAATCCCCAAAACTAGCAACAGAATCAGAAATACAGGTACAATCAGAGATTTTCACATATCCGTTAAGATGCACATATGCGTAAAATGAATGATAATAACCAATGGCAAAATAAAGGAAACGTATCACAGCAATATAATGCTAATAGATGGCGAAATAACCAAAACCAACAACAGCAAAACGCTTGTCGTAATGATCAAAATTATCAACCACTAAAATCACCGGAACCAATGGATATAAATACTAATGAAAGATCGGAAAATTTTCGGGACAGAGCCTCGGGAACAAATTTCCATTTATAACAATGAAAACCAAATTAGGCTTTATTAAATTAATAATAGACACAGGGGCAACAAATTCCATTTTGAACACAGGAATTTGTAGTCTTATTAAAACACTTCAACATCAAGTTTACGTAAAAGTAAATTCTATAGTACCTATTTTTGAGGAATTTAATATTAACGGGTCTAACAAAACACTTGAATTCTACATAATCAAATTTCACTATTATTACGACGGGCTAATAGGCAATGTTATATTAAGACCATTAGATGCTTGTATAGATTATAAGAATAGGGAAATAGCTACCGGTAATAAAACATTACCCATGCGTTTTGAAAATGAAACAATAAATAAAAACCAGATACAAACACCACATGCGTTAATTTATTTCAAAGAAGAAAATAATAGAACGATTTTAAGAGAAGGAATTTTAAATGCAGAAGACGGAGAAATAGAATTTAATTTATTATCTGGTAGACCACAAAAATTTCAGTATGATTGAAGAAAGGGAATTTAAGCCTCTATTGGAGCTCTCTATTTGAAGAAAAAAGAGAACTAGTAGTATTAGTAAAAAGGTCAGATATTTTCTATCAAGAAAATACAACATTGACTTTTATTTCTGCCAAAAAACATGACATCAGAACTTCTGACAATATACCTATTCACACCAAATCATATTGTTATCCTTATATATACTTATATAAGAATGAAATTAAAAAAAAAAATCATGAAATGCTTGAGAATAAAATTATCAGACATAGTAATTCTCCTTATTCCCCACCTATTTGGATCGTTGCGAAGAAGGCCGATGCAAGCGGAAAAACTAAATGGAGACTGGTCATCAACTATCGGAAGTAGCCATAGATGAAAGGTACCCAATTCCAAATATCGATGAAATCCTTGATAAACTGGGAAGGTGCCTGTATTTTACCACGCTAGATTTAGCAAAAGGATTTCCCCAAATGGAAATTAAGGAGGAACATTAATGAGAGCGCCTTCACTGTGTAAGGACACTATGAATTTTTAAGAATACCGTTTGGGTTGAAGACAGCTCCAGCGACATTTCAAAGGTTAATGAACAATACACATTAACAAAATTTGCCTTGTTTATTTGGATGACATAATAATTTTTTCCACCTCCCTTCAGGAGCACATTAATTCAATTGGTTTAATTTTCGAACGCTTACAAGAGCAAATCTTAAGGTAAAACTAGACAAATCATAATTTTTAAAAAGAGAAACCGAATTCCTTGGACATATAGTAACTCCGCTAGGAATAAAAGAAAATCAAAAAAAAATTGAGTGTGTAAAAAACCTTCTAATTCCCAAAACTCCTAAGCAAATAAAACAATTTCTTGGATTAACCGGATACTATATAAAACTTATAAAAGACTATTCCTTGATTGCTAAACCCATGACCAAATACCCACAAAATGATACCATAATAAACCTTGCTGCTCCACAATACGTCGAATTTTCAAAACTCTCAGAACATTGTTAACTCATGACCCAATTCCAGCAAATCCAAAGTAATTTTAGCAATACTTTCGCAAGACAATCACCCTATTTGCTAAGCAAGGCCGAAATCTCCACGATCATGAGTATAACTACAGCACTATGAGAAGGAACTTCTAGCCAACGTGTGGGTTACGAAATATTTTCGACCGTATGTATTTGGAGGAAAATTCGTAATCGAAACTGACCACAAACCACACACTTGGTTATTTTCCATAAAAGAACCAAATTCTAAATTGGTAAGATGGAGATTAAAACTCAGAATTTGAATACGAAATAATATATAAAAAAGGGACAAAAAATAGTAAAGCGGATGCACTCTCAAGAATAGAACCTGAATCTGCTAATATTAATTCTCGGGAAACAGAAGTTCTTAACATAAAAGAACACGTTTAAAAATCAACACGTTTAAAAATCAAATTATTATTAATAAAAGTTTCTCAGGAGCAGCCAGAATAAAAAACGAAAAAATATTTTAAAATAATAGGAAAATTATAGGAATCAGGGAGCTCGATAGAGATACTTCAATTTCTTTGTTAAAAAACCATTTCAAATCAAACCAATAAAATGCAATTTTTGTAGAAGACGAATTTTTGACACAATTAAGAATACCTATGAGGACCTTTTTTCAAACAATTATAAATTTAGGATTGTAAGATGCACTCGTTTTTTAAGAGATATCAAAGATGAAGAAGAATTAACAGAAATAATAAATAAATCAGTTAAGTGCGAGTTAGTCTCACACACTTAGGGTTCCGTACTATGTCTAGTACGCCTTTAAAAACTCAAGTTGTTAATTTTTTCATGTCTTATGGGGCACCCTTTTCTTTTTTTTTAGGTTCATTTTTTTAGACTTGTTTATATAGCGAACTAAGTTTTAATTACTGCTTGCATATTTTTAGTGTATTCTTCCTACAGTTCAAGAAATAAGCACATATTCGTGAATAACACCTCTCTATCGGAACAACCTATAAGTTTTAGAATTTGCTACTATAGCGGCCACTGCTATACACCTTCTGTGAAAATTTCAAGCGTCTACCTATTATGGTTCAAAACTTAGGCCTTATACATGCAAATCACACCACTATCGGAACACCCTTTAATTTTTAGGTTTATTTTTTTATACTTATTTATATAGCGAACTAAGTTTTAATTACTGTTTTTAAATCTTGAGTCTATGCCTCCTACAGTTCACGAAATAGGCACATATTCGTGAATAACACCTCTCTATCGGAACACCCTATAAGTTTTAGTATTTGTTGCTATAGCGGCAACAGCTATACATCATCTGTTGAAATTTCAAGAGTCTACCTATTACGGTTCCATAGATAAAAGGCGCTGACAGACGGACAGACGGACAGACGGACAGACAGACAGACGGACAAACATTGTAGCGAAAACAATAGGGTTACGTTTTTACACTTTGTGTACGGAACCCTAAAAAGATGTCTGGATTCAATTATCAATAACTCTTAAGCTGTGAGCTTTTCATAATTTAGTTATATAAACTTTTTATTCGTTATAAAAGGACAAATATTTTGTTCATACAATTTTTTAACCCATGATAAAGCGTAAGTGGTTTTTTTAGCGGTTCAGTTCGAAGGTTATCTTGAAACTGAACTTTGAGTGGTTCTCATTCATTTCTGGAGGCATGTAAATACGAACTCTTTTCATCATGAGATATAACATTTGGCGCTCATTGAGTATGTGAAGAAAGGTTTTTTGAATGTTGTCTATTTTATGGCTTAATGATCAACAACTGACTCCGGCCTGCAATATTATTAAGTAATTTTAATATTGAAACTCTTGAAAGTGCGTAATTCTAATATCTGCGTGAAGTGTTAGTGAATCAGCTTAAGAGTAAATAAACAAAATATTTTAACGATTAATCGAATAAAAATGAAAAAATATTCGATTAATCGATTCTGAGGGAAAATGTTCAAGGCGTAGAATGGCATTAAAAATAAATAGAATTATTCTAACTGATATCTGGAAAGTTGCATTATAATCTTGTTACTTGTTTTGCCAACATCGTAAGTAAGCCTTCTTGGTGTTCGAACTAGCAATTGCCCTTTCGACATTTTATAAGTTAAATATAAGAGCGATTACTGCTTCATCATCTATGGGTGGCAACTCCACTAAAGCAGAATGTGTATTCGGGGTAAATACGGTTTTATATGATTAGAAAATAAGTTTTCTTTTTCGATATCACTCCTGGCTCAGCCTCCACAAGAAGTACGCAAGGTAGGCTTACGTATGTCTGGTCGTTTAAGGTTATAGTGAATAATCCGACTTTGGGCTAGAGTCAAGGCCTTCTAAATATTTCCTTAGTGATTTTTTGATAGAAACTTTAAAATGGAATTTGAAAAAGACTTGTCTTAAAAAACGTCGTGTCTAACAAACTAAATATTAAAGTTAAAATCTTCAACCTTTATAAGCTGCATTGCTATACATGTGCAAAAAATATAAATAAATATCTGGAGTCACATGCACTCAACTTTATCATACCTCATGAAAACAGATATTATTATGGACATATTATATATACAAAGAATAATAGTTCAAAGTATATTTGAACTACATATATGTCAAGTAAACTTCCGATTATGCCCATACAGCTATACAGCTCTTTATATTTATATACAAACGCCGCATACTAAATTTAATTTTGATACGTCAAACGGTATGACCTGTAGAGCCTTCACAAAATAGTGTGTACAACTATTTTATCATATCCCACATATCCACAGACATCATCGCAAAAATAAAAAATATGGATTCAAGAGACCACAATACGTAAAGATCCGGACATCTATATTTTTACGATTAATATACTTTACCTATGCTACGTAAGGTAAAGTAAAAAAGAACCATAAGGGCAATGTGGTAGCGAAATAACCAAGTTATGACTAGTGTAGAACAGTGACGCAAAATGTGGCACAATTGGGCCATTTTTGCATTTGTGATGGCCCTGCGGTATTTTCGTTCTTTCGCCACAAAATTCAACCCCAACTACTTTAAACTGTTCGAACAGTTTGAAAAGTGTTAAACGCAGTACAATTTTATTTTTAAAAGACGTTAGCTCTGTGAAAATTGGCATGTGTGCTAAAAAAGTATGATAGTGTGGATAAGAAGTGTATATGTGAGAAAGACTTTTTAACAGGTGTGTACGTACCAGAGATTAATTTAGTGTACACATTTTATCCTCTATACACCAAAGCTACACAATGGACATCGAAAAAAAATACATTGAAAAATGTATTCATGACTCACTTTATACACAAATAACTCTTGAGTATCCACTGCTGTGCATTACATCTAAATGTGTACATTGAAGACATTAAAAGCATCGAATTAACTTTATATACGTATGCACATTCGTGGTGAAGATACGATTGATTTTGTTTAGTAACTTCATAAGATTAATGTGTGTGTGCGCAGTAAAAGCAAATAGCGTTGCCGTTTTTGGGTATTTGGTTATGCACATGAAGATAACATTGAATTTGTTTTGTACTTCATAAGATTAATGTGTGTGTGAGCTGTAAAAGCAAATACTGAAAATATTATATATACCCAATATCATTTTTATATCTCTAGTTCAAAAGCTATAAAAATCACTAATATGGCAACTCCCACCCATGTGTTTTCTTGCTAAAGCATATACACAAGATGTACAAAAGTACAGTCACAGCCACACATTAATATCAGATGTACATGCCGTATATATAGGTGTACAGTGTTTTTAAGGTGTACATTAAAATTTCTTGTACATTTCGACGATCTCTGGTACGTACGATTTAATAATGATTTGCAAAAACTCGTTAAATATATTTTACCACACGATCAGAGTTGCCAAATCTCTTATTGACACTCGATTTCACCCACCATTTTAAAACGAATTTTGGAGTAGGACAGAATTCTCTCAGTTTTTTTTGTGTAGTATAGTGAATCCTGGCCTTAATTTATATACTTACATACATATAAAATATGTACAATGTGATATTTTGTTGTCAATTTTTGTTTTTGTTATTGCTATTACTTTTGGTTTTAATATTAAAAAACAATTTTTGCCCAACCAAAGGTATTTTGGCCCTTTTAGATCATTGAATTGGCCCTAAATAAAAAAACTCAAAATGCAACACTGGTGTGTGGGAATATTATAAATAATTATTATTATTATTTCTTTTATGAAAACACAAATCTCTGTCCAATTAACCCTAGTCCTTACACCCTACTTTTATTACGTGGACGTATACCCAAGTACAGGTGTGGCCAGTAGTAATTATTCGCGTCTTTCGTTATAACTTTTAAGCAAAAAAATATTTTTGTTAATAAAATTTTGTTCTCTATTATATTTATATATTTAATATATTAAGAAGTCATTGAATTTTACAATAAAACATAAGGAGGAGTGGATGTTATGGACCAACTACTTAGAGAATATACTTGGCAAAGACAAACTAAGCGTCGGCCATTATCTCTCTTTTTTTAATATGATTGATTTGATGGCATTGTCAGCGTATATCATATACTTTGAAAATAATAAAAGCTTCCCATATAGTAGGCTTAGACGCAAACGTTTTCTTCGCCAGCTCGCCAAGGAGCTATGTATGTTCAGGCAATGCGTAACTTTAACACGAAACTTGGCATAGCGAGCTATGTATATAAACACGGCCTTAAATGAAAAAGTTGGCCCTACAACTTCAACGAGTGCAGCAGCGGCTCAGCGAGGAAAAAATCCAAGTTGGAAGCTGCTATTTGTGTTACATTCACGACGAACACTGAAGACGCACTCGTAACTCTGAATGTAAAGCCAATATGTGTGAACATTCGAGCAATTTCTTTGTATGCAAAACTTGCAACAATGAAGACAAAAAATAAATAAGTTAAGTTTAAATGAATAAAATAAGTATTAATAAATAAAATAAATTTTCATTACCACAAAAAAAAACAAAGTGTTTAATAATTTTATTAATACAATTGCATAAGTGGCCACATCTGTACTTGGGTATACGTTCTTTGGGTCTCGGCTTAAGAAGCTCATAGATCCTCAGTGGTTTGACCTAGGATAGTAATTGAGGTGTCAGTTGACGCAGAATTTTGCCATTTTCTTAGATACGAAATTTCAATGGAAAAGTGTAAGCCATTTAGGAGGTGCATTACTCCAAAGTGTCAATGGCCAGACCTTTACTCTGGTATAAGGACTAGGATTAAGCATAATAAATCAGTCAAGTGCGAGTTAGTCTCACACACGTAGGGTTCCGTACTATGTCTAGTACGCCTTTAAAAACTGAAGTTATTAATTTTTTCATGTCATATGGGGCACCCTTTTCTTTTTAAAATCAAAGTCATATTCGCGAAAATTGCATCGCTATTGGAACACCCTTTAAATTTTTGGAATTGTTGTTATAACGGCCATGGTAATAAACTTTCTATAAAAATATCAGGCCTACCTATTGTGGTTTAAAAAATAAGGTAATATACGTCAAAAACATGTCACTGATGGATCACCCTTTAATTTTTATTATTTTTTATAGTTTCCATAGTAATAAACCTCTTGTAAAAACCTCAAGAGTCTACTTAATATTGTTCGAAACTTAGGCCATATACACGCAAAGCACGTCACTTTCGGAACACCCTTTGATTTTAAGGTTTAATTTAATAGAAAGTGAATATAGAGTTAATCACTGTCTGCAAATTTTAAGTGGTTGCCTCCTATAGCTCAATAAATAAAGACATAACGGCAAATAACACCTCACTTTCGGAACACCCGATAAGTTTTAGTATTTATTGCTGTAGTGGCCACAGTTATATACCTTCTGTTAAAATTTCAAGAGTCTACCTATTATGGTTCAAAACTCAGGTCTTATACATCCTAAAGTTCAAGAAATAAACACACATTCGTGAATAACAACTCCCTATCGAGACGCCCTTAAGTTTTAATATTTATTGCTATAGCGGCACAGTTATACCAGTTCTGCGAAAATTTCAAGAGTCTACCTATTATGGTTCAAAACTTAGGCCTTATATATGCAAATCACGCCACTATCGGAACACCCTTTAATTCTTAGGATTATTTTTTATATACTTGTTTATATAGCCAGCAATCTTTTAATTACTGTGTGTAATTTTTAAATGTCTGCCTCCTACTGCTCAAGAAATAAAGACGTAAACACAAATAACACGTCACTTTCGGACCACCCTATAAGTTTTATTATTCGATGCTATAGCGGCCATAGTTATACACCTCCTGTGAAAATTTCAAGAGTCTACATATTATGGTTCAAAACTTAGGCCATATATAGACCAAAGCACGTCACTATCGGGACACCCTTTCATTTTAAGGTTTATTTCTTTACACTTGTTTATATAGCGAGCTACGTTTTAATTACTGCTTGCATATTTTTAGTGTATTCCTCCTACAGTTCAAGAAATAAACACGTATTCGTGAATAACACCTCTCTATCGAAACACCCTATAAGTTTTAGTATTTGCTACTATAGCGGCCACAGTTATACCACTTCTGTGAAAATTTTAAGAGTCTATCTGTTATGGTTCAAAACTTAGGCCTTATACATGCAAATCACGACACTATCGGAACACCCTTTAATTTTTAGGTTTATTTTTTTATAGTTGTTTATAAAGCGAACTAATTTTTAATTACTGTTTCTAAATTTTTAGTGTATGCCTCCTACAGTTCAAGAAATAAACACATATACACCTAATGTGAAAATTTCAAGCGTCTACCTATTATGGTTCAAAACTTAGGTCTTAAACATGCAAATCACACCACTATCGGAACACTCTTTAATTTTTAGGTTTATTTTTTTTTTATAGTTGTTTATAAAGCGAACTAAGTTTTATTTACTGTTTGTAAATTTTTAGTGTATGCCTCCTACAGTTCAAGAAATAAACACACATTCGTGAATAACACCTCTCTATCGCAACACCCTATAAGTTTTAATATTTGTTGCTATAGCCGCCACAGTTATACCACTTCTGTGAAAATTTCAAGAGTCTATCTGTTATGGTTCAAAACTTAGGCCTTATACATGCAAATCACGACACTATCGGAACACCCTTTAATTTTTAGTTTTATCTTTTAAGACTTGTTTATATAGCGAACTAAGCTTTGATTACTGCTTGCATATTTTTAGTGTATTCCTCCTACAGTTCAAGAAATAAACACTTATTCGTAAATAAGACCTCTCTATCGGAACACCCTATTATTTTTAGTATTTGCTACTATAGCGGCCACAATTATACACCTACTGTGAAAATTTCAAGCGTCTACCTATTATGGTTCAAAACTTAGGCCTTATAAATGCATTTCACATCACTATCGAAACACCCTTTAATTTTTATTTTTATTTTTTTATACTTGTTTATATTCTGTTTTTGGCGTTGATAAGTGCGGACGCGATTTTTTTTAGCTCGCATTAACAAAAAACAAAACATACATTGTGTGAATAATTTCAAACAAAAACAAAAAAACAAACTTGTTTTAATACAACAACAAAGTTGTCTGTATTTTTTTTTTTCTTTCTTTCTCTTTATTTTTTACAACGGCATATTGAATTGCTACTTTAAAAACAAAACAAAAACAATAAGGGCTAATGAGCCTCTTTAATTTAAGCAAAAAGAATGTAGACAATATTGTATTGAATAAAGACAAAAAAACTGAAAATAATTTGTGTGTAAATTCTACGCCTGTTATACGTGCCCAATCTTGTTCGTCGCTTTTGCTAAGCGATGACAATAATATAACTACAAACAAGTCGCCTTCTGAACACAGTGTTACCAACAGTAATATGGATAGTGCAGAATAACCTAAGACTCAAGTGGGAATGGACAGATATATAACTGTGTTGAAAAGAGGTCGAAGCCCTAAATCTTCGCAGATTGCACCAATGTCCAAAGTACTTAAAGATAAGCAGGCTAACGGAATAAGTTCCCAAAATCGTTTTGCTATTTTAGATAACGAAACAAGTGAACAAAAAACGGCACCCAAGTCGTTTAAACCACCGCCAATTTTTTTAAGGGAAAAAAATTCGAATGAATTAATAAATAAGTTAATTTCAGTTACCGGGGAAAATTCATTCTATGTAATTCCAATCAAGCGTGGTAACATTGATGAAACAAAAATTCATTTTATAGACGAAAGTAGTTATCGTAAAGCAGTAAAGGAGTTTGAAAGCTGCAATAAAAACTTTTATACCTATCAGCTGAAGAGTAGTAAAGGCCTACAGGTAGTCATCAAAGGTGTAGACTCATATGTTAATCCAGTGGAAATAAAAGCTGGCCTCCAAAAAGCAGGATTTAAAGTCAAAAGCGTTGATAATCTCAGAAATCGAGAGCGTGTCCCTCAACCTCTATTTCGCGTTTAACTGGAACCTGGGGATATTAGATTAAAGAAGCACGAAACGCATCCCATTTATAATCTAAAATGTCTTTTACACCGCAGGATAAGTGTAGAGGAACCATAAGCGGTCAGGACCCGTTCAGTGTTTAAATTGCCAAGATTAAGGCCATACAAGGGCTTACTGCAAGTTGCCTCCGGTTTGCGTTGTGTGTGGAGAGCTTCATTGTTCCGCCCAATGCGACAAACCAAAGGATGACTCCAAGGTTAAAAAATGTAGCAATTGCGGTGGAAATCACACTGCTAACTACAGAGGCTGTCCAGTTTTTTCTGAGGTAAGGAAGTCAACTCAGAAATTAAATACTCCTGCTAGGCAGCCACAATACCAAGCAACTGCTCATTACCCTCAGTTAGCTCAACCCACAACCAAACATGTTTCATACGCGGATATATTAAAATCCAATCATGTTTTAGCACACAAAGCGACACCTACAAACAATTCTACCCCAAATATGCATCCAGAAGCTAAAGAATAAACTCCACCTGGTAACTACAATCGTCTCGAAGCAAGTATCGAGACATTAGTGCATTCGTTAAACAGTTTTATGAGCTCTATGAGCAGCATGATGCAAGAAATGGTTCGCATGCAATCTATGATGATGCAGGCGGTACTTAAAAAACCATGAACTGTTTAAAAATATGTTTCTGGAACGCAAACGGCTTACGCCAACACCAAAATGAACTCGAGTACTTCTTGAAGAATCAACAAATTGATGTCATGATGGTTTCAGAAACTCATTTAACAACAAATAGCTTTTTTAAAATCAATGGCTATATATTATATGACACTAAAGACCCCCGTGGCAGAGCATGTGGTGGTTCAGCAATACTAATAAGGGCTCGAATTAAACATCATTTACTGTGTGATTTTTGTGAGGACTACCTTCAAGCAACAAACATCTGTATTGAAGAATATCATCAAAACTTTGTTATTTCTTCGATTTATTCACCTCCAAATATCAGAGAGTCAATATATCAACTTTTTCAAATCACTAGGTCCCTGTTTCATAGCATCAGGCGACTACAACGCTAAACATACGTTTTGGGGATCACGCCTAATAACTCCAAAAGGTCGTGTTTTGTTTGATACAATTTCAAAAATGCGTCTGAATGTGATATCAAGTGGACAACCCACCTATTGGCCTACTGATCGACAAAAAATACCTGATGTTATTGATTTTGGCGTGACTAAAGGTATTACGAGAGAAATGATTAAGGTTGAAGCGTCACTCGAATTATCCTCAGATCATTCACCCACTATTGTCTATATATGGAATCAGCAAAATATCGTGTCGCCAACAACTTGCACAAGCATTAATTGATTGGAATATAAAAAGTATCTCAGTACTCATTGTTCGGAAAACATACCGCTAAGAACACCAGAAGATGTGGACCAGAGTCTAATTTATTTTGATCAAAACTTTAAATCAGCTGCCCAACATGCGACAGAAACCAGACAACCAGCTAGATACAATCAAATTTATAGATGTCGAGCGGCTCTTGGCTGAAAAAAGAAAAATTAGAAGAGAGTTGCAAGCACTCAGATCTCCTCAACTCAAATCTAGACTTAAAGATTGCACGAAACGACAGCTGCTAGAATCTCGAAGAGTAGCATCTCTGAAAAATTACTTGGAAGACCTCGACGCCACTGCTCAATCAGATTATTCATTATGGTGTGCATGTAGGAACCTTAAAAGACCGGTCGTACGTAAGCCTCCCTTGCGAACTTCTTGTGGAGACTGGGCAAGGAATGATACCGAAAAAGGCAATTTGTTTGTTGGACATTTGAAGATGGTTTTCACCCCAAATGTATGTACTGATATAGCTGAGTTACCATCAGTAGAGACTAGTGCCGTAGTACCCCTAAGATTTGAATTTAGCGATATTGAAAGGGCAATAGCAGATTTAAACACCAAAAAAGCCCCTGGCGTTGATAAAACAAGTAACAAGATGTTAGTTGAGTTGCCCCGTATAGGTCGCAGAATTATTCTGTTTGTTTTTAATGCCATCTTACGTCTTGAGTACTTTCCCACAGAGTGGAAGGTCTCTTTGATAACTATGATTCCTAAACCAGGAAAAGACCACACAAAAGTAGAATCATACAGACCTATAAGCCTTTTATCAAACGTGTCAAAATTAGAGAGAATATTAATAACTAAGCTAAATCCAATTCTTAGCGCGAAAGGATGCATTCCGAACCATCAATTCGGCTTCAGAAAACAACATAGTACGATCCAACAAACACACAGATTAGTAAATGTAATTAAAACGACCTTTGAAGAAAAAAAATACTGTTCTGCGCTCTTTATCGACGTTTCTCAAACATTCGATAAGGTTTGGCACGAAGGCCTAATATTTAAGCTAAAGCTGAAATTGCCCGAAAACTTGTATAAGCTCTTAAAAGATTACACAGGGCAACAGCAAAAATATGCTCGAGTAACTACTATATACATTTGATGTATCATGGCTACCTTAGTACAAAAATGGTAAAATTTTTAAATTCTATGGATAGATTTTTTTTTAAAAAATTTTTTTTTAAAATTGCAATTTTTTTGAGACGTTTCTTCAAATAATTAATGATAACTCAAAAACTACTAGTCCGATATTATTAAAATAAATTCAGAAAAATTAAGATTTGCATGGCCTTTAATTCGTCTATATATCGCGTTTCAATCGGATCAATAGTATCGGAGTTATAATAAAAAACTTAAGAAAAAAATATATTTTTTACGTAAAAATGGCAAAAATTTTCGTTTTAAAAAAATCATAAAAAATCGAAAACGGCAAAAAACTTCCAGATTCATTTTTTTATCGCATAGCGACATATAATAGCAACAAAATGAGATATCGACCATAAAAATCGATTGATTTTTTTCGAATTTATTCACATTTTAGTGAATTCGCTCATTTTCACAAAATTTTAGTTTTTTGCTTGATATACGCATTATAGCGGGTTTTCAAATGTGTGAAAAACATAAATTTTCCAATTTCAGGGGTGCATGTCGGATTAATGTTAGATTTGATGAGAAACTTCCACCCACAAAATTTTAGTCGAATTCGACAACGTTAACACGTAGCGCATAGGCCCCAAATCTGAAAAAAAGCGTTTAAATCGAAAATAATTGACAAATTTTCAGTTTTTACAAAATTAACGCTATTTATTTCCCCTTTTGCAAAAAAGTGGATCCTGGTCCTTAGGGCAAACACAATGAGATTTACAATAAGCTACATGTCTTTAAGTTTTCGAGTTATTACAATTTTCACTGGCCATTATATGTCCTTGAGAACTTGCCGAAGACAATTTACAAAAACATTTTACTTTTAAAATTTTTTATTTTTTTCTTTTTTAACAATAAAATATAAAATTTCGCTAAAATTGACTGATATCTTCCTATTACACAACGCAACAAAATAAAAAAATTAGATGCTTTTGAAACCACTATACAATATCCAGGTACTGCCAAAGTGTTTTGGATGAATGAGAAATGTATGGCAAAACAAGTACGCGAAATACTGTTTTGGGCAAAACACGTATTTCTGTGGGACACGTGTTACTGTGGAAATACAGTATTGAATGTAGAAAATTGTTTGGAACAGATCTTTATGGCATTTTTATGATTTTCAGAATTAAAAAAGCAAGCAATAAAGGAAAAGTTTTTTAATTTTTACGATTTCAGTAGAAATCTGATAAACGATGAAATGCTCCTTTTCTGTTGGCTACCTGTCGCCCTTGCACACATGATGGCAGATTTTTGCTGGAGTATTCAGAGCAACACTTCGTTATTCAATAATAGAAAATGTCATAAAAGAAAAATTCCAAAGTTTGTAGTTTATAATATTTATTTATTTATTTC